>OY720443.1:73352634-73798683 GCA_963082915.1 Dolichopus griseipennis | reverse complement strand
TTACTCAACCACCTCCCCTGTCTAGTCACCGAGTTTTACAGTTATCATACCGCTTTAAAAAAAATATTCTGTCACATAATGTATCTATTACGTTTTAACCTGAAATAAACACTTCACACTTCATATTAATTTAAAATTCTAAATAATCCACTTGATCAATTATAATAATCGTAAATTTTTAATATACGTAAGGGTTAAATATATATTTATCAATTTTTGTTTTTTTGGTTTTTTTTTCTTTTTATACGTGTATAAAGTAAAAATATAAAATATTTATAAGTAAATCGCCACCTATTTTAATTGATAATGTAATCAATTAAAACTTAAAATTTACATTATTAGAAAGAACAAATAATAAAAAAATTTTTAAATTACAACACGACAATTTTTTTTTGCAACTTCATTATAATTACAAATATATTTTAATTTTATTTTAACTTTATTAATATGTAATTTATTAATAATATTAATTATTTTTATTTTATTTTAATATTTCTTTGTATTATTTTAATTTTTTTTTTTAAATAATTTCTTAAAATTTAAATTGTATAATTAAATATATCGATTCACAATAAATTATTACACTTTGACTTTAAAAAATTAAAATTTTCACCATAAATTCACCACTTTTTCGTGGTGAAATAAAGAATTGAGAAAAAAAAATCTTATTAATCAGTTTATTAAGTAACTGTTTGTTATTAATCGAATTTTCAATGTAATTTTCTTTTGATTTAAAGAAATATTTTCTAAATAATTAATAAATTTTAGAAAATTACAATGTAACAGTGAAATCTCTCTTATGTCTCTCCGTTATCTTTCCGTTATTTTTGTTTTTTTTTTTTTTTAACTTTCAAATTATCACGACGATGGTTATAATTTAACTGATATTAATCGATAACTTTTTTTACAATATCAGTAGAAAAAATTTTTAAAAATGTATTTTTATCAATTTTTCAAAATAAATATACAGTTAATATCTTATCATTTGAATTATTATTGATACCGGGTGATAACAATATTAATAAAACAAAAAATAACATTATATATAAAATGTATATGAGTTTCTAAATAAGATATTTGAACTATTTAAATAATAATAATAAAAAACTAATTGATACTTTACTTAACTTTTGATAAAATTTGATTGAAGCTGAACTTAAATTTTTTTTAATATGTACATACATATATACAAAAGCAATTTAAACTTTGATTAAATTTAAAATTCATTCAATTTTATGAAAATTTTTAAAAGTTTTTAACTGACAATAGATAGGAAGAAAGATTGTACAGTTAGAAAAAAAGGTGGAATTTTTTTAATTGATTATAAAAAAAAAAAAATATTATTTTGATGTTATCTAAAAATTTTGAAACAGTAGGAGCTTCAAAAATTCAGTTTAATTTGAAGGAAGTTATTAGTACTTTATTTTACGTCATAAAATCATTTATTTATGTTTATTTATTACTTTTTGGCAGAAGTGTATATGAGTATAGATGGTATATAGAGTAGTTGATAAGTTTATTAAATATTTGATGGTTATTTATCGTATAAAATAAAAAAAAATAAGATATTTGAAATTTATTGCTCTTGTTATATTAAATAAATTATAGTAATGAATTTAAAAAATTAGTAATAAACACGCTTCTGATTGCGTTGTGGATTTGTTTTATAAGTAGACAAACAATTCAGTCCTCATACAATACAATCCTAAAACATCTAAAAATATTTAACGACCAAATTGTGTTCAACTATTCAATGAGTTGCTTACCAGTCACGCTATATCTTGTATATAAGTATCAATTTCTCCTAAGAAAATTATAATAAGAGATGAAAAATTTGGAAATAATGCCAAAGGCTATTAATATAGTACTGTAATTGTAGACAATTATATAATAAGTGTTAAGTTGTCCATATACACCAATTAAATATAAACTGTAAATTAAAATAGAGAAAGAAACCAGACAAAGGAACGAGTCAAAAAGCAGAATTTTCAAATTTAGAAAAGATTGTATTCAGGGGTTACAATATACGAGCATATAGAATAGTTTATAAAAACATCCGTTGAGATTAAATAAAATAAAAGATTTAACTACAGAAATCATTATTATTATTATTATTATTTATATATTTGTCCAGGTAATGAGGTGTAACAAACGCATTTAATTAAATGTGTTTTGTTAGATGTGTTTAATTATAAAAAGATAAAATATTAATGTTTTGATGGATGTGTTTAATTTTAGAAAACAAAATATCATAAATTATCATATAAGCGGGCCAAAAAATATTTTATTTATTATTAATAAAAAAAAAAAAAAAAAATAAATAAATAAATAAAATAAAAAAAATTGTTTTTATCAATTTGAATTATTTTAAATGTTTATGAATTAGTTCATTTCAGTTTTTAAAACTCACAGTACATTTTCTGGAAATTTTATATAAGTAGTAAAACATTTTGGTATTATAAATTAAGACTATATTTCACACTTCACAGGAACATTTCTGTAGTACGTCTTGATTATTTTCGGTGAAAATCTGAAATAATGGCGATGGCCGAAACTCAATGTACGCTTTGTTGCGTTAAAACTTTAAAACTATTCCAAGCTAAGATTTCTGCTTCACATAATATAAGATTTTTTAAATCTTATGTGCTCACCACAACATAACTACAGCGCAAGAATTGAATTTGTTTAGTTAATAAATTGTTAAGATAGTAATGGCACAGCTATATTTTCAGATAAGTCAACTATGGAAGATGCTTAAAAAAAATTAAAAAAAACGGGTGATAAAGTAAGCAACAGACAAAAAAAATTAAAAATCAAACTCTAATAAAACTGAATTTAGACTTGCTGACTTTCTACAAAAACAAAAATTTTATCCCTCGTGAAAATAAGGTAGAATAGCTAACTTTGATATTCGACACAAAGTTCAAATTGAAAGAGCATGTTTAAAAAATTTAGATATTTAGCTTAAAGATTTATTTTGGCTTATTGGATGATACTTACACATTTCACTACAATATTGTTATGATAAAGCTATAGGCTTGGTGTATGGTATTTAATAATACAATTATGCAAGTATACGAGAATTCTTTAATAATATATAATAATATTTTGCAATATTGATATTCATATAGGGATCGGTACGCAGTAGTGACATTCATTAAAATATCTTCTTTATCAGGCCAATTTAAAAATACTAGGGCAAATTTGTCTGTCCCAACACCTTAATTTAGAAGCAACGTAGGCCCATTGAAAACCCAAATTTTATTAAAAGTCTAAAACGAACAAAACCTCGAATACTTTTAAAACCTCTGTCAGTAACCCCCCACAAAAAAATAAGTTAACAAAATGTAGTAAAATTACTACATATCTAATAAAAATGTCAATTTTAAAAATTAACTAAAATTTTACCTAATCATGTTTTTTTTTTTTTTTATTTTTTAAATAATCAATAATCATAGATTTTAACTTCGAAATTTCTTTTTAAATATTTAAAAATATATTTTCTTTATTAATAATTTTATCAAAATTAATGCTACTAAAAACATCAAAATTTAATTAGAAAATAAAACAATTTTTCAAAATATTTTTACTTTTTTTTTATTTTTTTTTTTTTTGAATTTGAACAAAAAAGAAAAGTTTTTTGATTAATTATCACGTAATTTTCTTTTTGTTCGAAAAATTTTTGTTCATTTCAAATTATACATCGTACACAGAATTCGCTAATTCTCTCTCAAAAGATCAACTGTTTTAAACTAAATTTAAGAAGACAACACTGTTTAGCAAATTGAAGAACCCAACTCCTTCTGTAACATAATCACACACAAGACTGTGAGAGAAAACAAAAGAGTAGCAGAAAAAAAAAAATCTAATAAGAACTTTTTATATACAATATATACAAATATATATAAGATTATATAAGATGGCTCAGAGTTTCCTCTATATGTTTGAATTTGTTGTGGATGATTTATTGATTACACATCCAAATGAATGTGCACCAGATGAATATCCAACATGTGTTAATATAACATTTCGTTCAAGTGTATTTGTATCAATATGTGATCGTGATTTTGGTGGTTGCATCGATATACGTAATCTATCAAAATCTGGTAAATGTTGTCTGTTCGGTTTAGAAAGTCCAGTCACTGATAAAGATAAACTTCTTGTACATGTATATAAGAAAAAAATTGAAAAATGTAAATTTTTATTGGGTGCAACTGATATTGTAATAAAACCAATATTTGATCGTGTTACAAGTGATTTTATGCAAAATAATCCATCAATAGAAAAATTAAAAGATAATAAAAATAAAGATGAGGTTGTTAGACAAGAAGAATATTGTCCATCATCAGAAATTGAAAAAAAATTATTATCATTATTTGATTTAAATGGTAAACAAACTGGTAATATGGTACTAATAATACGTTTATCATGTATGGGACCAACAATAGTATCACCATTTCCATTTTCAAAAGGATGTGCACGTACATGTGGTGGCGGTGAAGCAAGTGATTCGTATCGTGTCAGAGGTGGTGAAGCTGATAAATTAAATGTAACAGCAACTACAGCAACACCGGTCCGATTACAATATGGTAAAAAGAATAAAGTAAATAAAAATACTACAAATGAATTGAACGAAGGTGAGTCTAATCAATTTTATATTTTTTTTTTTTTTGAGAAACTAGTTCATACCTAAAAGCTTTAAAAACTTAATTTTCAATTAAATCATTTGTATTGATTCTTTACTTAGTTACTTCAACACGAACCTTTATATTTCAAGTACCAGTACAATTACAAGTACCAAATTGAAGAACCCATTATTAGAATTTTTAAGGGTTTTTTAAAGGTTTTTTAAAAATATATAAATTATATGATAGATTTTGAACTTTATTAATTCTTGATTCTTAAAAGTACTATTTTCAGATTACGGTAGTTAGAACTGTACTTAAATATCAAAAATAATTACAAAAGTAATTAAACTCAAAAATTATTACTTCCTGGAAAATAAGTTATTTTTCTCGATTCTTTTAATTTCTGGATTTTGTAAGTCTTAAAAAATCTTAATGGTACTTGACAAAGAAATAAGTATCGGCTTACCGTAGTTAGAACTGTACTTAAGTACAATTTTACTCATTTTACTCTGCTTCTATTATTCTCTTGACTTTCTTTTGTAAAGTAGTCTGTGGTTAAATAGATTTTGATTTTACTAAATAAGAGGGTTTTGGTTCCAGTGTCTTCAAATGTACCAGTTACTTTTAAAAGTATGTAAGTACTTCTGGTAATACATATATTCCAGAAGTATTCATGTAAGTTAAAATAGAGTCGTGACTTATCAAACGTATTTCCTTAATTTATTGCCTTATTCTACTGCTATCAGAGTTTTATCTGATTACATGCTTAAGTGAATATAGTAGATATAGACTTCTAAAAGATTGTCTTAGGAAAAACAATGGTCAATAAATTTATTTTTTATTTTTATTAATTTTTGGTTAAAAACATGTCATGCATTCAATTAAAAAATTTGTAATAAAAAATTTTTACATTATTAGAATTGTATATTATTTTTGACTAAAAATTATTAAATAAAAAAATTTATTAACCATAATGCCAAAAATTAATAAAATTAAATAAAAAATAATTTATTTCCATTATTTTTCTAATTGCAGACGAACAGAAAATCAAAAATTTGGTTACCCAAATAGTTGGCCGAACATCAGCTAAACCGAAGTAAAGCAAAAAATGGGGAGAATATTTAGTTTTTCTCTAAATTTAATGTATACCTTAGAAAATTTAGTATGGCATTTTAAATCATAGTGATTCTTATTAGTTAATTATTTCTGGTCTTTATTTTTTTTTTTTTTTTTATATTTTTTTAATTTTTAAAATTTAAGTGGAAAATAAAAATTCAAACTATATGCACCGAAAACTTTTGTGTTCAAAAATTTTTAAAGAAAACAAAGTGTTTTTTATTTCTAATAAAGCTGTGGCTCAGTCACAACTTACCGCCTAGATATAATTCTGTTGAAGTTAAAAACTTACTGTTTTAGGCAAAATTTCCTTTATAAGTAACAGTGCCTCTGCTTTACCTCTGGTAAAACAAAGATATGTGATTGGACTGCTAAAATCTGTTATTAAACCGAGTTTTCTAAAAACTAATTTTTCTCTGGAGCCATGATTATTTGTTGGTCTAAGATTTGCAATCTGTTGGTCTAAGATTTGCAATCTGTTGAAGCTAAAATTTGCAATCTGTTGAAGCGTGTTTTTGAAAATTAGTATTTCCTACAGTGCCTCATTAAGCCATTCTATACCCTTCATGAAAATTATCAATTTTCCCTGGTCTAACTCTCTTACCGTGCTGAAGTCATCCCAGTACCTTCCTCCTAAGATTCTTAGTCTTAGGTTTTCTAGGGTTCCACATTGGCACAAGATATGGAGAACCGTTTCGTCCTCCCTTCCACAGCCTCTGCATATTCCAGTAGTTGCTCTGCCTATTTTAGCTGCATGGGCTCTGAGCATTAAGTGGTCCGTGTTTATTCCTGTCATTAGTTTAAGATCCTCCCTTTAATACATAGTACTGCGATTCGGATTTATTTCTCAGTATTTGAAGTTAGAGAACTTTGGTTTTTTCTAAGAACTGTTTTCAAAGTTCTTTCTTTTCAAAAATACTCCATTTTAATTTCTAGAACAAACCACTTTTATGCGCTTCAGCATAGGCGAACTAAATTGTATTGTACTCAGCTAAAAACAACATTTTTAAAACATTTTTAGAGAAAAGTCCTAGACAGAAAGCAGGAAATGATACTATTATAGAATTTACACCTGGAAATAGATTTATTACAGATACTAGTGCAGATATAACACCAAGAGACTTAGAAGAAGAAGAAAATTTTCATATAACACCTAGACAAAGAGCTGGCGCTGATAGTGTTACAAGTTCATATTCCGAAAGTGATGTACCATCAACCACGTTACATAGAAAAGCTGGTGGTACTGATTGTGGTGCAATTCGTGAAGATGAATATGATGAATTTGAAGCTGATATGAATGGTAGCGGTTTATCAATACGTGTATTAAAAGACTGTTTTCAAGTGAATGTACAAGATAGTGATTATGAAAGTGATGATGGATGTAGTAAACCAGAATCTGTAAGTAATACAATTTTGTCATATTTTCAGTACACGTACGAATATTTTTGTCATTTAGATATTTTGTATTCATTCTTCATAATTTAAATACAGCCAGGGAAGGCTTTGATATAAAACTTCAGACAGTTTTCATATTTTTTTCAGTTAATTTTAAAAATCAAATGGGTTTAAATTTTATTAATTGTATAAATTCAGTTTACAAAAAAAATATGTTCTATTAAAATTGCACAAAAGTTTTAATAAAATTAAAATTAAGTTAAAAAAAAAATCTAAAATTAAAAACAGTAGCAAACCCCTATCTTTTATCAAATATTTATAAAATGCCTAAAAAATATTTTTTCGATTATAGATACAGAAAAGCCAAGGTGGGCTTAAATACATAATTTCAAATTTTATCTCACATTTTATTTATTTTTTATTTTTTAGTGTTCCAATGATGCAGAATTTCAACAAAGTCGATTTTTGAATACTCAATTACGTTCACAAACTGGTGGTTCATTTATAAATCGTCGTGGCTTACCAAAAATTCGTGGTACCATTAAATATGCAGCAAATGAATGCCCAGAAAATGCAAATTTTGAATTACCAATGCCTGTCATCAGAAAATGTGGTGGCGGTAATGATAAATCTGATAAATATCGTAAACGTTGTCCTGCAAGCCGTTGTTGTTGTATACAGGTACAACCAGATGAAATTGATGACACCTTACAACATATAAATCGTAAAACACGACGTGATGGTATCGAAATATGCCGGAAAAAATGCATTGAAGAAGAAGGTGATGTATTTTTATTTAAACTGGGAAAAAAGAAGAGATGTGCAAATAAACAGCATTTAATTGAAATTGAATTAAGAACACCAAAAGTGCCAACAGTATTAGATAAACAATATATATCGCAGCAAACTCAAGTTGATGAAGTTGAATTAGATGCTGAATTGCAAAATATATGTGCAAAGAAAAAGGGTGGTGGTAAGGGTAAGGGTGGCAAAAAGAAGGGCAAAAAATAAAATAAAATTATAATATAGAATTCTTTAATTAGCAGAGAAATAGCTTTTTTTTTAATTGATGACTTTTTTGTAAAAAAAAAATTGTAAATACAAAAAAAAAATTTATGAATTTTAAATAATAGATTTGTTTGTTGTGATTTATAACAAAAACTTAAATTTTAAATAAAAGATTATTTTAGTTTATAATTATAACAAAATGTCTTTCAAATCATTATAGTTTAATTTGTATTTTTCAGCAGCAGAAACTTAGTAAGTGTGACTTAATAACAATAATTTACACACAAGCATTAATATTGATCTGGGAAATTTAATCGAAATTCTAGAAATAAAAATTCAACGTTACGTTTACTATTTCCATAACTGTGGAGCTTGCAGTTGCCTCAAACAATAAATTCCCAATTCTTATGCAAAAATTTAAATTTTTTGAAGTTTTGCTATTTTGTATGCATTTATATACAACGTTTACAATACTTCATAATTTCATCCTAATGAATGTTTGTCGCTTTAGCGAGCGTTTTTATTGTGTTTCTTCCTTAAATGACAAATGAGAATATTTGACATTTATCGACAACGATAAATTATTGTTTTTCTTTTTTTTTTTGCTTCAAAATTTTAATAAAATGTCAATATGAAACGTCGTGCGGCTTTATTTATTATTTTGTTTGTATAAAATATTTCATTTAATAAAAATAATTTAAAATAAAATAAAAACTGCGCTAAATTGTAACAAAAAAAAAAATCGAATTTGAAATAATTCCAGTATGAATTTGGAATTATTAGAATCTTTTGGTCAAAATTATCCTGAAGAATTTGATGGTTCATTAGAGTAAGCAAAATTGTTATTGGCAACATCAAAATAAAACAAATAATTAAAAACATTGTATATTTAACTTTTATTTTAGTTGTATATCATTAGCTGTTACATGTGCATTTAATAAGCATGGTACTTTATTGGCTGTTGGTTGTAATGATGGTCGCATTGTTGTTTGGGATTTTTTAACGCGGGGGATTGCAAAAATTATATCAGCACATGTTCATCCAGTTTGTAGTTTAAGTTGGACACGTAATGGTCATAAATTATTATCAGCATCAACAGATAATAATGTATGTATATGGGATGTATTAACTGGTGATTTAGATTATAAATATCGTTTTCCATCACCAATTCTTAAAGTACAATATGATCCAAGAAATGCCTTACGATTTTTAGTATGTCCAATGCGTTATGCTGCAGTTCTAGTTAAAATAGGTGATTCACATAAAACATTGCCACTGGACAATGATGGTGATTTAAATATAGTAGCATCATTTGATAGACGAGGGAAACATATCTATACGGGTAATGCTAAAGGAAAAATTTTAGTTTTAGATGTTGAAACTTTAGAAATTGTTGCATCATTTCGTATTATTGTTGGTACATCTAGTGCGACAGCAGTTAAAAGTATTGAATTTGCTAGAAGAGGGGAAGCGTTTCTAGTTAATACTTCAGATCGTGTTATAAGAGTCTATGATTCTAAAGATGTTATAGCATTGGGTAAAGATGGTGAGCCTGAGCCAATACAAAAATTACAAGATTTAGTTAATAAAACAACATGGAAAAAGTGTTGTTTTTCTGGAGACGGTGAATACATTTGTGCGGGTAGTGCACGCCAACATGCATTATATATATGGGAAAAAAGTATTGGAAATTTAGTAAAAATTTTACATGGTACAAAAGGTGAATTATTATTAGATGTTGTGTGGCATCCTGTACGTCCAATAATAGCAAGTATTAGTTCTGGGTTAGTATCAATATGGGCACAAAATCAAGTTGAAAATTGGTCTGCATTTGCACCCGATTTCAAAGAATTAGATGAAAATGTTGAATATGAAGAAAGAGAATCAGAATTTGATTTAGAAGATGAAGATCGTTCTGTTGATTTAAATGCTGATGCAAAACAAGATGAAGAAATTGAAGTTGATGTATTAAAAGTTGAACCTGTAGCAGCATTTTGTAGTTCAGATGAAGAAAACGAAGATGAAAGTGCATTACAATTCTTGCCAATGGCACCAGAAGTTGAAGATCCAGAAGACGGTTGGCAAGCACAAGATGATATTGGTAAAGATAACGATTCATCGAATTTGATGAGTTTACAAAATGTTACTGCAAGTGCAACAACAACGAAAAATACTAATAACAATGCAAGTGGTAGTTCAGCTAATACATTAACAACAAATATGACATCTAATTTGCTAAATGAAGGACCACCAAACAAAAAACGTAAATTAACAAATCAATATGAAATTCAATTGCCTGGTGCACCAGCGGATGAATCACATCCATTATTAGCAAATAAAAATAATAAAGAAAAGCAAGCATTAGGTGCGAAAAAAGGTGTTGGACGACCCAAAAAATAAATGAATTAATAAGAAAGTAAAAAGTACAATTTAAGATAATTAATTAATTTATGTTAAATTAATAGAATTTAAGTTTAATAATCCGTTTGTACAGATGACTTATAATATAATGGATAAAATCAAAAAAGTAAAAATTTTAATTTTTTAATAAAAAAATTTCCGTTTTTTTTTATTTTTTCAACAATTTTTTTTTTAACTTAATTAAATTTCATATAATTTTATTTAATCACTATCTTCATCATCATCGTCTTCATCACCATCTTCTTGGTCTTCATCAGCATCACTTTCATCATCCTCACTATCAGAAGCTACAAGATCTGCGGAATTATTTAGTTCGAGACCAGTATCATCCTTCTCAGAATCATCCTCTTCAAATTCAATCAATTCTGGTTCAATTTCTAAATCTTTCTTTTTATTTTTCTTTTCTTTTTTTTTATTCTTGGATTTTCCTTCTATTTCTTCACCATTTTCAATATTTTTCGATTTCTTTGCTTCAATTTCAGATTTTATTTCATCACGTTTTCGTTTACGTTGTAATATTTCTTCTGGAGTTATTTTTTCAATTGATCCAGTATTTGTAATTGCGAATTTTGCTAAAATTTCTTCAGCTCTATCTTTTAATTTATTTAATTTTACTTCCTTTGCACCAATTAAATATGGTGTACTTTTTGGTGGCTGTCCCATACTTAAATATAATGGTAATGATGATGTTCCTTTCAAATTACATTTAATTGTTACGTTTCTAATATTTGGATGACCACCAGGTAATAATGTTTTCAATTGTTCTACAATATCTACACAATTTTCAGCTATTTGTTTAGCAGATTGGGTATGATTGCCTACTATAACAGAAATAACATCACCTTTCGCCCCTTGTCTAAATCCAGTTTTATATAAAGCTTTTTTGATTTCTTTTTTTAAATCTTTACCATCAACACGTACTGAATATAAGATGCCTCTTGACTTGCTTGCAAAAATCTAAAATAAAAATATAATTTTTTTTAGTCCTGGACGAGATAATGATGTTATTAAAATTTAGTTACCTTTCCAAGAAATCCGAAAACATGTCCAGCTATTGAACCATCACATATAAAGTAATCATACAAATTAGAAAGTTTACGTTTCATTTCATAACTGGAATATTCCTTTTTCAATTGATTGAACGGCATTACAGTTTTAATACCTTCAATGCCCCTATCACGTAATAAATCTTCATAATGATGTTTTGTCGGCTCATAATCAAGTCGAGCACCTCTTTTTAAATCTTTAACAATGAATAGTACATCATCATCGGCAGCAACAATTGAATGTTTTACATTTCTATAAAAAAAAAAAATTTTGAAATATTTAAAAAAAAAAAACACTTAAATTTTTAACTTACAATTTTACAATACGTTTAGGGGCACTCGGAATTTTAAATAATGCTAAATTTAAAACATAACGATAATCTTTAAAAATCACATTTTTCATTGCATCTGTTTCTTTTGTTACCAAATTCGTTAAAATTTCAACAGTTTTTTCAATATTGTCTACATTTAAAATTTCATTAAATGTTCTTTCGTCAAATTTCGAGGCATCTTTTAAAGATGGAACCGGGCGTTGATTTACTCCCAGCACTTTTTGTGGTTTCTTTTTATCAATTTTTTTAACTTTATCTGCCTTGCCAAATTTTTGTTTTTTAACAACTGATTTAGTTTTTTTACTATCTGCAGTTTTTTCTTCTTTTTTATCATCAGATTTTGTTTTAAGTTTACCTTCATTAGGTTTCTTAGTTTTGTTTTTCTTTGTACCACCAGAATCTGCATTTTTGATATTTTTTTTTGCTTCATCAGTTATTTCCATTTTCTGTGAATCTTTATTATTCATGTTTTCTGATTTTGTTGGTTTATTATCTGCCTTTTTCACTTGCTTATTTTTCACATCAGAGGTTTCATTACTGACTTTCTTTTTCTCTGCAGGTTTTTGGACGGTTTTCTCAATTTCTTCCGCTTGTGAATTATTCTTTTTGCCCAACTTCTTAGTCTTAGTGATCTTAGCCTCAGAAACAGGTTCAGTATCATTTTGTTTATTTTTTAAAGATTTCAAAACATTCAGTACATTTTTAATTTTTTCTGGTTGTTCCTTTCCTGGTTTTTGTTTCTTAATTTGACCTTTTTTCATCTCACTTGAATCTGAAACTTTGGCAATTTTCTTAGATTTTACCAAAGGCTCACCTTTTTCTTTTGTCGGTTGCTCAACTGTTGGTTTTAGTTTTTTGTTTTTATTCGGTTTAACCCCATTTGAATCGGAAATTTCAATAATCTTCTTTGACTTTACCAAAGGTTGAACTGTTTCTTCTTTCGGTTGTTCAATTGTTGCCTTTGGTTTTTTGTTTTTATTCTGTTTAACATCATTTGAATTAGAAATTTCAATAATCTTCTTAGATTTTACCAAAGGTTCAATTATATCTTCTGATTTTTTAGAATTAAGTTTATTTTTCTTAGGTTTTTCTTGATCGACGCCCTTCTTTGCAAAAATAGTAGAGTTTAATGTACGTAATAACTCACTACTAGTCATATCAGGTTTTAAAGATAATTTCTTTTCTGAATTTTTACTTTTTGTAACATCTTTTACTGATTTTACTGGTTTCACAAGAATTGGTTGAATTGATTTCTTTCCTTTTTTAGCATTCTTTATGTTTTCAACTTCATTCGTTTTTTCAATAATTTTTTCTAAATTATTTTTTTTGTTCTTTTTATTTCCATCATTTGAGTTTTTACCATTAACAATAACTTCTTTATTTTCTTTTTTGGATTTTTTTAAAATACCGCCACCACCACCATTTGTAACCTCAACTTTTGAAGTTATATCTTTTTTATTTTTTTTTTTATTAATTTGATTAATATTTGTTTCATCTTTATTTTGCTTCTTAAATTTCATTTTATTCGAATATTAATTAAAAATATTATATTTACTTTAAGAGTAACTTTAAAAACGTTCCAAAAAATTTAACTACGTTTGATTGCAGCCTTTTATAAGTCAATCGAACCAAATGTTTTTTATTTTCATTGTCAAAGCATTTAACGCACGTGGTGATGACATATATTTTAGGGAACTACGTTTACATGAATCTTTTTTTAGGAATATGATTTTTAAAAAATACATAATACATAAGTGTATTTGAATGAAAATTATAATTGCGGCCTAATATATAAACCTCTTTTTCTATTTAATATTCCAAATAAGTTTGTATATAAATTATAAATAAATTTTATAAAGTAATTTATATTCAGCTATTGTTAACTTTATTTATCATTTCAAAATAATTCTTGGAATAATTCTTTAATTATTAAGAAAATTTATACAAATTTGTTACCATCCTATTTAATAGTTTTAAATTTCAACATTTTACTACCACTTCTTTTAATTCAAAAAGTTCACATTATTTATAAAAACAATAAGAACTTTAAAATTTATATTTACAATACAATATAAACCAAAAAATTTCAAATTTTCTACACCGTATTAAAATTAAAAAAAAAAAAACAATTTAAAAGATTTCTTTTCTAACATTAAAATTTTTTTGTAATTTAAAAATAAAAAATTTGATGTTATGAATTGTAGATGTCACCTCAATCGTTTCAATCTTTCAAATTATTCCGTCACTTATAACATTTCTCAAAACTTTTTCTTACTACTGCGCTGACTTTAAATGACATTTCATCTATTATTGTGTTGTTGTATTATTTGCTTTGCTTTTGCTTCGAATGTCAAAATTGCGTGAAATGTCAAAAATTTCAATTTTTTTTTGAAAGTTTAGTAATTTGAAGAGCTGAAAGAAGCAAAAGAAAAAGAATACAAAAAGTAGAAAAAAAAAAATAAACGAAAACGAAAGAAAAAATGCAATTGCAAGAAAATAATTTAAAAATTTTCATTTCTTATTTTCTAATTAATAATAAAAATATAAGTATAATTAAATAAATAAATAAAATGAATTGTGTGTTAAAATATTAATTTGAAAAAACAACTAAAAAAGGCATAAAATTAAATTTTAATTTAATTTTTTCATCTTTTGTTTTTTTTGTGTTTTTTTTATATAATTTTTTGTTTTAATTTACAAAAATACGATAAAATAAAAGTTTATATGTACCTACAATAAAAGTGGTTTTCATAAAATTAAATTTGAAAAGAATTGAAATGAATAATAAATACTAGTTATTAAATATGTTGTAATGAAATTATTAAATTAAATAAAATTTTTAAACATAATTGTAATTCTATTAAATAAACGTGAATACAGAAGGCAAAAGACGAGAAAAACAATATCATCTATTTAATTGCCACTTTTTAATTATTAAAATAAATTTTTTTTTAATAAAAATTATATTTTATCATATATGTATATACCTTTTTATTCTATGATAAATAATATATTAATTAAAAAAAAAGAGAAAACAGGTGAAGGAATTTAAAAAAAAATTCAATCAAGAATAAATAAATAATTCTTGAGTCGTGTTAGTGGTTAGTGATTACTTTTATTTTAATAATTTATAAGTAGTTTTTTTAATTTTATTTTGAATTTAATTTAAATTTGGTGGTGCAAAAATGCCAAAAATTTATATTAAAAAACCTGGCATGGTAATACGGAATCGTAATACAATTAAAGATGGGGTTATTACGGTAAGTTTTTGCTTTTTATAGTTACTATTTTAATCCTATATATTAATTAAATATTTATTAATTAATTAATTGTTAAGTAGTTATTACTAAAAATATAAACAATAGTGGTATGAGAATCAACAGTATATATAAGTATATAATACATGTCACTGTATGTATATATGCCATTGATTAGAGAAGAAAGGGTGTACGTGCATAGATATTATTACCTTTCTATACCTATTTTGTATAGAAAAGTTTATAATATAATAACTATGTAATAATTTTATTTGTAATTAAATTGGTTGCCTACCTATATGACACCTTTAAAACAAAAACAAAATAATAATAAATAAACATAAAACTTGATGATAAATAATAAATAATCATAGTATTTAATATTACTTACGCAGTCAAAAAAGTCCAAAATGACAACAAAATTACAAAAAAACAAAATCATTCCTGGCCTTGATAAGTTGTTTTTTTTTTTTTTTTATTATTTTTTTTTTTATTGACATTTCATTTTATGTTTTAGTTTAGTTTAGCCTTTTTTTTTTTTGATTAGTTAGTATGTATTTTAATATTAATATTATATTAATATTAAGTAATAGGTATTAAATAAAATGAGTTGTATATATATAAGTGTTATATTATGTTAATTAAAAATTTTAAATTTAATTATTTTTAGTTTTTAATTCATTTGTGTTTTTATCTTTGTACTATGATTATCGGCACACAGGGCACCCATAATTTTATTTTGATATTAGGAACCAAGTTGCTTATTAGTATTACTTACTCTTTTTTCTAATTTTGGAATAATTTTGTTATTGGTACCCAAAATTTCTGAATAAACAATTTTTTAAGTGGTTATTTCAATTATTATTCATACTTACATACTTATTTGTTTTTACTTTTTGCCTTTTTTTTTTTATAATTTTTTTGTTTGTAATTCAAACTGCTGTGACTTGTGCATTCATTTTACATTATTTTATGTTATTGTTTTGTTAATTAAAAAAATACCCCCACGTCAGCGTTTTTATGTTTTTTTTTTGTTCTATACGTATTAATTTAAATTTTAAATTTTTCAATTAAAACAAAAGAAAAGAAATAAAAACTAAATTTATGCAGTGAATGATTAATATTAGTTATAAAATAAATTAAAAATATATAACACCACCCTATAAGTAATAATTATTGTTGTACTTATGTACTTTATTCATATTTCTTGTTGTAAATTAAATTGAATAATTATTTGTTAAAGATTATTTGAAAAAAATTCTATACCCTTTTGCTGATAATGAAAATGCATAGCCCTAATAGTCTTTTTATGATTCTCCGATTAAAGCTTTCCAAATAACCTAACCAATTTAATATAATTATTTAGGTAAGTACTTAGTTAGGGCCTAAACTTTTCAAATAAAACTGAAACAAAACCCCAATTTACTTTCAAAATGTGTGTATGTAAATTTATCAACTCAAAATCTAAAATTTTAAGGACTAACTGAGTACTGAGTACCAATTACTTAATTAAACTTAATTTTATTCTCTTTAATAAGTACTTTGTTTAAATAAGTTTAAATAAAACTCAAACAGAGATAATTTTCAAGTTGCAAAATCAACTTTAAACTTAAATATTTTGTAAAGTTCTAAATTAAAGATTTTTCTTCAGTAAGTAAATATCTATAAATAATAAAAGAAAACTTTATAAAATAAAATTTTTTTTTTGTAAATTGTAGGTTGATACTGTAAGTGAAACAAATTCAATTTTATCATCATCAAAAATTTGAAATGATTCATAAGTTATACAGTATTCCATGAAATACATAAACATATGAAATGACATAATCTATTAAGTTTTTTTTTAATTGAAATGATCTAAAACAAAAAAATAATTTCTTAATTCAAGTTCTTTTTTTGTTTTTTTTTTTTTTTATCTAAATTAATTAAAATAGTTAGTATAATATGGTATTGTGCATTTGAAACATAGAGTTTCGCAGCACTCAATGACTCAATCAATTAAGGGTTACCCAATTTTTTTAAAATTTAAAATGCATTAGATTAAATACAACTAATTTATGATACTAATTGGTAAATAAGTACTTACTTATCAAATTAAATAATTTACTGATAAGTACTTATTGAAAAATTTAGTATGTATTCGACAAATTTTGAAATAATTATCTAAATTTTCGTCATAAGTAACTAATTATATTTTTTTTTATTCCTTTTCCACTCCTTTAAGGAGTATAGGGCATTCACCAAGTTTATTTTAAACTAGGCTTCAGTCTCTTTAATCATAATATTCACTAAGCCGTTGATTATTGGACTATAGATAGCTATTGTATAAGGTTATGAAATATGAATGCACAAACGTTAACTTTTGTGCGTCATCTATAATCTTACACAAGAATTATTTATATATTTTTTATTACTTAAATCTTATTTTATATTACGATATAAACTATTACGATATAATTATATAATTTTACGATATTTTTTTATTAGATATGATCTGACCGGGGTTTAAACCCGAGACCTTCCACATGAAAGGCGGCGTCTTTACCACTATGCCATTGGTCAGACTAATTATACTTGATTATAATTTTATTTTATTTTATGAATTCTTTAATTTATCTCTTAAAAGAAAATTCTAAGAAAATTTAATTTACTTATCTTTGATAAGTATTATTCTTATCTATTTAATTTTCTTATTAATTATGCGTAAAACAATTTTAATTATTAATACATACTTAATATCTAAAGTATATGTTGGTTGCTAATAAAACTTTATACACATTTATAAAATAAATATAAAAATATTTCTTTTCTTTGATTTTTCCGAATTCTTATTCTATACTTTAACCCAATTTTTATAGTCTTACATACGTTCAAAACAAAACGCTTAATCCTATTAAATTCTATTTTAAACAAATTTAAATTTTTATTTTTCTACTTTCAAAAAATCGCTTTTCAAAAAAGTAAACAAAAAATCGTACAAACAAATAATTAAGTAGAATCATTTATGATTTTTTTTTTTGATTAATTTCCTTTTAAACAAAAAGTCTATTCATTTTTATACCCGTGCATACATATATGAACATCGGGTATATTAAAATTACTCCTCCGTTTGTAACGTATCGAAATAGACCAGCTAGATATAGTGTCAAGGGTACGTATCGAATCAGCATCGAAAAGTGAATCGATCTAGCTATGTGTGTCCGTTCGTCCGTCCGTCAGCACGATAACTCAAAAACTATAAGAGCTAGAGTTCCGACACTTCACAAAGTAATTTTTAAACAATTTGTAGGTTCCCTATTGTTTTTGGTTAAAATCGGACAAGGTCTTCGGGGAGCTGCCATACAAATTTTTTGAAATTATGTAAATATTTTCAAAATTAATAACTAAATGGAAACCAAATATAAAAACCGACAAAATGTAATCAAATTATTAATCGCTTCATGGTGTAGTGGTAAGGACATGCGACTTGTAGACAAAACGTTTCGGTTCGAAACCAGGCTGGGGCAAAACTTTTTTTTTTTTTTCTTTTTTATTAATTTTTTTTTTTTAATTAAATATAAAAAAACAAATATTTTGAATTTTCTGTCAAACAGTTCAATTGCAATATATGAAATTCGTATTTATTTAATACATAATAGTGTACGCGCGGGTATCTAAAAGTTGACAAGGGCAACTATAATCTTCCTCGTTTTTTACAAACTTATATGATGTATAGGCATGGCACTTAAAATTATGTTATGTTACAAAACTATACAACCACCCCCACAATATTTCATAAAAAAATTAATAAGAAAAAAAAAAACATAGAAATGTTTCAATGTTTCAATTTTCTTCTTTTGCTAAATTTTTTTATTTTTAGAAATTCCAATAAAATATTTTTTATTTATATTTTGTTTTTTTTTTTTTTTTTCAACTAATTCAGTTCAATTTTCTATTTCTAGAATCGATATTTTTATTTTTTCTGATATTTAGTTCAAAATACTATTAATAAAAAAAAACTATAAGAATAATATTAATTTAATTCATTTAATCGAAAGTTCACAAAAGATAAATGACCGAATGACTTAGTTAGAAAACAGTGAAGTTAAATGGAAAAAAAATTTATGAAAAAAATATAAAAATGGCGCAAATATTTGAAATTTGCATAAGTTTTAAAAAATTATTAATTTGGCGAGTTGGCATCAAATAAAAACATGATTAACTTAACAACAATCAAAATAAATTTCGATTTCATTTAAAAAATTTTGGTATACTTAATATCATTTCTCGTTTTATTTCATTTTAAGCTTCTCTTCTTTATTAAGATCGTTTTGCAATAATTTTAAATTAAATTGACCATATCTATGCAAATATGTATCTGAGTTTTGTGGTACTGTACTTCTTTATAGTTAAAATCATGTCTGTATGAAATAAAATAAAATACAATATAACGAGGTTAGTATTTAAGTTTTGAATCTAGATAAAGAATAGAATGTATAGGATAAGAACTAAGGAACAGTTGAGATTTTTTTTTGTAAAATTAAGCAGTCCTTAGAGGTACTTATAAGTATATAATTTCAACATCAATTTCAACATCAGTTAAAATACTAAGTATGTGTACAAGAAATAGTTAACTACTTCAGACTATATTTAGTTAAAAGAATTTTAACTAACTCCTTTCCTTCTCTGTATTTATTGAGTCATATTTAAGGAATCTTCATAGAAATGTAAAGGCTTTATATAATATATATATATCATAAATACAAAGTAGTTATACGTAGTATACCAGTTATAGATTCTTTAATTAGTTTTGAGATTAATTTAATGTTATAACATACTTGTAACTTAAATACATATTTGTAAGTAGTAAACTAAACATCTTTTATTTTAATTAAACTATTAGCTATTAAAACAGATATGAATAACTTGAAGAGTCTTATTATTAAAGGGACCATTAACTTAGTTTTGGGTCCTAATTGGATAAATGTATTTAATAATGGTTTAATTTAACCCTATTATAAGTACTTAAGTAAAAACTTTAATTTTAAATCATCTGGTCACCCTAATATTATAAATTTTTATTTTTCATATCTATTTCTATTTAAATACGATTAATGATTAACTAATTAACATAACAGGCATCTTAAGTTTTTGCGATTATTTAATATTAAATCTAGAAGATAAAATAACATTAAAGATCATTTCGTACGTACAAATGAAAAGAAGAGCAGAGAAACTGAAAAAAATAAAGAAAAATAAAAAAAAAAACAAAATAGAAATATTAAAGACAAAATAAATAAATGAAAAGAAATAAAAAAAAAAACCTGATCGATTTATCAGTTTCTGGTTCATATCATCATTAAAATATGTATTAAAAAAAATTAAATTAAATATAAATATGGAAATATATTCCAAAACATTGTAAAAATGAAAATTTCGCAACAATTTACTAAAATATAGTTAACTAATAATGAAATAGAAAACCAGTTAGTTAACCTCTAATATAAAATAAAAATTATTAATACTACTGGCCTATATTAGAAAGAGGATTATGTTGTCATATTGAAATACTTAATAATATACTTTGAGGCAATGATTTATAATTTGTAAACTAAGTAACTATAACTAAGTATTTAATTAATAATATGTAGGTTTATTGAACTGTAGGTTTATTTATAGAAGAAACTGGTTGTTACTATTTATGTATTTTACAATATAGTAGGATAATCCATGTATAATAAATGCATTGTTTTAATTCCAGTTTTTTTTTTTTGATTATCATTGTTCTACTTATAGTTAATAACTTCTAATAGAAAAATCTTTGATTACATAAACATTAATTTTGAATCCACATAGAATACTCAAATATTTGGATACATTTTACTCCTATTCTTCTTCTATGACTCTACAGCTCGGTGTGAGCTTTGGTCTTCATAACTATTTGCCTCCATATCTCCCGGACTTTCGCCGTTGTTTTCCAATTTCTCACTTGTAATTTTGAAGCATCGTTTTCAATGTTGTCTTCCCATCTCTTTCTGGGTCTTCCTCTAGCTCGATTTAATATAGGTCTTAGATGTAATATCTTATATGGCATTCGATTTTCCTGCATTCTCACTGTGTGCCCTGCCCACCTTAGGGGTTGTGATTTACTGAAACGAATAATGTCTTCATTTTTTATAAGTTCATACCCTTATAAGGCCATAAATTTTTCTTAGTATTTTCCGTTCAAAAATTCGGAGATAGTTTTCGTCAGTCATATTCAGTGTATTCAGTATTTCTGCTAGTGCTTTAGGAATATTTTTTCTATTTATACTGTCAAATGCTTGTTTAAAATCTATGAATAAAATATGCAGGTCGACGTTGTACTTATAATACTTTTCCATTATCTGTTTAAGTACAAAAATTTGGTCTATGATAGATCGTTCCCTTCGGAAGCCACCCTGGTATTCTCCTACACTTTCTTCGTAATAAGGCTTTATTCTATCACAGATGATATTTGATAAAATCTTATATGCACAGTTTATTAGGATTATGCCCCTATAATTATTGCATTGCAGCTTGTCTCCCTTTTTATGAATCGGACATATCAACCCTATGCTCCATTTTTTAGGCATGCAGTTATTTGTCCATATTCTACATATCAGACTATTTATTATATTTTACTCCTATATTATATAATATTAATGACCTTGACTTAAAAATCAAAACATGTAAACTAATGATTTTTTTTTAGAAGACAAACCCAAATAATGAATTAGTACTGTTGGAATTACTAATATTGAATAGTTTAATTATAAAATTAATAGCTCCAAAATAGAGCATTTGAATGAAATTAAGAATTTTGGAATTTTTCTAGACTGTAAACTAATTTTTAATTTGTACATTTGTCACGTCTAAGGCTTTCTATATATTAGGCTTTATTAAAAGAAATTCTGAAGAATACTCTAACTCTAGTTAGATCACACCTTCTATATGTAACTTCCAATTTCGATGTCTTTCTATGGCAAATATATACATATATAAAGGATTGAGTCTATTCAAAGATATATGATGGAATGAGGTTCTGTCTCCGTAATTTTAATTGGCAATTGGAATTTTACTAGATCTCCAGCGAAATGCTAGTTATTTAATATTTCTACGCCTTATCAGTTTAATATTAATGCACCTGTACATGAAATCAAAAACACAAAGAAGCTTATATCTTGACTATTAAGAACCAATTGTGGTATATTGGAACCGATTTCTCGTTCAAAGCATCTCTTTAACTCTTGCGTTCATGTACTGCATTTTAAATATTGCAGATAATCATTTAGGAATTAGGATGAACATTAAATAATAATTTTTTTTTGAAAATTTAAGTTCGTAATACTTATTAGATTAAGTTGTTTTGGTTTATTACCTAAAATTTAACTCTTGCTTAAATTTTAATTATTTTTTAGTCACTTGTAATCATCTGTGATCACTGATCACACTTGTTTATTTTAGACTTAATATTTGAAAGAAAAACATTAACTTGTATTTCGATTAAGATTTTATCATGTATAACTAGCCATTGTCGAGATATTTGATTGAAGACTGGATAAGATTTTTTCCAAGGATTATATCAAAATTAATAAAATAATCTATTTACTAACAGTCAATATAAATACTTACCTACTTAAGTAAAACTACTGAAGTCTTATCTCAAAAGTTCAAAATATTGTAATTGACTATAAAAATAATTTTTAATTTAAACTTTATACCTCACTCATTAAAACTTATTATTTTTTAGCACATTTTCAAAAATTTTGTAAAAATGTGTCTATATAGCTTCACTCTGTCCGTCCGTCCGTCCGTATGTTTACAAAAACTTTTACACCGTTTGAAATAGGGTAAAGAAATTTTAACCATGGGTAGTTTTTGCAAAAAAAATAATTTCGTAGGAGAATTTTTTTCTGTAACCCCACCTGTTACGGGGCTTCTATAGCCCCCCAAAGTTGGAAAAAGCCCGATATTTAAATTGTTATAACAAGAGTTCTGTTAGATATAAAAACTGAAAACGGCAAAAGATAGCTGGTTTCATAAACTTTATAAATTTTTGACAGGAAAATGTTTAGGGTTGCCATACGGTACTAAAATTTAACATTACACAAAACTCAATTTTTGCAAAATTTTTGGCCACACATATCTTCTGAACGGTTCAAGCTAGGGTCTTAAAATTTTGGGAGAAGTTAGATACTCAGAAATTAGTAGGAGTCGGTTAACAAAATTTTTTAGTCAATTATGCTTTATATTTACCTAACCTTTGCTTTATATTTACTTTTAATTGACTCTTCCACTAACAATTTACTTATGAGCTTACAACAGGGATCGTCAACAAATTAATCGCGAACGACGTGTCGATTACTTAGTTATTAAGTAATTTTCAATCAAAATCCAATTGTTTAGTGACGATTTCAAAGTACTTGTTAAATTTATATTACACATACAAATAAAACAATATAATATTTTATAAAGAAATGAAATTTAGATGCTAATTAAAAGTGAAAAGAGTTCTTAATTTAAGTACCGAATATAGTTTTATATAAACATGTGAACTTCAGTTTTATCTATTTAAACTTAATTCAAAAAAATATATAAAACACCTAACTACTTACTTTAACTTACATGTAGTTTATAATTTTTGTGGGATTTTTTAAATTCATATTACCATGGCAACAGTGTTAAAAAATATAACCTATTTGATATTTGTTCGCATTTACATACAATACAGTTGTAATTCAAACCTTTACTATATATGATATTAAGTAAATATGACATTGCTAAAGTGTCATAGATTCAGTAAATACTTAAAGCAATTTCTATGATTATATTTCATGTAAGTGTGATTAGTTAAATTGTTCAGCCCTGTTGTAAGTAAATATATATATAAGTAATATCTATTTTAAAAATCAAACTATAAAATTTCAAAACAAAAAAATAAAACAAGATATTTAAAGGTTATCGTGTACTTAAAATTGTACAATAAATAATAAACTAACTTAGTAAGACATAAAAAAAAGTTTTAAACTAGTTTTGAAAGGTAATTAACCATTTTACAAAATAAAAAATTTTGAATACTTATAAAAAATTATTAATACTCCATACATTATTATTTTTTAAAATTTTAAAATAAACTTTTGTGAATATTGCATTGAAAAAAAACAGTCAAATATGAAAAATAGTCAAGTTTTCTTGAATGAGTTAAATTAATTATTAAAATTTTATTACTACTTAAGTATTCAACATAACAATTTTCAGTAACTATTAAAAATTTACGATAATGAAATGATTCAAAACTATTAAGGTACAGATTTTTCCGCTGTTTATAAAATTTTTATATTTCATTTATACCTTCTAATAAGGGTATTATTAAAAGGTATTATTACCCTCTGAAAACCTGTTTTAAATTTTTTTTAAACAAATTTAGTTTTTAATTTAAAGTTAGTCTTTGTACTTAAGAACCTAATTAATAAATACACTAAGTAACTATTTGCGAAATAAGCAAAAAATTGTTTTTAAAGCTTAACTTGAATTGATACTTGTTAGCAACTTTTCGTAGCTTAAATTAATGATGCTTCGCTCCAGTCGAGGCTTTGAAACGTCAAAAAATTATTATTTCAATAAAAATAGATACAAATGATTACTCTGAACTTTATAATGAAGTCCGTTACGCAAGGAAAGTAGATTAGTTTTATATAAGTATATTAAAAGCGTTGCGTTTTATATTTTTGAAATTTCAAAGCGTCGCACGAGATTTTTACCATTAAAAATTTTTCCAGCTTTAAAAGCAGTACAATATGCAAACAGAATTCATTTATATATATATGTACTTGTATATAATTTAAGTAATAAAAAATGAATCGAATTAAATACTGAATGGAAAAAGATGCATCTGTGCAGCACTATTTTTGATCTACAACATTTCCACACTTCTGTACTTAGAAATTCTAAAAATAATTTTAAACACTTAATAACTTCATTCAAATCTAATCACAGATGTTTTTTAAACATAAATCTATAATTTTAACTACTTATTGAAAAATGAGTTGCATAGTTTAAGTATGTCTCCAAATATAATAACTAATTGCACTATTTATTTATTACATATAATAAATCAATTGTTGCTAGTGTAATTCTAAAGTTTAACTAGGTACTGCTTTAATTATAACTTTAAAACAAAAATAAAAACGCTAATAAATTAAAGTTCAACTCCCTTTTAAAATACTTTCATTAATGAATATACTTACAAAGCTTCGAAATGCAATTACTTACTTACATTATATTTTTAATAATCATTTCAATAAAGTACTTGAAATTAGTTTTTTAATTTTATTACTTAAAAGTAATTTGTCGCGTTTGACTTTTTTATTTTATCATAAATTATAAATATTTAAAAAAAATTAAAAACATTATTTATTACTTTACATATTACTTGTAGTATTTAATTTATAGCTACATTATTCTTAAAATATTTTAAAATAGGGATTTGTAATTAATTCGTAAATTTTTATTGAATGGAGATTAATTAATTAAAATACTTGAATTGATTATATAAAAGAGCACAATATGGCAGCAATCATCGAATTATACTTAAGTATTTGATTTTTTTTTTATTTAAACTTGTTTTAGCATATTTTTTTTTTTTAAACATTGTAGTAGATTGTATAAGTAGATATAAAATTTCATTGAATAAACAATCAACAACGTGAATTTAAATAGACTTTTTAATTCAAAAAACAAAAATTGGTTTAAGTACTTAAGCTTTATGATTCATTCAATTAAAATTAAATGACGCGCATTTCATGTTTTAAATTTGACTTCAGCAAACATAAATTACTTTGATATGATAAGATAAAGAAGATCATGCATGTAAAAAATTCGTATTGCGGTTGTTTTTAGTTAAGAACTATCTGGAAACTATACCTGACTATCTACATATGTGTTGCATTATTTAATTTAAACGGTTAAACGATTTTTTAGAACGATTTTTTTGAATATTTCCTGAAGGATTAAGTGTAATGGAAATTTGCAATATTTGACTCACAAGCTTAACTTAAAATTTATAAGTTAAAACAACTGTAAATCAAGTGTAAATAGTCTTAAATGCCTAACATGTATCCTACTATAAATTTTTTAATTTCTACTTTTTAGGAGGGTAGTTTCATTTAATTAAAAGCTTATTTATACAAATAAGTACTTTTTAATAAGTAATTTAATATTTTGATTTGACAAATCTGATGATATCTGAGAGATTTTTATCGAGTTCATAGTACTTAGTACGCTGTTATTACACTCTATTACTGAAAAAGAACACAAACATAATAAGTACTTATTGATAATCCGTTTAATCTAAGCACAAAATGAAAAAAATATTTCATTTTATTTAATTGTCGTTTAAGTATTCGATATTATGCCAGATGACAGATAATTATACAAATACATTAGTCTGATTGTCATAACTGAGTCCTAAAGAGTAAGGATAGTAACTATAGTTACTTTGACACGGCAATTTGTTTGTTATATGTTTTTTCATCAAAATTTTTTTTTTTTTTAAATTCGGATTTTCAGTATTATATAAGTACTGATACCAACTTCTAAAAAAAATATTAATAAGTACTGTCTGAGTACTTATAATATTTATTTAACATAAATATTTCTCTAAAATTAACCTTCACAATTACAATCAAAATATCATTTATATTTTGTTTCAGAATATAGAAATAGATCAGAGCAACCAGTAGTTCACAATTTTTAAATTAAATCACGTACTTAATTATTGTGAATCTTCAAACATTAAATATCGATTACTTAAATAAGTATTATGTGATATGATAACATTTTTTATAATTATTTTACTCGACTTAAAATAAATTTGTATTTATAGCATTACTTATCTATAATTCTTTTCACTATTGGTGAATTACATTCTATTATAAAAATAACTTATCTATTCTTATACAAAATTGGAATTAAGTAATCACAATATTTTGTTATCAATTTCCAAAAAAGTATTTCTCATCAAGTACAAACTTTATTAGTAATTTTTTGTGAGTCATAGTGCTAAATGGCATTTTTGTTTATTTTGTGTTTAAAAGCTTAAGCTTTTAAATATATTTAAAAGTTTTTTTTTGCTGTTGTATATGTCACGATCTCAAATGTCATATATACAAAAACATATGTATATTGTATATATATGTACAACTATATTTATTTTTCAATATGAGACATTTGATATGATGTACGTTACTTGTTGTGTATTTGAACTTGTATAAACTCATATAAGTACGTAACATGTACTTGGTATGTAAAAGTGATGACCCAAAATTCACTTCGCTTTAAGCGTTGCTTTTAGCGTCGCGTTCTAAATAACATATAGATCAAATGCTATAGCGTCGCTTGGTTTTTTTTTTTATTTTTCAAATTGAATTATTTAATTGTTTAGATATTCTCATTTTAAATATTTTTATTGAGTAAATGAGTAATTTATTGATGATAAATTATAAAATAAATTTACAAATTATTAAAATTAAAAAAAAAACAAGTTTGTAAAAAACTTTACAAAATGAATATGGCATATTATAGAAATTTTAGACATCTTAATTTATACTTAAATGTTCTGAAGAACTGTATGTGGAATGACGTCGGATAAAGACGATACATAAAGATAGATAGACGTACGGGGTTTTACAAACTGATCTTCAATAGATTAAGAAACAAGGACGCACCATGTTTCAGATCGTCTCTATCAACATTTGAATGGTACAAACCTATTGAATTAGGTACATTTTATAGTATAATATTAACTTATTTAATATTTAGTTTAAATTACAAACGCGTATGAAAAATATTTTGTTAATTTAAACAACTTGAAATAAAATTCTGGCATAAACCTTTTGACAACTAAATTTAAAAAAACAGCAAAAAAAATAAATGTCAACGCGAGGAAAAGTAAAAAATTACTCTATTTTCTAATTTTCACTTAGTGCGGCAATTTTAGCGTCACTTTTCTATTTAATCAAAATCCATTTAAACCAATGTAATTCTACTTAAACGTCAAAGCGATGATTGAAGCGACGCGCGCATTTTGTCATCACCTTAAAAATTAAACTTGAAATTTAATTTTTTTATTTTATTTTTAAATTGTGTAAGTTAATAAAAAAAAAAGTTATAAACTTGTTTCTGTCTTTAATACTTTTTAATGTCGAGTTTAGTGTTTTGATTTTCATGGGTAATTTTTTTTTATTAACCACGAAAAATGTGCTTAGTTCACTTATATTTGGTGTTTGTTTGGATCTTTTTTGTAAAAAATTTGCTCATATGTGTATGCATATTAAATTTCAGCAAAAACTGAAAAAAAAAATATAAGGTTCAACAAGGTATTTTCCCGCTTAATTTCATTACTGTGTTTACAGTTTATATGGTATTAAATTACAAAAAAAAAAAACTCAAAATTTTGTTGAATATTTGAAAAAAAAACCCTCTTTATTCAATTCAAGATAAGGGGAATTCTTAATTAATATAAAAATATTTTTTAAAATTATGTTAATTTGACAAAATCATTTTTTTTTATGATTATCAGTAGACGTTTAAATGGCCTTGATCCCCTTGAATCATTTATTTTATTTAGTTAGTTATCTCTAATTAAATTGTGTCTATTATAATGTCTTAATATAATTTTGACTTTTGATAAAGATTCTGTATTAATTGTTTATTGTATATATATATATATATATATATATATATATATATTGGTATTGATCAACATGAAATTTGTTAGGTTGTGTTTCCTTCTCTAATTTTTTTTTTTAAATCAAATTAGGTTGAGTAGATTTAAGATTCGAAAATTAATAAAATCCATATGGAAACGTACCTTTGTGTATTATAACAAAAAATAATTAGTTTTAAGATATCAGAAATCTTTGACACCCAAAATTATTCTTTCGAATCGAATAAATTACTTTAACTATTAAATTTTAGTACTCTATACTTTAGTACTAGTACTCTGAACTAAGTAGTGATTAAATTTTAGTATTAAAATGTTTTTTGAAGTTACTCATATAATAAAAATAAGTCCTAAAATTGTAATGAAATTAAAATTAACTTCAATTGATATTTTGGATATTTTAGTACACCCATGGAATTAATGTCCACGAGCTTTAATCACATATCAAATAGAAATTAATGTGGCGCTTATCTTAATTCCATTAGATCTTAGATCTTAGGTTTTAAATTCATTTCGAAAACTAATGAAGTTTTCTGCAGCGCAACACAGGACTTTTATTTAACTGGAAGTTTATTATACTCTAATTTCCAAAATGAAATTTCTCTTAATTCAGAATCCCGCATACTCAAATAGTTAAGTACATATAGAAAAAATTTAATTTCTATATCTTGATTTTGAATTCAACTCTAAAATCTATTCTTATTCAGAATCACTGCTGGTATATGAATATTTGCGAGTTAAGTGCAGGAGACCTGCGTATTTTATTTTCGTTCTTAATTATGCGTTTTAATTCTAATTCAAAAATTGTGAATTTAGAATAATTGCTTTTAACTCATGACCACTGGACCAATGGACCTGCACATTTTCATTCCTTCTATTTATGTGTTTTAATTTTAACTCAAATAATTCAATAATGTCTACAATAATCTTTTTGAGGAATCTAAAATTTTGGAATTATAGCCCTTTCGGCTTTATTTAATGAGGGGTTCTGCCATCCCTCCAGTTATTTATTTTAACTACGTACTAAGACAAATATTATTTTTAACAGATTTTTAACAAGATTCGACATTGTTCTATATATGTTTAATGTAAAAATTTGATATTTACTATAGTTATCTCAAGATATGACTAATTCCTGAAGCCGAAACCCTAAAAATATTCTTTAAATCAAGAAATTTTTTAATAAATTCCTCAAACATTTAAAATAATTTTATTTATCAATTTTTATAACAAAGTTTATAGTTTTTCAAAAAATTGATTAAACGTCCTTGAAATAAATTTTAATTTAATATATATATATATATATACAGGGTGTTTCCTAATTAATTGCACTGCTATATACCACTGCATAGGCACTTATGAGTAAATAATTTTTGGGTTATAAACTTTTTCATGTAACACCATGGCGTAAATCTGGTTTCTTCAAAAAAAATTTGTAAAATTTTTTAAATGTACAAGCTCGCAGTTTTTAAACTGTAAAAGATAGAAAATTGAGTAGTGCTTGTTTAAAAGAGGATTTCTTAAGCTTTCGAATTCATTTTACATAATTTTCATAAGTAGTCTAGAAACAGAGTTAAGAGTAAAATTATGAAAACAAAAAAAAATTATGAAACTTCATTTAAACCCTCATGTCTTGGAAACAAGCTTAGCCCCCATACAAAAAATGTGACTACTCAAAGGTACCTATGCAATATATAGCAGTATATAGCAGTGCACTTAATTAGGAAACACCCTGTATATATACTTTATTTTTTATATTAATTATTTTATTTAGTTTAAAATATATACTTAAAAAAAAAATCAGAGAACCATTCTATAATTAAAAAATAATTGTTTGTAAATATTTTAAGTGTTGCATTCTTAAGGGACAATATGGTACGAGTATAAATCATATCATAAATCTAATTCACATATCTTTTGTTTTATTTATTATTTTTTTAATATTACAATGCGGATCACTTAAGAATATTAAAATTTCTATATTTATACTATTTATATGTATAAGTATACTTTTAAAAAAATGTAAAAACATCCCTTATCATATCTAATACACATTTAAACTATATTTTAATTTCTCAGAATACTTAAATAATAATAATAAAAAAAAAAAAAATCAGGATGTCTTAAAGTATCATTACATTTATTTATATCCTTTTTCTAAAGGATATTATGTTTTATGTATAGTTTTAATAAAAGACTATTTCCTTCTCATTTTTTTTTATTACATATCTTTCTTCTCCTTTCTATCTATATAAAACCTGTTTAAAAAAAACGTTATAGGTGGTTTTTTTTTTTTTTTTTTTAAATAACTGCTAATGTGTACACAACGCGTCTCTGAAATTGGTAAACGCGTCGCGTCTCTTGTATGGTAACTCGTCTCTGGTTTCGGTATTTCTTGTGTTCGATCTCAGTATCTATTGAATCAGAAAATTTCGTACATATGGCATTTTTTTTTGTTAGATTAGTTTTTATATATATATATATATATATGGTATATATACATATACATAAAACTTCCGTGAAATTTTGTTTTTAATGCTATTGTATTTATTAGTGCAATTGATTGTACTAGTGTTAGTGCAAGTGTTAGTGGCATCTGTTAAATAAATGTGTACATAATGGAATTTTTTTTAAGAATTTTAATTTAACGATGGTGGTGTGACCTGATAAATTCTAAAATAATGATTCAGGTTTGGTAGATCCCAAAAAAATAGTGAATGCAATATTGGAATATGGTTTTTTTTTTTGTGTTTGTTGCAAACAAAATTTTTAGTTTTATAGTAAAAGTTTTTTAAACATTGTATAAAAAACTTCTAATAAAATTTAAATAAATGTCAAGGAACAGGAAGTTAATATGATTGATAATAGTTTTAAAAGAGTTGGTGTTTTTTGTTTATTTTATTCAAAAACTTTAATTTAAAAGTGTTTTTTAGTACTTATATGTATATGTGTTAAAAATTTTGTAATAAGTATTATAAAATATTTTAAATAATGGTGCATTGAACCAAACTTGGTTTTTTTTTTTAAGTGATTCAGACTTAAAGATTAAAAGAGTTTAATGACATTTTTTTTTGGAATTTTTTGTATTATAAATGATTCATTGTCATAAGGATTTATATGTGTAAAAAAGATATAATATATTATGATATATATAGATATATTGAAAGCCGGTTTTTATAAATTTAGACTTAAATAATCATACTTTTGAAAATTATTTTAAAAGTTTCTCGCTTAAGTCGTTATATTTGCATATAGTCTTTGCTTCATATGGATGTTTTTTGTTTTTTTAACATCAATTTAATGTTATATTTATGCTACAATTGCAAGCGAAGATACTGTAGGAAGGATGTGAAAGGATTTTTATTACTCTATATTAGTTTACATTTCTTATATGAATATAAGTAGCTATGCACATTGTCAGACACCGAATTGTGATTCATTTCGAAATTATTTATATTAGATATGATCTAACCAGGTTTTGAAGCCAAGATCCTTTGATTAAAATGCTGTCGTCCTATAAAATAATATGTATGCTAAAATTTAACTAAGAGTTTTAAGAGTTGGTTACGAAATCAGGTCTTACCTATCCCAATATATGTACTTGTATAAATTCAGGTTCGACCACTTACACGATATCTATAGGACACGCGCCGTTCGTAACGTTACAATAGGGACTTCAGTCTTTAACACTGAGACAATGCACCGGATGTGCAAGTCATAATTTCCAGAAATTGAATATAAACAAAAAACAGTAAAAAAGATAAACTGATGTTGCAAAATAGATAACTATAAGTATAGGTACTTAATTCGCTCATTTAAAAAAGTGTTAGAATGGTAGTTATGTTAAAGATATCAAGCAAAAAAAAAAAACACTTTTCCCATCACCAATTAAATACTATCTGATCAATTGTGTAGACTGTATAATGGTGGATTGAAAATGTAGGGGTTTAATTATCAGAAAGCTTAAGGTTCGAACGTCGAATTGATTAAATAATAATAGAGTAAGTAAGGGATTTATTTATTTATTTATGTATAGTTCCCTACCACATTCAATGTGATAAGTGCGTTGGTCACACTTCCCTTATCAAATGTGGCTGGTATACTTATATATATTAAAATATGAATCATATTTTATTTTTATTAGATATGATCTGATCAAAGTTTGTACCCGAGATTTTTCGACGAAAAGGCCACGGTCTTAATCACTACGCCATCATTCGGATAAAGTAAGGGATCTTGGTTTCTAAGAACCTTAATTCTATAGGAAAAAAAATATTTAACATAAAAAAACATAGTAAAAAACACATAATTATACTTATTTAATATTTTCAAACTTATTAGTTATCTCAAATAAATACTTATTATAAATATACTTATAAGTATAGTAGTTTAAAACTCAAATAGCTATAAAAAATAATCATATAATACTTACATTACTTAAAATAAACAAATGTATAAATAAAATGAACTCTACCCTCATAGAATGTGACTTAACAGTTGCTTTTACAAGAAAATTTAATAAATTCTATTATAAATATTTAAAGTTTAAACTAAATAACAGCTATCACCTGACAAAGTGTAATATTTGAAACTTTTAATATCTTATTGAACTACATTTTTTATATACATAAGTATATAATGTAATACGAACGATACATAGTAGACAAGAACTTTCATTTAATATTGTGTGTTGCGTGAAAAGAAAATTATACGGTTAAATATATGTGAAAAATAATTGGAAAACAGTTTTTTAAAATTAGACCATATATAAGAAATACTTTTGATTTTCATTTCAATCACAGAATTCAGTTGTTTTGTTTTTGAAGGGTGTTGAATTAAAAGAGTTAAGGATAATATTAATTCAGTAGAAAAAACTATAACTGTGTAAAATTTGGTAAAAAGGGTCTGATGTAGTTAATCCTCTTTAAGTATTAATTATAAAGTATTATACAATACAAAGTCTATTTTCGTTCTATTCGTAATAAGCATAACTATAATCTATAATCAAAGAACTCATTGATTTTTTTTTAATTTTAGTAATTACCTCAAAATTGATATTGGGCAATTGTATTATTCTTCTGAAATAGTTTCTTAAGTATAGGATCAATATTGGCTATTTGGTTGTATTTTTTTTTTTTTTTTTTTTTTTATTCCTTTTCCACTCCTTTAAGGAGTATAGGGCATTCACCAAGTTTATTTTAAACTAGGCTTCAGTTTCTTTAATCATAAAATTCACTAAGCCGTTGATTACTCGGCTGTAGCTATTGTATAAGGTTATGAAATATGAATTCACAAATGTAAACTTTGTGCGCCATCTATATTAATCTTACACAAGAATTATTTATATATTTTTATTAATATCTTATTTTATATTACGATATAATTATACAATTTTACGATATTTTTTTATTAGGTATGATCTGACCGGGGTTTGAACCCGAGACCTTTTACATGAAAGGCGGCGTCTTTACCACTACGCCATTGGTCAGATATTTGGTTGTATAATTAAATATTATTATTAAAATTATATTTTAACTCGCATTACATTTTAAAAAAGCATTATTTCGATGACTTTTATAGAAGTGACTTAAAAACTTCCTAAGAACCTTAGAAGGCAACTTGGAGCCATTTTCCCCAAACAAAAGATGTCATATTCAAACCAAACATATTTTCACATTTGAATATAAATTTTGAAATATTCTTTAGAACTAACTACTATATAATTTTGTTTTATAGTATTTATGTAAATTTATAGGGTTCTGATGTAATTCCATTAATTGTATAGTTAATATTATATTTAAAGCTTATATTTGTTCTATTTCCAGAACAAATATAAAAGATAAGTATAATCAAAGAATTTCAAATTTCCATTAATATTTTTTTATAATTTTAGTAGTCATTAATTAATACCTCAAAAATTGTTTTTGGGGCAATTGATATACAATAGTAGTTAAATTCTTTTTTTTACTAAAATTACAAATCGTAAATTGGTTTTTATAATTTTTGTATAAAATAAATACAAACTTATTTACGGTATTTAATTTGTTTGAACAAGTATTTATAAATTAACTTTTATGACTAAATATACCATTGTATCTACAAGTAATACAAACTTTAATACAAATTAATGAGTTAAAAAGTAATTACAAATTGAAAATGATTTTTTGTGGTACGCCATCACGTAAATATGTACTCTTTCTTTTTTTTAAAAAAATATGTCAACATTTTGTAAATTTAGTTCATAGTTCTGAACCGAAAAAGGATTAAAAAATTAGTAGACTTTTATATTAAAGAGGCTTTTTTAAACTTGTGAAGCAATTTCAAACAATTGCTATACAAGGTTTAGAAGCCGAGCTAAATTCCAGTTCACTAAGATTAAAAAAAATATATATAATATATATTAAAACTTCACTCAAGTCCTTAGTTATATTATGGAAACCAACAGAGCTTCAACTTTTTCCCCATAAAAAAATTAACTTCTCATAAGAGTGTATAGAGCGGCATTAAGTTATGAATTACGAAATACCCTGTATGTAATGTATTTTTAATAATACATACATTTATAGAATATTAAATTTTTTGCTCGCTTTTAAAATTCTCCCAACATCCGATTGAGTTTCCTTAATGAATGCTTAAACAGTCGTATAAGATTATAACTAAGTACACCTTCGCAATTAACGAGATTTTGCAAGCTCTTGATGTTCCTAAAATTTTTTAACCCTTTGAAATAATTATGTTTTATATCGAGTCGTTTAAAATTTGAAAATAAGTTAATATTTACACATACACTTAATTTTAAATTTAATATTGTCTTAAATATTATTTAATTATTTATAACTATTTATAAAAATTTATTCTATAAACTCCCGCACCCTTTTTATAACACATTTTCATATCAAACATGATTTTCTTTACTTTTAAAAAATCTATTTTACAGTACAAAACAAACATTATTTCACAGGATTACCCAATAAAAATAATCAAAAATTTGTATATTTTTAATAATATTAAAAGCTAAAAAAAGAATTACTTACCTCATCTAATACTTATTAATTTATTTTTTTTTCATAATATTTTTCTTCTCTTTTACTCTTTTCTTGTATAACAAATATTGACATTATTTATAATATTAAAAAAAAAATCATAAATTTATAATATAAAGAAAGTTATAACATTGTTACACTTAATATTATACAAAATAACTTAAATATGGCAATACTTTGTCTTATCATACATACATTATTTTTGAATAAGTACTTACTTTGTATAAAATAATGTTTGTTCTAAAAAAAAAAGAATTAATAATTTAAAATAAAATAATAATAAACTTATAATAGCTTTCTAAATAAAAGCTTTTGATTATAATCAAAAAATTATTTCCAAAGCTTATTTTTATATAACAAAAAAAAACATTTCAAATTATTTATATACTTATTAAAATAAATCAAAATTTTCGTATAATAGTTTTTATTTTCATTATACATTATCGTTATCCTATTTTTTTTTTTTAAATTCATTTTTGAAGTTTGTTTGTGTTTGTGTTTTGTCCTTTTTGTTTTTTTTTTTTTTTTTTAAATTGATTAGTACTTATTTCGGAATTTTTTTTTTTATTATAAATTTAGTTTTTTATATACTTATGCATATACATAAAAAAACATAAGTACATAATATAACTATTGGAATTTTACTCATTATATACCCTTCCCTTATATCTTGTAGGTAATGACACTTGCTCTATTGAACTAAAGTCAATTATGCCTCCTCTTAAACAATTCCAACGTAACACCAGAGGAGCAGCAAGTGCTCATTTTTACACCGTGGAAATTTCAAGATGGTTTAAAACTGGTTATGGAAACTCATTTGTCGTGAGAACTGCTAAGATGTTTCCATCTAATGTGTTCCCCTCTTCTAATAATGTCCCATACTACAACTTGCATAAATTCAAAACGAATCTTTTTAGATTCATTTCCAACCTACCTCCTAATTCCCCTCTAATATCCTCCTTTACTTCCCTTTCCAACTAAACCTACATATTATGTATATAGGAATCCATTCCTAGCGTTTAGTTAGCGTGTAAAAAAAAAAAAAAAAAAAAAATATCATATCTATCTTTCTTTTTCTTTAGAAAAATACCGTTCTACTTTACTATAATTTTTATTTGAAATAGGGATGGGACATTATTATTGTATGTAGTATAATTTTCTTTGAATTGTACTTTAATAGGTTATTTTGTTTATATATAAAACTTAAGTGTATATATACATCATATAAGTAAGTATATATGTATATATACATATGCATAATGTTATATACATTTAGTTTCATTTTTATTGCTCTTTTTTGTTGAATGAAAAACTTACACTAATGCACATACTCTTATAATCATTTAACTAACTACGAGTATTTAGTTTTATATATAATATTTAGATTAGATATTTATGTTTTATTTTTATATATAAAAAAACATAAAAAAAAAAAAAACAAAAAAATAACAATAACAATTTTTCTATATTTTTCAATGGCAAATGACAACACATGCGCAATTCAATTTTTCTTTTCTAACAGTTTTTTATTCATATATTCAGACTCAAATTCAATTCAATTTCAATTCATTATTGAAAAATTTTCTATTTTTTAATGTATTGATGTATGTTTTGTATATGTATATTAATTTTGTAAGAATGTTAGTATAAATTTGAATTTTAAAAGAGCTTTTCATTTCATTTAAAAAGTGAAAAGTTTTTATTTAAAAGTTTTCTAAAATACTTATATGTTTTGTTATGAATTCTGTATTCAGTGCATATTTTGAGGACATTTGTACCCATGCATTCAAAGTGAAATGAAAATATTGACATAAAATTATTCTGTAAAAGAAAAATTCTGTAAATATATATATATAAATAATACCCGTAACTATATATACCCAAAAAATATTATTAGTTACATACTTAAAATGGAAAAAACTACTTATACTCGTACATAAATATTTACTTTAACGTTGTCACCATATAATCAATTATTGAGGTTAAATGTAGTTTTTGTTTAATTAATATTATAATTAAATTTTTAATATTTTTATGCAGTTGTGATTTTTGTTTATAATATAAAAAAAATTTCTCTTCATACATGTGTATGTGCATACATATAATATTTATAGTATGTATATACATTTAGTATGCTACCAAAAAATGTAGGATGCTCTGCTGCGGTAATACACGTTTTTCCTAGAATTATGTTAAAATTATTGTGTAGTTGCTTGCATATATATGAAGGTTGAATTTTTTGTTTGTTTTAAGAATTAATTAAATTGAAACCTACGGTACTTTTATTAGTAAATAATTTATTATTAATACTAACTAGATTTTACATATTCAATAGAGTAAATTCTTTGTTTTTTTTAAATTAATATACATGTATAAGTAAGTAGTTACCAATAAATTTAAATATTTTAAATTATTTACCGGAAAATTGTATAAGTACCAGTTGTTGCATTAAATTTTTTTTTTTAATTTATTGAGAACTTATTATCCGTTTTTAATGGAATGTTAATAGTTGTTTAACTATACATTAAAAAAGTAGGTGTAATTTATAAAATTATTAGGCAATAAAGGGCTTACTACTCGTAAAATGAGTTACCTAAGAAATTTTGTGCCTTCAAAGTTTTTGCAACTGTAAAAAATGTTTGCCTTTTGAAAAAAGTCAATTATGGAATTTAGGGTTTCCCCCTTTTCCCACAAAGGTTTTCTTAAATTTCTTTTTTATTATTAAATATTAAACTTTCCTCTTGAATTTGGCATATTTACCCAAAAAACGCCATTTTTGTAGATGGCCACTTTTGGCTGTAAAGCGACGATATATGAAGTTTATTAGAATTGCAATGGTTTTTTTTTAAATTAAAAAAAAATATAAAGATGATTTTTTTTAGAGCAAAAATATAACATAGTTTGGGGGTAAATTCATAATGAATAATAAACTTTCCAAAGAAATTTAGAAAAATACTTTTTTCTATAACACACATACAAAACATAATTTTAGATCACAATCAGTATTAAAATTGTCAAAAACTTTAAATTTAATTTTATTAAAATTGGTTTTCTTTGGAATTTTGATAATCTAATTAATTTTAAGATTAATATCTCTTGTTTTCTATGTAAGAAATCCCTTCTTTAATTCGAACCAAAAAAAAAAACAAAAAGTATTAAATTTCATAAAATTCAACACTCATTCCAATAAATATACCATGTCTGTACTCTGTATTATAATTTAATACTTTTTTAATTTATAGCCATCCCTCTCCACCCAACACTTACTACAAAAAAAAAAAAAAATAATAAAGAAAAAAAAACACACAAATCTTCCTATCAAAATATATTCAACTTTTTTGTACTTGTCCATGGTCATTTTTAAGACTTTTAAGAATTTTTAGTACATTTTGTGAGAGAGACAGAAAGAGAGTCACCAAAACAAAACATTAAATAATAGAAAAATTGTCAACATTAGTATGTAAAAAATATATTCCTTTACAGTATTAAATTTACTCACTCACACTAACAATGTAATAAAATACAAAAATTTATTTAATTTTTGCAGAAAAACGTAGACAGCCTCGGCTGCCAAATAAACAGAAAAATCAGTTCGTTTTCATTTTGGTTTTTTTGGCAGCCACACAGTCGAACTCAAAGAAAAATAATGAAAAACCAGGAAAATTCAAATAAAAAAAAAATAAACATTTAAGTTCAAGTATATTATATGTATATATATGGAAGTATATATATTTTTATGTATGTATTAGTAAACATATAATAATATCCATATATAGTATGAGAAATATTTTGAAAAAAGCTTTTCCTAAAACTTAAAAATTTTTATCAATTGGAATGGTAATTATATGCAATAGTTTCTTAGAAAAGTAAAAGAGCTTTTTTTTGAAGAAAGTCTTTTCATAAAATTTTCCAATGAAAAATCATCGAACTTTTTTTTTTTTTTTTTTTTTGAATCAAAAATATTATAGTAGTTGTTATTGTCATTCATAAGTACTTATACTTATACAATTTTTTGTTCCTTTAAATTTGAAATTTAAGGAACGGTGAATTGAAATATGTATTGTATTAAATTTAATTTTTGGAGGCTTAAAGTAGACTTTAGAAGACTTCGTTACCTTAATTATTCAAAAATAAGAAAATTTTTTTAGTAGTAATTTTTTTGTTAAATAAACTGATATGTTTATGCTTTCATCTTTTTGTTAATACAAATGTACAGTTTGGTTACAGGGATTAGGATATGGAAGGATTTAGGATTATAGTGGAAGTTATTTGGAATTTCTGGATTATGGGGGATGGGGAAAATTGGATGGGTTATTTAGAAGAAAGATGTTAATGTTCTTCTTAAATTTGGTTAAATCGTATATATATACATAATCAACTTTGGAGAACACATTTGGTGGAATATGGTTCCATAAACGAGATGAGCGTATGACAAACGAATTTCCATAAGCCGTGTTACGCCATCTAGCTAGCTCGAATGTGTAGGGATGAGCATCTGTTGCCCTCCTTGTTTCCCGTTGGAAAATCTTGAATGGAGGCATAGTTTGATTTCTTTAGAACAGGTGTTAGTCCCTACAAGATATCTATAAAGCAAGTTAGTTAGTCTAATTAACTCTAAGTTTTAGATTTAAAAATTAGACTTTCCTTATAAAAATCATGTTAAGTTCACAAATAATTAAATTCAATAGCATAAGAGTAATAGTATTTCAGTTGTATAGATTCAAGAAGTCCCCTTTTCTTTGAAATTAGCAATCGAATCAACATATTAAAAAAGTTTGACTCTTAATCCCGCTCTTTAAAAAAGCCTTCAAAAATTTAAATGCCTTTTTTTGTGACTTAGCTTATCTACAGAATTTGAGGCTTCGTTTTTCAAATTATATCATTTTGACTCCTATATCTAAAGATACTCGATGGGTGTTTGTAAAAATGTGAGCAAAACAAAAATTTCATGTGAAAAGGATGAAATTCATTTGAAAAAGTATGTTAATATTTAATATTACAAGTTACGTAGGATTTTCCAATATTAATAACACTATTGATTAGCAGTGACGTTTTTCGATACTATTCGATACTATATTATTGTACCCACACTCCACGTGCCAAAATTTTAAATTTATTATTTGTTCAACATATATTGCATACTTTAAGGCGCCACAAAAATTTCTTTATTTTCATTTCATTCATAACACATTCAAAGTATCTTCGTACAATTTCGTATAACAAAATAATCGACTATCAAAACAACGAAAGTAGATATTTGAAAAATTATAATGAAAAGCTTTATTTTTCTCACCAATACTGTCACAATAATGAAAATGAAAATTTTATACAATTTTACATATAAAATGAAAATGAAAATTGTTTGTACTTTTATTTACATTTTGTTTTTGTGTTTTTTTCTTATTTTTCTTTTTTTCTATGTACCAACCAACACTGGTACATAATAATCATGTGAATGTGATGTTGATAATGATTGTTTTTGTTATTTTTCTTGTTGTTGTTGTTCCTTTCTTTCAAAAAAAAAAATATTGTACAAAATAAAATTAAATAACGATCAAAAGCATTTTTGAGCCCTTCAGACGAGCACAACAACTCTCGCTGGGTTGAAAATTTAAAATAAAAAACAAAAAAAAAACAACAAAAACTCTTTTTTTTTATATTTTTTTTTGGAAAAAATAAAGCAGAATTTTTTTTTTGCAAATTTTTTACTTTTAAGAAAAACAAAATTTTTCTGACAATAATAATTTTAAGTGTTCATTTTTTTTTTTAATTAAAAAATTTTTTAGACAAAAGTTTTTTAATTATACTTATATTAGTTATAATTAAATTCAAATTGAAGTTAAATATTAAAAAAGAAAAATCAAAATTATTAAAAAAAAATGAAAGTGAAAAATCCATAAAATTGAAAAATAAAATCAAGAAAAGCTAAAAAGTAAAAAAGAAAAAAAAATATCCTGTGAAAAATATTTCTGCTTCGGTGGAAAAAAGGAAAAAGCTTTTCTATATTAATTTTTTTTTTAACTTGGCAAACAGGTCAAAAAGAACAAAAACAAAATCAAAAAATAAAAAACCAAAAATCTATTTATTTTTTTAATATTGAAATTTCAAAAAAATTTTATAAAACTTAAAATTAGCTAATAAAAAACTAATTATATACTTATAAAAAATATATAAGTGTATTAATTTAAATTTTACTTTTTTAATCAAAAAAATATAAAAAAAGTGCTAACATTTTTTTTGCATTTTTTGATTCGAAATTTAATTTCGAAAAACGCATTCTTATTTTCATCTCTAAGATTGAAAATCAGTGTTTTATTCAATTAAAAAATGTAAATTAATGTGTTGAAAAAAACAGATTCAAAAAAATTTAATATTTTTAAAGTCTAAAATTTGATTTGATTTAGGGGAAAATTAAATGAAAATCTTGGAAAATTTTTTCAATTTCTGTGCTTTACATTTTAATTTTTTTTTAAATTTTCTTTTAAAACATTTCATAAAATTTTTTTTTAATACAGAATGAAAGTAATTATGTAAGATATTTTTTATATAAAAGAAAAATGAGATAAAATATACAAAATTTACAGTTATTGTTATATTTTTTTAATATATATATATATTTTATGTTAGATATATTATATAATAATTATTATTTGTATACAATAAAATTAGATCCTTTAATTTTTTTTTTGAAAAACAAACAATACAAAAAATGTATATATATATATATATATATATAGTTATATACAAAAAGGACGAAAATAGAAAAATAAATTCGTATACTTGTAGTATACAAATATTATTATAAAAATAGAGGAATTAAAGTAATTGTTTTGGTTTTTTATATCATATATATATATTTTTATATATATATATATATACCATATATATATGGTATTAAAATAAAGTTAATTTATCCCTTTTAATCATTATTTAAAATCAACAGTGATATAATATAGAACGCCATTACTTATACTATATAACATTCATTCAAATAAATACTTTTAATGGGTCTTATTATATATTTGTAAAGTTGTCAAAAAAAAATTCCTAATACTATGACATAAATAGTTATGTTTAATGTAAAGTATATAGATTCTTGTACATAATATATATGTATATAAGAAATAACTTACGTAAAATCGATTTTGTTATTGGATTTTAATGCCGATTTATAATTCTTTAATGAGTCTCTAAAAGTACTCGTATATTTTTATACTAAAATTGTCTGGATTAATTACAATTAAAAATAATTTTATAGATTTTTTTTGTATCTCAGTAAATAATTGTGTAATCAACACATTTCTAAAAATTTGTACTTGTAATTTTTGTTATTCTTTTTATTTTTTGGGGAAAACTTTTTATTTTCTATGAAAAACCCCTATATTTTCATTGTGGAAAACCCAGTTTTTTTTTTTATTTTACGTAGTATTTAGTATTTACAATGAATACTTAAGTACATTTACTTAATTGCGTATATTTGATATTATGTTTGTTTTTACAATTTGATTTGAATGTTGAAAAATGTTGTCCATATTTCTGGACAATTCAAAGAAAGTGTTAAGTTGTTATTTTTAATGATTTTATTTTTTTTGGTAAATGCCGCATGGAATCTGCATTCATTTCAATTAAAAATTTCTTAAGTATAAAATTTAAATTAAATTATTTGATTAATTGAGTTTTATAATTTTAGTTAAGTAAATTGGAAAAATTTATCAACTGTTTCTCAAATTCGAGTCATTAAACCCCTTTTATTTCAGGAGCATACTTCAGGATTTCTGTAAAACACTTCTACTTATATGGCTTTAAATTTCTTTTAAGTGACTTTTGATATTTTTGAAAGTTTTTTTCGGATTATTTAATTTAATTTATTTGAGATCATTTTGAAATATTACAGATTTAATCTTAAAATCTTGAATCCTCATTTCAGCCTAGTATATATGCAATCATATCTAATTTTATAAAGGATTTCATAAAATTATCCAGACAATATTCTGCATACACTTATATTGAAATTTAATTTAGAATTAGATTAAAAATTTGATATAAATTTATTTAGGAAAATTTTAAAGGAAAAGTAATTCAAAATATTGAATTTGAATTTCAAGAAGAAATATATTTCAACAGTGGGTCTCTTTTATTATTTTCCCAGTATTTTATTTGCAAACCTACTTAATAATAAATGTAGTATTAGCACTTCTATTAAGTGGGTTTGAAATTTAAATATTAGTTTAGGCATTAAATTATAATTTAATTGTTTGATATTTATATGGCATGTGCGCCTCCATAAATTACTTTTATACTTTTAACTATTTGTCTTATATAAGGAATTATACACATCAACTGTCCAGTTTTTTTTTTGTTTAAAATTCTAATTAGAATTACGAAAAAAATCGTTCAAATATTTGGTTCTAATCTCGGATTGTATTTAGTTTAGAAATACTAAGTATTAAGTAAAATATAAAGAATTAAGTAAAGTATATTAAATGTTCCCATAAAATAATTTCAATTATATATTCATTGACACTATTAGAATAGATTGACCTGATCGCCTCAAAATCGCTTTCTATTCATTTAAGATTGTTTTTGTTACATATATAGTATACAGTACAACTCTTTTTAAACTCGAATAATATTTTGAGATATTAATGCGCCATCTATTCGCTAGTTCAAAAGTTATTTAAATATTTCATAAATAATCCATGCATTATTTCAACATTTTAAAATCAAATAACACAGACTAGGTATGCGTTATGGTGACCTGAATTAAGGCCCTGCGAAAAAAAAACCCCCGGGGCCTTATTTCTCATAATAATTGAGAAATAAAGTCCCGAGGTTTTACTTCTCTTTTGAGTTGAACTACGACTTCTATGAGAAATAAAGCCACGGGGTGTTGTTTCTCTTTCAATTGAATCTTGGACTTCTTGAGAAATAAAGTCCCAAGTTATAATTTCTTATTAAATATGTAATAAAATCCATTTTTGTAATGTTCAAACCTGAAAAAAATATAAATAAATATATATATAAGTAAAATATTAGATGTAAAACAATATATGCGAGATTCTATATTAGGAAGCATATTTAAGTTTAAAAATTCAAAGCTGACCCTTTTTCCAGAGTATTTATGAATTAATGTATGCGAGACTTTAGTTACAAAATCAGGTTTATATGTGTAGTTTGTAGTATAAATGTAGTTTATGTGTCAAATTATTATTTGTTTTTAAATTTTGGAAAAGTGAATACCCCTGATTTCAATTCGTACTCCAAAATGTATGTTAATTATTTTTGATATAAAAGTGCAAAAAAATCTGTATATATTCATATGAAACCATTGCGTTCTTTTCATTTGCAGGTTCAATTGAAATGACAAATAATACCTCGGGGCTTTATTTTTCACAGAAGTCGTAGTTCAACTTAAAAGAGAAATAAAACTCTTGGCTTTATTTCGTTTATTTCAGGGGCTTTTTTTCTCAATTAATACGAGAAATAAAACCCCAGGATGTTATTTCTCATTAAATGGGAAATAACACCCCCGGGGGCTTTATTTTGCAGGGCCTTAATTCAGGTCATCATACGATATAAACGGAAATTTTGCAAATGTGAAAAATTATTACTTTGGAAAAAACAACACACTTAATTTCGAAATGTTTTGACAAACTAAATTTGTCTATTTGTAATAAATTTAAACATGAAACTGACTTCAAAACTTCTTTATATTAAAATTTTGTTATTTGAAAATTCATATATGTATTTTTTAATATAAGTATATATGTAAATAAATGATATATTTATTCAATATAAACATTTTCATTTAATACAAGAATTATGTTAAATTATTTGTTCTCTTGAATTTACAAAGTTTTTTTGAATACTTATGTTTTATGTATAAATATCTATATATATATATATACTCTTATAAAAAAAACCTTGTTCTTTTTTACATTTAAGTTGTCTATTTTCAAATGAAATTGATCTTTTTTCAAATTAAATTGATCTTTTTTTAAAACCAATTTGGTCATTTTTTTTTAAAAACCTTCCGTCCGTATCTTGGAACCCGAAAGTCAAACTGACTTTATTAGAAAAATCTAGTCCCCAACTCTATACAAAAAAAAGGTAAAAAAAAATTAAGATAAGTTCCAAAATATGGCATCTAAATTTTTAGGGGCGGATTTTAAGAGCAGATTTAAAAGAATCGAACTTTTTTAATTTTTCTACTATAAACTAATTGGGTTCTACTGTAAAATTTATGAGAACCTTTTCCAAATATGTTGATCCGACTACTTTATCCCAAAGAATTGGGTAACTGAAAAAAAAGCTATGAAATTTAAAAAATTTGTATCAAATCAATTTAAAAAACGATCAAATTCATTTGAAAGTAGACATAGTTTGCGTGAAAAAAGGACCAAGTTTATGTTTAAAGAGTATATAATACAATACAAATATTTTTATTCTAAGATTTTTTTCATGATTCATTTTGATAAATTAATTAACATCACTGTCACTTTATACGTTACTGTTGAGTGTTGAGTCTTGAGTGTTGTTGAAATGACATGAAATATATTAATGGATTTTAGATTAGTTTTAATTTTTTAAGGAATTATACTAAGTAATCTAAATTTACTTATTAATTATTTTTGTATAAGAAAAAATTTACTCAACAAACCAATTTATTTTTCTATTGTCCATACATATATGGATTTGTTTATGTCCATAGTTCTATTCCCCTAATTCAGAATTCTTTTCTAATCAAACCAATATTTTGTTCGAAAATATTAAAAACAAGAAATTTTTTTATAAGTACTTCACAACTCTTGACATTTTTTTGACATCAGAAGGTGTTTATTTTTAAAAAAAAATACATATATATGTATATTTGCATGGCACCTATACCATAAGGTACTTCTATTATAAATAATTTGGCACACTGCACTTACCCCAGATATGGTATAAGTGTGATGATTAATGAATTTTTCAAAAAAAAAAAAAGAAAAATTGTTTTGAATTATATCTTCTTATTTTTTTTTTTTGTATAGTTGCAGTGCAACATTGACAACATTGGCACTGAATCAATTTTAATTTTATTAACCCAATTTCCTGGGTGTTTAAATAATTTTCATTTTTGTATAAAATTTTTTTTTTTTTTTAAAAAAAAAAGTCTAATATTAAAGTTATATCCATATGTTGTATAAACTATAAGTATATATGAAATATAATTTATATTATGTATTTAAATTCAGAATCTATTGACTAAAGATACAAAATATGTGACAACAATTCTTTATTTTCATATCCGATATTCAGATTTTTTTTTTTTGTTCATAAATCAGTGTTGCAGTAAAAATTAAATGAATCAATAAATGTTGTATACATGTATACTTACTAGCTTTAGTCATTCAAATCATTAAAAAAGTCACTTTCATATAAACATATATATATATATATATGTGTATACCGAGTGTCCTTAACCACGTATCAGTATTTTAATCAGGGAAGGAGTCGTTATTTTAAAATGTAAACAAAAAATTCACAAAAACTAATTTTGACTACTTTATCGGGTTTATGAAATTTTCAACTTCTGAAAAAAACCGGAAATGGAATCTCACTGAGAAATGGGTCTCAAGTTTTGGACATACGAAGAAAGCCGTTGGGCGATTTTTTTACGGACAAATGGTCATTCAATATTGCACTCACTTGACGCTCTTCTATATAAGACCACTTATCAATGTGAAATCAATGTGTTTTTAAACTATCTTTAAAAAAATTTGCCAGCCTGCTCTCTGAGTAGTCGGGGCGATAGACAAAGTATTAACTTAAACCCAGATTACTCATTTTACCTATATTAAAAATAGGGCGAGGCATTTTACAAAAATATAATCATAAATAAAGACAAAAGTTTCCAATTTTTTGTTGTAGAATCTGTGTTTGGGTTTAAGAAATACTGCTTCCTAGGTTAGAATATTTGGTTCTCGTGAATAATCTGCATTATGGTGAATATCTAGTTCTTTCCGCTAGTTACACACATAAATCGATGAAGCAGCGCCATGACTTAATCGATAAATTTTTTTATATATATATGCAAGTACCAGATTTGTAAAGTAATGAGTAAAATAGTTCTTAAATGTTTTGTACTTGTTTTTATAAATGTTTTGTGTTAAGTACTTTTACTTAGTTGTCATTACTTCCTAATTATCACAAATTAATGATATTCAATTACCATAGTAAAAAAAAAATGTTATTGCTCCTTTAGTATATGGGTAATTGTCAATGTATTTGCTTGTTAATTCCGATAAAGTAACTAAATTTAGATTTCAATTACTTGCAATTATTTTTGATAATAAATTACTTTAAACTAATTTAAAATCAAAAAATACAAAATTATCATAATAATTGCATGTATATTTTTAAAAAATCAAGTAATTTTAAAAATTCAGATTTGTACTTGAATTTTCCAAATCTAATAAGTACAATAAAATAACTACTCTTTACTTCTGGTTAAAAACTAAAAGGCATTGTCTGGGACACCCAGTATATTAAAAAAAAAATACACAACAAAGGATTTATAATATTTTACAGTATTAAAAAGGGGAGACTAAAGATATAAAACATATTAAATAATATGTCTTAACAAGTAATCTACCATATGAATACTCTAGTAAGTCCTTTTGTAGTCCTTTTTACAAAAATTAAGAAAAGTACTGATTTCGATTCTTTTCTACTAGAAATTTCTTGTTTTTCTCATAAAAAAAAAAACTTCGACTTAGATAGTTTATCCTATACCCTATATGGCCCCCTCCTCCATCCTCATTTCAATTTAATTATATTATATGTATACCTGTAGTACATATATATATGTTTGATAAAATTGACACATAAATGATTGATTATCTAAATCTAATGATAAATGAGAAATATATTATGTATTTTGTTTGAAAGTATTAGTATTTATATACTTTTTAAATTTTCATTGTAGATTTTAGTAATAAAAAAAAAAAAAAAAAAAAAAAAAAAAATAAGAAGGACATAAAAACAGCAAGCCTTAACGTATAATTTATCAATAAAGTTGTATAGAATATCATTAAAGAATAAAGGATAGAATTTTTTCATATTATTGATAATTAATTTAATATTTATTTTATATATATTTAGTTACTAATTTTAATTTGAAAATAATTACAAATGTACATACTAAATATATTACATATGTATTTATGTTTAAAAACGTGTTCATAATTTATAAAATTAGAGCTTGTAAACAATAATAAATTGTATAGCATTAGTTATAAAAATGATAATAACATTTTTTTTTATACCTAATTAAAGTTGGAAAAACTTATGTAGAATCCATCCATTAAAAAAAGATAATAAACCCTAGGGGTTAAAGTTAGAAAAAAAGTCTAAAGAAGTTAAAAGGCATATTGTTATAGTTATTTTATAATAAGGGTATTAGTTTCATCATAGGATCATGATTGATTTAAATTATTTTATATATATACGAGTACTTTGTTTTTTTAGGGTTTTTTGAAATTTGATACTTATGAGTATGATTATAATTAATAAATTATACAAAATAGTTATACAATAAAGTAATAAGTTAAACCCTCAAATTTAATAGCCCAGCATAAAAGTTTTATATTAGACAAGTAATTATAGTTATATAATTATACACATTTAAACGTAAAGCCATTTACATTATAATAAGTATACCTGGGCCCTATTGCACCAACACTAATCACTAATGAAATAATGACTCTTTTGATAAGTGGGTGTCTTTTACTAATCCAGCTTCATGTGTTTTTTGTCAAAAATTGTATTAATGCAACAAAAGTTTTGATAAGTTGAATATTTATTATATTGAATATATTGGTTCTATTGAACACACTGCTTATCACTAATCAAATAATCAATTCATTTGACAAACTTTCCACCAAAACCATATTTGATAACATACCAATGAACTTTGATTAGTAATAACACTCACTTGTAAAAAAAAAACGAGGAAGATAATAGTTGCCATTGTCAACTTTTAGATACCCGTGCATACCGACCATGATAATACAATACATAAAATAAACCGTTATTTATTTCCGTTAAGCTGTTATATATATTACAAAAAAAAATTTAAAAAATGAAAATAGTTAAAAAAAATTTAACTCAAAATTAAAAATAAAACAATTGGTTCAACCTAAAAGTTGGTCCGAGTGATGTCCAACTTTGCCAAGTAACATGCCCTATTTTTTTACCTGTCCAATTTTAATTTTAACCTTGAAGCTTCATTAGATTCACCGTTATTGAATTGAAAACTTAGTATAATTAGTTTTGATGAAATTCAAAAAAGTTGTATGGCAGGTGCAAAAAAGTTGTATCTCCCTGAAGCCTTGGTCCGATTTTAACCAAAAACAATAGGGAACCTAGAAATTGTCTAAAAAGACTTTGTGTGAATTTCAAAACTCTAGTCCTTTAGTTTTTTACTCAACGGGCTGACACACGGACGGACGGACAGACACACACAGCTAGATCGATTCACTTTTCGATGCTGATCCGATTCGTACCCCTGACACTATATTTAGCTCGTCTAGATCGATGCGTTGCAGACGGAGGAGTAATTTTATTATACCCGATGTCATATATGTATGCACGGGTATAATGAATATTTGGTTAGTGATAAATAGTTGGAGCAATAAGACTCAGGGCTCTCTATCAATAAATGATAACTAATTTCATTATTTGATTAGTAATAAATGGTTGGTGGAGTAGGACTCTGTTTTACTTTAACTGAAAACTTTTTTAATTTAAGTGAACATTTTTTGTTTTAAATAATTACTTTGGTTTTAACTAATTAGGTACTTATTTGTTTTAGTAGAAATTTTTTCAGTTTAAGTGAAGATATTTTTATTTAAAATGAAGACTCGTTCAATAATTTTTGCAGTTTATAAGTTACGTTTTTTCATTATCTAAGGTTCCAGATTTTGTTTTTAAATTCCTGTTTACCTTAAATTAAAGTGATTAAGGAAATTTTGGTCCTTTAATAATTGCCTAAGATAAAATATCTTCACTTTTGAATTAAAAATACATTCACTTCAAATTTAAAGTTTTTACTTATAGTAAAAATGTCATTCATTTACCTAAAAAAAATGTAAAAATGGAATTATGCAAAGAAAAAACGTCGTCCTAACTCCTAGATAGAATACATGATAAGTTTGAATTGTGTTCATTCCAATTGCAATAATTTTTAATGAACTGCTTGATTTAACATTTCTTTGCCGCTCCTACAGCCCCTCCCTCATCGTTCCAAGATGCATTTGTGAAACACAGACAGTCTTTTATAATTTTTCCTTTATTTTAGGCATTTATTTAGGTATTTTAAGTTCTAGATAATACGATAAAGGGTTATCATCATACTCATAAATACTCGAAAGAACCATTATAATTTCGAAAATATTGGCATAGGAAGAAGTTGCCCCTTACTTCTTATGCCAATATTAACCTATTTCGAATTGTTAATGCAAAAAACACAATTTTATTTTATTATACGAGTATATGCTAAAGATACTATCAAATAATTTCCAAGGTTAAATTATTAAATCAATATTATACGAGTATTAACTTTTTATTACCTATACCTTTTGTAAAAAAAATTTCAATTTTGCAATTTATTATTTGTTATAATTAATATTTTGTTTTTATTTTTTTTTTTTAATCAAATGGAAAAAATCGTTAATATATTTATAATAAATGGTTAGTCTCTTTTATACTGCAAATTATTATATTTTTATATTGTAATTTTTATATTTAATTAAAGTTTTATCAAACTTAATTTTACTTAATATTTATTTAACATATTTAATACATGTAGTTATTAGTTAGTCATTACGAGTAAACCTTTTTTTTTAAACGAAGATAATTGAAATGGAATTCTACATATTCTGAAATATTTTCCGACTACGTGAAATAAGTCCTTGCGAAATAAAGGAAATAAGACTATAAAAAATGAAATGTGAAAGCCCCTTTCGAAAGTTATTTTTCTTTTAAGAAATTTCGACTTTTTGTCAAATAAAAGGCAGAGGTGTTATGCAGGGGTGTCAAATAGAGAGCAGATCTCTTTTAATTAAACTTTCGACCTTTTGAGAAATAAATCCTTAATTTTCATGTACTTATACATGATATTGGGAAAGAATCTTAGAGTTAAATTGAAATAAAGATTAGATATCTCCCTTTTTCAGAATTTTTAATCGAAATTTAAAATATTTTCAAATTAAGAATCTCACCTAAGCATACATAAAGATTCGGAAAGGTGAATAACCTGATTCCGAAAACAATTCTAATATTCTTCCTAATTTAAAATCTTTCATATAAACCGTTCATGTATCCATGCGTTTAGGAAATAAGACCGCAGGGTGCTATTTCTCATTCAATATGTAAAAAATTTTATTTAACTTTAACAAAATTAATATTTAATTTCAATTTTTAATTAATTTAAATTATTTTGAGAAATATTAGAATCAAAAAGAAAATTTAGAACTTCCTCTTAATTTAATCAAATTAAGAAATAAATTTAATCTTTTTCAAGGACTTATCAAAATTTAATTAGAGTAACAATGAAACAAAAATGACTAATAATGTCTGTGAGTTTTAAAAGCAATTAAAATTATTAATTTGAATACCTTCTTGAATTTTTAAAACTTACTTTTCCCGAGGAAGATAAAATCTCCATATAACTTGTAAATCGCTCTCAGTCCTTAGCTCCTCAACCATATTTTCGTTGTGTTTCAAAAATTATATGATATAGAAATTCCCCGTAAGAATTTAGATCACTATTTAATCAACACAAGTGTCCAGGTACATTCCAAATCCAGGTATTCTTATCCATATAACACCTAAACATCTTTTGTTAATATTTTAAATAAAATAACTGTTATTTTTATACACTAAATTTAAATTACTATTGTCTTATCTGGTTTTCGAACTCGACTCAGCTACCATTCGCCATTAGGTTAAAATTAATATAGCATATCCAATAAATAATATAAACAAATAATTTAATTTAATAATATAACTCACAGATACAGAAATACTTTATAAACCAATATGAAATTATTATAATATATAACAAACAGAATTCTATCATATTTAAATTGTAATTGAAATTCATTAAGATGAATTCTATTAATAAGAATATAATATGTCCCTTCTATTTTAATATGTATCTATGATAAAGACAGGCTTATTAACCTAACAGTTGAAGTTAGCACTAAAAAAAAAATGTTGCTTCCCTAACTTTAACTTACAAGAAAGTTATAATATGTAGGTCGTAGAAGTATTCATTATGAAGCGTTAGTTAAATACTTTCCAAAAGCAATATTCTCCGCCTGCCTGCAGCTTCAATTTATTGTATAATATCAACAAAGCTTTAATTAACTAATAAGTTCAAATCTAGAATCACCACAAGTCATTAACTTCAGTGATATAAACATTCCTTTGCAAAAACTGATTTTAACCTATAAATCCAGAATTTCACATTGATTACATTGGCACGTTTTTAACTTTTCCGCATAAAAAAAAAACCCTACCAGATTTTTAAGAGAAAAATTTAATACATCCTTTTTTCAATATTTAAGGATCCAATAAAGTGAATTTTACTGTACACATAAGATCCTTTCAATTACGTTCTAAATAAATGTCACAACGTAATTTATTAGGTGTTGATACTCTTATACAGCTTGTAAGTACTCGTATACATGAAATCATATACTACGTCCTAATAAAATATCTTTTTATATTATTTAGTAGGTAATTTTTAACCAAAGTTCAATGTATTAAAAGAAAATTTTTATTACTACAAACATAATAAACATTTTATTATACAAATAATTTTACTTGGAGGTTAATAAACTTTAATGTACTAGGGAACTTAAATTTCGTATTAAAATAATAAAACTAAAATAATTGATTAAAAATTTGTTAATTATATTGAATTCATTTTATACAATATGCAATTGATTACATTTTAAAATAAATTCTTTTAATTACAACCCATTTTTTCAATTAAACTTTTATTATCTTTATTATTGAAATATAATATATACTCGTAATAATTGATTGAAATTTATTATTTTATAATTAATTAAAATTAATTATCAATTTAGATTATTATCAATTTATTATTGTAAATGTTTATACTGGAAAAATCTTGTTTTAATAATCAGTTTTGAATTATGAAAAATCTTTTATCGTCCTTCCTTTGATTGTGGAACAATTTTATTGTCTCAAAATTCAGGCTTTAAAACTGATCATACGAACTGTAGATTAACTATAAGTCCTAGTTTTACAATTATCTGGAAAAATAATTAAGGTTTTTAGAAAAATTTTAAGGAAGCTTTTGGCACTGTAGGTTGAACCGTTCGGAGATCCAGCTTTCTAAAAATGCTTGAAAAATTCATATGTTTGTCTTCTAATTAGAACGTTTACATAAATGTTTTTTTCCTTACTGCTTTTGGGAGAATAGGTTCGGCACTAGACATTTCCACAGAACCTTTTTAAGATGTCGATATTTTTGCATAGGTACCTATTTAGTTTAGCTTCATTATTATTGTTCTGTTCCAGGTGTTACTTGACCGACTACGTCTTCTGGAACCTTACGCATTCCATTCAGGGGCCATTTTCGCTATGTATAATTGGTTGCTACTCAGCTTGTGCCCTATCCATCTCCATTTCTTTTTACTTATTTAAAGTGCAATTGGCTGCCCTACAGTTAAGTTCTATAAATATGCAGCTTAGTGTTTCTGGAGAATTTTTCAGAGTTTCTAGCCTTCTTGAATCAGTTATTCATGTCTTTTTGCGCTCCTTATTTCACTCCTACTTTTGATTTGAATGTTCAGCATGATTGACCTCATGAGATTGCCCAAGTATAATTTTTCGGGTCCCTTTTTTGAGAAAATTGCACGGCCGATTTAAATGATTCTTGAAATACGTGGTTAAGGACCATCGATCACTTCTAGAGAGATTTTTTTTTTCAATATCATCAAGTTGAGGTGTTATTGAAAAGGTTTTAAACAGCTCCACTACTTTTGCATGTGGCATATAGTTCGGGAACTACGGCTCGAGTACTGAAAAGAATTATAAAGCAGTTATTATAGGTTGATACTGTTTTACGTAATAATTTATTTGCCAACACGGACAGATGTTGTGATAGTTTAATCCAAATCTTCTGCAGAACTTTTTCTTATTGTCCAAAAGTTTCATTGGTAAATTTTTGTTTTTCTTTACATTTTTTCATTGCGTTTCAAATTAATCAGTTTCTGCTTTCAACCAGCTCCTATAATTTTTATATTATACTAAATGTGTCCACTTAATTTCCATAGTCCCTATTTTATTTATTATTGTAAAAAAATATTAATATGAACAAAACGTCTCCATTCCATATAATAAATCAATTAATTTGAATGAATCGCTTAAGTTTTATTATAATAAATCAAAGTCTTTTTAATGAAACGAAACGAACCAACAAATGAACAAAGCAATAACAAATTTCATATATGAACATAATATACAAATTAAATCAATTTTATTTATTTGGTCTCCTTTTTTTGAAAATTATTATAAAACACGCATATTAGCATAATATTTAAATTTTTTAAATGTGGGCATTTAATATTGTTATTATACAGTCATAATTTTTAAAAGAATATCCCTTATGAATTGTTAATGTAAATTATACACTAAGTAACAAAAAAAAAAATGTGTGCGTAAATTTAGGATTTAATATAGTAAATAACAAATTTTTAATATTTTAACTACTTTAACACGTTGAGTTCGAAATGTTAAATTTGAACTCTAGAACTGAAAACTGCACAAAAAAAAGTGTTCAAATTTCAAAATCTTAATTTTCAAGCTCCCAAAAAAAAATGTATTTTAAGACTGAGCAGTAGAGAAGAAAAGTCAGATATTCTAAGTTCAAAATTTAATTTATTTTTTATTTTGGGTTTTCGTAACTTACGATTTTGAATTGAAACTTTTTTCCTAGGATTTGTGCCTTCCTGGAATTTTGTACCAATTAAATTTTTTTGTGCCAATCTTTTGTTTTAACTAATATAAATTAATTCAAAATCGCTTCAGGTCTGTAGAACTTTCAACATTTTTTAACATCCAAATTAAGTTTAGGAAAACTGTTGAGTTTAAGTTTGCAGTAATAGAGTAGAACTGCTAATGCAACGCGTTTTCGTGATTACAATACGCATAACTGTCATAAAAATATTTTCTGTCTGCAATTGACCACATAAAATGTCATTGTTTGAGACATCTGGTGGCACCAAAAAGAGCTAATTTAAGCAAAATAATTCAAAAATCACCTTAAGTAGCACCAAATTTATTATCTAGATACCTTTATGTATCTTTCAATATTTTTTTAGTACAGCTAATCGTTTTTATGGGTTAAAATTTCTTGTATATTCTGCAGCATTTCGTAATATCTGAAGCAGAATATTCGTTTTCAAATCAAACTTACAAAGTCAGAACTATAAACTTGAACTCAATCAGTCTGTCATACTTACTTCAAAGCCAAAACTAAACACATAAAATAATTTTTAATAGTAGTTTCATTTGAAATCCTACTAGATTTAACTATAAAACCCATTTTTAGCAAATATCATAATTTTCATTTGTAATTTATTAAGAAATCTGACGTTTTATAAGTAAAAACTTGACATACTTAGTGGAGCTTTGTTCTTATATAATGCCTATTACATGTTAATACCTCTTGCAATTTCAGAACATAAATACTCAAAGACTCGTATTAATATTTCTCAAACATAGAAGTTAAATTTTTTTCATAAATCAAAACTCAAATCACTAGTTTATCCATTTCCTTTTAGTAATTAATATTAATCACATACACTTAGTAGGTATTCGTTTTTTTTGTTACTTACTGTTAAAATTTTTATTTATTGAATTTGAATAATTTCAAAATGTCGTTATTATAATCCATGAAATGTAACCAAGCAAGAATTTTGTAAATATATATATATATATACATGCATGTAAGCATAATAAATATCATAAGTTTTGGGGACGGAAAAACTTCCCCTAATAACTTCTTTCTTTATCCTGCCCCACAAAAAAAGAGCAAAAACCCAAATATATTTATTATATTATGTAGGTATATTTATATCTAAGGATATCATAAATTCTTTTGAATAACATTTTCACAAATATCTTCACACTAGTCCATTTATGTTTTTCAATGTTAAACCATTTTTATATACACATGTAATTTTTGCATTTCAAGGCCACAGATATTTGTTAAAACATTTTAGGTTATTGACTTCGTCGAGAATCAAACGAAGTAAAAATTGAAAATAAAAAATAAAAAAAAATCACCACACAATTTTCATAGGGGAAAACACAAAAAAAAATCGTTTAAAAGAAAAATTATTCGACAATTTAGTCGAAAATCAGTCAATAACATTTAGTGGTGAGTTTATTTTTTCACAAAACAATTTGTTAAAACATTATTGTTATTCCGTTTTATATTGCTATTTTGTATATTTATATGTATATATGTATATATTTGTATTAACTAATATTTATAAGTATTCATTATTCTTTTCTCCACCTACAGTTTAAATGTTTGAAATATTGGTGTTTTCTTTAAATGTTAAATATAGTAAATTTATTTTGAATTTTTTAATATAAACTAATTGAGAAAATTCAATTAATTTTATTTTGTTGGATTCAGGGGAAAAACCCCCTAATTATAAAATTAACTCACTTGAAAATTAAAAAACTTTTTGGAGTTGGTATTCTATTTGTCCACCTGAATTCTCTTCTTAATAAAAACCTTAAAACATGAACTTATTTAATTGAATGTCTTATGACTCCATTCTCAATCAACTTTAAGATTTTATCAGCATTGTTGAGGCTGATTATATTTAAATTCATCATTCAATGTTCTCTTAGAACTTCTGATTGTATAGGTAATATCACTTTATTCTCACTAAAAAACCTCGTGATCTATGTATAAACTAGATATGCCTGCAGGCGTAATTGCGTAATCAACTGCATATTCATTTCAAAAGTTATAAATAGATATATCTCCCAGATTGAACCCTACAGATACGGGACCATCCTAACCTTTAAGTTAATTTGTCATTTATGAAAATAGGACTTCTAGTTTCTGCGCTATCCCAAATTAAAAATTCGGGCTTAAGGAATTATATCTATAGATAAAAGAGAAAGTTTGTTTGTCTGTTTGTTTGTATGTAGCGTATAGACTCCTAAACTGCTTGAAGATAATCAAAATTTATATATGAATATTTTTAAGTTAGGGGAGCGTTTCTGGGATCGCAAAGCTGGGGCTAAGCATTTAAACTTTTTTGTTCTGAAATAAAAACGGTTTGACGGGTTGACTTCAAATTTTTTATACCTGATGCTCTTGTACAATGTAACAGATTCCGAATTTGTTAACCCATTTTGGCGCGATGATAGAAAAGTCGTTTTAAAAAAATTACTGTATTATAGTATAATAGATTCTTGAATTAACATTCATACCACAATTTTTTGTGATAATATTTTCAAATAACATCAACAATTAAAAAGCCCATTGAGTGCAACAGCAACACGCACTGTATATTTGCTAGTTTTAAATATAATTTTGGGAAAAAATGCGATATTTTTTTTCAATAAAATGTCATAGGCCCTTTTCGCATCAGCAACTGGTATGATTACTCACTTAATCAGTTTTATCAACAAAATTATAAACATTTACTGTCAATGTCAAAGAAAAATTGTCAATATGTACCCTATACTATCATAAGAATCTACTGATTTGATCAATATTAAATTCTGAAGGCACCGATGACAAACTGATAGTCTGTACCCTGTGCTTATAAAAAGTTGATAATATCCATCAGAACCTATTAATTCGACTATTAGCAGAATAATAAACTGCAATTAGGAGAACGTTAAAAAAATATTCAATTGTTTTAAAATAAATGTATTTTGCGCGTCATTGATTAAAAATTCCAAATATCGATAACTCAAGAAGGTTTTGTAGATATTTTGATGTGGGAAGAAATAGGCATCTTAGATTTTAAGAAATAGAATAAATATAGAAGATTTATTTAATGACTAACTAATTATATGAATACAAATCGAGTATAATTAACATTGTAAGCGTTTTTCTTTAATTCACATTATTAATGTTGCGTACATTATTAATGAAAATTTCCAATGAAAAATTTTCCAAATATTTCCATTTGTTTTTATATTAGAAGAGTAGGCAACAGAAAATTTAGAAATTGTCATAGAGATTCAGGTGTTTTTCCACATAATTTAAATTTTTTTTTTATTTTATTATTAAAAGTATTTTGTTGTGCCTCCGAACTTTCTAGTAGTTGCCAAATTTTAGTTTTCTTATTTTTAAGGTTAATGACTTTTTGAAATTTTTTTTTTTACATTGCATATATTCTAGGCGTAATTAAATATCATGTTGAGAATTTTCTTAAAACAAATAAAGGAAAAGAAAATTAAAAGAAAAAACAAGAAAAAATAATTAAATTTCCTGAAGCAATTATGTAAAATTATTATATTTTAAGAAATAAAACAAGGGTCCATTAGATATTTTCAAACCAGCTGGGGATTTTACATTTTATATATATATTTTTTTAGAATTTTTTTAGAATTTTTTTTTTTAAGCTTAGAAGATTTTAGCAGATGAATAAACCAATTTTAACCTCTTAACCTATGTGTACTTAATATAATTTTGGAGAAATGTTTTTGGAAAAATTTTATTCCTTTTTTTATTTTATTTTTATTTCAAGAATCTGTCGTTGTTGGTTAGTAAAGCACTAGGTTTCAATTTAATTAAAAAAAAGGTGTTTCTTATTTTTAGATTCTTTAATTATAAATTTTTTTTATTTTAATGGAATTGGAATAAATTAACTGAAATGTTGGTCAATGAACTTTAATCATCAGTTAAGTATTAACATGTTATTGAATTACTTATTGCAGGTCTTAAACGATAAATTCCCCCAACAGCTTATGATTTATAATTTATTACAAACAAATTTATTGCATCTCAAAGCGTTCTAAAGAAATTGTTTAAAATTGGACTAAAATCAATTTGCTTAAGGAATAATTTAACAAATGGGCCATACTTACTCATAGTCGAATTCCTTGGAACTTAACGGAATTCTCACATGCTATAAAAAAAAGAGATTTAAGTATAAGCTATGCTTAAGTTTAGTTTGATCAACTTTCGACTGACAATAAAAAATCGCCCCATAAAATCCAAATTATATAAATTTCTTTTATAATTAAAAATAACCTTCATTTTGAGAACATTTTTTCATAGACATTCTCATATTCTGCACTGCAATGTAGTTCGAAGTACTGAGCTAAAGTACATTACAAAGGGTTACATTCTAAAGGGAGTACATTCTTACAAAGGGTTACATTCCAAAAGAGTACATTCTAAAGGGTTGGGCTAAAATCTCAGTAAAATAGAAACCATTTGTCTTTGAATCTATTCAATTATCATTTGTCATTGCGTTCAAATAAGTGGGATTCTATATCAATTAAAGATAAATCAATAATTTTGTTTTAAAAAAATAACTCACAGATACAAAAATACCTTATAATTCAAAAATAAAATTATTACAATTTGAAACAAAGATTTATATCTTAGTGGAATTTACGTATGATGAGGACAAGTACTGTACCACATGGAAAATTTTTGTGGAATTCATTAGGATCAATTTTAATTATAAGATTCTTATATATGTTCAGTATCTAACCTCTTGTTTCAACATCTGCCATTGGTATAACCAGCCCCAAATCAGTTTGTTAACCTAACAATTGAACATTTACCACTTAAAAATTTACTAAAAATGTTCAAATTTCAATTAAATTTAATTAAAATAATAAAAATTTAATTTAAAAAAAAAAACAATGTCATTTTTAATTTGTTACATTTCTTACATTTCTATCATTATGATTGACATTCAAAAACATTTTTAAAATTTTCTACAACCACTTAATTTTTGTATTTATCCCTTATCAAAAAAAAAGGGAATTATAAACCCTTATTTAAAGCCTTCGTCGTTCGAATACTTAAAATTTTCGGACGAATGGTTCTTTTTTTCCATTTTTAATTCCAAAATTTTGAAACAATACCTAATTTTTTTTTACTTATTCAAAATTTTTTTTTTTTTTTTATTTAAATGAAGGAAAAACCATTTTTTTTTTCTAATTGTCTTTAACAAGAGACCCACAATGAATATTAAAAAAAAATTAGAAAAACATTTAATATTTTCCTTTCCAAAATTTTTTTTTTATTTTCAAACTTCTGAACTTCTGTATGAAAAAAGTCCCCGATTAAAAAATTAAAAAAGTCCCCAAATTTGGGAATTTTTATTAAAATTATGTTTAAGAAAAAAATCCCCGACAGTATTTCTGTATTGCATATGACAGTTAGATTCAGTTGGTTGTGCGGTGGGGCTTTCAAAAAGTATAAGTACCAACTTATCCTGCAAATATAAAAAAAGAATTATGGTTTTTTCTTACGCTTTTGTAGTATTTAATATAAAAAAGGCTGCCGTTTCTAGACCCCCGCTAAGTCATTTATTGGAATCCTTATTTTCTAACCAACTCTAAGAAAACTTTATAAAAAATGAGTCAGTATCAAAGCGTTTAATATAACGCGGTTGCCACCCTGCAAACAAAATCTAAACCAAATTTGGAGACTTTTTTCATCTCTTTTTTGAACTTTTATAAACATTTTTTGCATATGGAAAAAGTCTCCATTTTATGCATATGGAAACTCTCCAAAAGTCTCCAACTGAATCTAACCGTCATATACAATACAGTATTCAGTTGGTTGTGCGTTGGGTCTTTGAACCCCAAAACCCAAAGCTAAACCAAACCAAAAGGAAATTTGGGGATTTTTTCATTTCTTTTGAGGACTTTTATAAAAATTGTATTTTGGGGACTTTTTGCATATCATAAAAGTCTCCAAGAAAGAAAAAATCCCCGGACGTAGTTTTATATCGTATTTGACATTTAGATTCAATTGGTGCGGTGAGTCTTTGAAAAAACGGAGGTTTTACTTATTCCTGAAAAACTAAAAATCAATTATAATTTTTTCTACCACTATTATAGTTGTTAATATAGTGCTGCTGCCCCAAACCCCAAATCTAAAACAAATAAATTTTGGGGGCTTTTTTCATCTTTAATTTTTTAAAAATTATATTTTGGCGATTTTTTGCATATATGAAAATTAAAAAAGTCTCCAAAAAAAATCTCCAAAATTATTTTTGTATGGGATATGACTGTTAAATTATGTTGGTTATATGAACACAAAACCAAAATCTAAACCAAATCAAAATTAAATTTGGAGACTTATTCATTATTTTTGGGGATTTTCATAAAAATTGCATTTTGAAGACTTTTTGGATATTAAAAAAGTTCAAAAATTTGGGAACTTTATTCATTTTGGTATTGGGAACTTTTTCATACAGTCCATCTTAACTTGGGTTTTTACTTAGTCCAAAAGAAAATTGTTAAATAAAAACTTTAAATTATTTGACAAGTTTTGTTTTTCTTTCAAAAAATTGCTTAAACTATAGGATGGTCCAATTTTATTAGTAAAATGTTAAGGGAAACTTGTTAGGGGAAAATTATTTGCCTATTGTTTTTTTTTTTGAATATCTATTATTTTGTGTTTTCTTTTACTTTTGTGAATAATTTTTAGGATCGAATTAACATAAACATTTTCTAAATAAATAAAAAACAATTTTAATAAACTTTTTAAAATAAAATTATTTTTTTTAATATAATTATAGAAATTCTATTCTTTTGTACTATAGATAGACAATAATTGACATTTGAAATGATGTCAAGAATTTTAAAATCTGTATCTGTCTTAAAAATTTTACTTTTGGAAATGGGAAAACACTGCCTGAAACCCCAGAAAGAAACCCCCAACAGTTTTCAAAAATAAAAATAAAATATAAAAGCAATCTTAAAAATCTGAAGTAGACCTGGAAAAGATTCGGTTTGGTTCTTTTGGTTGTTTTTGAATATTTAAGGAAAGGAAAAGTTATAAATTCATTATGTTACGTGATAATGATTTCAGGAGATGGAGATGCTTTTTTTGTACTTTATGGTTTGTTTGTTTCCTTTGAAAAGTTTATAATTTTTGTGTATGTTAGAAGTTTTCTTTTTTTTTTTTGTTAATTTTTCAATGGCAATAAACTTGAACTCTGAAGATTCAAAATCATGAGTTCAAGGTCATCTTTTATTTTCCAAAAAAAAAAACCAAAAAAAAAAAAAAAAGGAAAACTCGTGGAAATTCAAAAAAAAAAAAATATTTATGACAAAAAAAAATCTAAATGAGAATCTAAATAGAAAAAAAAATATCCTTCTGTTCGGATCTAAAAAAAAAAAAAAAAAAAAGTGTCCAATAACTGTAAAAATAGGGAAAAGTTTTTCGGTCCATAAAATTTTCAAAATACGGTAATAAATTTTTGTTATATACTTTATAAGTATATTATAGAATCATTTGAACTTGATTTTTGTACTATGGTTCATGGTTGGAAGCATCCTACACCTTTCGGATATTTAATAATTTCCTAAATCTTTGTTTTTTTTTTTTTTTTTTTTTTGATTTTCTTTTATTGAAGTTTTGAATCTCTAAGCGGTGATGATCATTGATATATTGGACACTTAAAAAAATCAGAGTCTTATTTTTTTTTTGGTTTTGCTATATAACTTTAGATAAGCATGTGTATAGCATCTGTTTCCCATCAATATGGTGGACATATTATTTCAGATATTATTTTTATTTTATATCTAAAATGAGTTCAAAAACTCATTTAATCAACAATATTTATATATTTTTGAATCGAAGATAAATTGAAAATTCGACTTTATTGTTTTATTTTTAGTATTCTTTTATTTTAAATTAAAAATACCAAAACGAGGCAACACAATATAAGATACTTAAAATTGAAAATTAATTTAATGGGATTGCACAGAAAAGAAATAAAAAAACGTGAAAACGTGATATGATGTACAGGTTAAGTTTGAAATTGACATTTTAAAATGGATTTACTGATCACACAAATAAATAAAAAAAAATGTTTTACAATTTTGTGAACTTTTACTTTTCCCAAGTAATTTTGATGCGTTTAGCGCTTGACCTCAGTTGTAAGTGAACGCTTTATCCGGAAAATTGAAAGCATTTTGAGACTTAAATAAATCGCCACTGAGAAGAGTGACATACGAAGCCTTTTTTTATATTTTGAATTGAATGGTGCATTTGTACGAAACATTTCTTTAAATTGTCATAGGCCTAGGAAACAACATTTTTCTATTTGAAGCGTTTTTTTTTTTTAATTTATAAAAGTTATAAAAAGCTGAACGTGCTATAGGGCAATCTTGGTCAATTTAAAAAAATATTTCAGAGTCTTCTTTAAAATTTTCTCATATTATATTATATAAATTAACCCGAAGATTAAAATATTCCGCGAATTTATACAAACTTATGTCGCGAAACTCATCAAATTCTAGCGGCTTTCGCAATTAATTTATAATTAACATTTATAAACAAATAATTGAGCCGGGACTTGCAATTTTGTGACCGAATAAGCCGATTTAAAATTAGTTCCGAAACACTCGAAATTCCAACAATTTTTGGCCTTAAATGATTATATTTATATTTATAAACAAATAATTAAGCCGCGACTGCCAATTTTGTGACCGAATAAGCCGATTTAAAATTAGTTCCGAAACACTCGAAATTCCAACAATTTTTGGGCATAAATGATTATTTATATTTGTAAACAAAAAATTGAGCCGCCACTGGCAATTTTGTTGTCAATTAATTTGATTAAAAATTAAGTCCGAAATACTCAAAGTTCCAGTGATTTTCCGACTCAAATTACTATTCATATTTATAAATAAATAATTGAGCCGCCACCGGCAATTTTGTAACCGAATAAACCGGCTAAAATATATTCTTATGATTTATTACAGCTGAAATAATTGGTGCTAAATAACTGGCATTAAATAAATATTGTCTCTAGAAGTATCTAGACTCAATGACTGAAATGATTCTTTACTCAATTCGTGAAATAAATCTAAACAAATATTTTATAAAACTTATCAGTCATTCAAAAATCGTAAATTTACATAAGCTTTCGTAAAAAAAAATCGTTTACTCACTGTAGGCGTAAGATCTATGGTGATTGTGACTTATATCATGAGATTAAGGCTTGTATAGGTTTTTTATTGTAGAGTGTCCTAACCTGACGCCCATGAGTATTCCAATGGGCTTTAATGCGCTAGTAATAAATTTTGTTCAGTTGTTTGTATTGTATTTAACACGCATTTGCACCCCCATCTACAATTGCCTTTAAAAACAATTTCCAAATACTTGTGTGGTGTTCATTCATTTTATTAGAAATGTTTAGAACTTCTTAAAAACTTTTTTATTTTGTTTTTATTCATAATTCTAAAAAAAACAATTTGTTAATTTGGTACAGACGGAAAATATGGATAGGGGAATAATAAAAGAAAATTGTGTAAAAATTTCAATTCAATTAAAATTTTAATCCAAAATTATTCAAAAATATTAAAAAAAAAAAAAATAATTAAAATAAAATGAAATGATAAAGAAAAATAGACTTTTAATTTAATTACTCGTTAATTCCTTATTATTACAAAAGTTACAATTATTTTTTAAGCTATTGGATAAACGCAAATTCAAGAGCGTGCTTTAAAAATAGAACACGTGTTGTACAAAACGAATAAAATCTAATCGATATTTTCTATTTCAATTTTTTTTCAATTGCTTTTTTAATAAATTAATGGAAAATAGAAAAAAAAACGTTAATTGTCAGTTTTTGAATAATGAAATTGTATTTAATTCTAGATAAACTAGATAATAATCTATTTTTTAAGGCCATATAAACTTTCTCTAGTTAACTTAATAATTTTTAGTTTGTTGTTTTATACCCACTTTGAAAATTTGTTTAATTGGGTGGTAAAACCAAATTCAAATAACCAAAGTATATATATATATGAAAAAAATCCTATTTTAGGAATTAAAATTAAAAATTTAACACTTTTCCAAATATTTGACCAGAAAATATTATAAATATTTCAAAATATTTTTTTTTATGAATGAAAAAAGATACAAAACTCCTCCCTCCTACTTAAACAAATGCATACAATAGTATTTTCATATTTCCATATGTCAATATATACTTGGCGCCAACATCATTTTTCTTATGGAAGGACTAATTCAAGAATTTTAAATTAAAAAGAAAAAACTTATTATTTTAACCTTAATAGTTTTCTTTAACCTTCTAATACAAATGTAATATGTATATATGTATATAATATGTAAACTTTTTTATCTTCAGTTTTTTGAGTTGACATTATATTAACAATTTAAGTGAAAACATTTTTATTTCATAAGTGTATATGTTTCATAAGTGTACAATATCTTCACTAAATTTAATCAGCCGGGTGGCACAGTGGTTAGAGTGGCGACAATGCGCGATTCCCGAACATTTTGGAAAAAAACTTTTATCTGATTTTCAAAATCGAATCAGCTATCATTCTCCAATGGGTTCAAATTAATGGAATATCCAATAATTAGTAAAACAAATAATTTAATTTAATAATATAACTCACAGATATTGAAATACCTTATAATCCAATATTATTACAACATATAACAAATAAAATTGTATCTATTGAAAATCTAAGGCTTTTCTATATGTTTTAAGGCCTAATACTTTCTCATCTAAAAATTGTATGTGGAATTCATCAAGATCAATTCTAATAATAAAAAAATATTATATGTCTGCTCTGTTCCTACATGTACCTATATTGCAGTTTTAAGAAAGAATGTCGTTTCTACATTTTCTTGGTTTTAGGTAATTTAACTTTTAGTGTTTTATATTCGCGCATCGCTATGTTGAATTATTTTTAAATTTTTTAAAAACAAATATGTTAAATAAAGAAAAACATTTTTTTTTAACTTCCTAGAGATAAGATATCATTCAAACTTAATTTGGACATACGACTTTTTTGCTAAGCAATAGTAGATTTATTAAGCTATTAAAGCTTAGATATAGAAGCGACTTAGAGGTAGCAACATATTAGTTATTAGTTTTTAATGAACTTGCAAGGGGATATGTGACATTATTTCTTAGTACAAAGTTGTCAGACATTTGTTTAATGTCAAATATTTCATTATCCCGAAAACTAGCATTTGGCGTTTGTGACTTTTTCCTTAGCACGGTAGTATAGCACTTCAAAAAAAAAAAAAATGATTTGTTTTCATTAAATGAAAGTTCTTAACGTCAGCAATTTAGGTCTTAGGTACGAAATCAATGAAAAGCTTCCGTGGAAAGTAAATATTTTTTTTCTAGTGTCAAAAGATGCCAAAAAACTGTTTGAAAATCTTAAGCAGGAGAGTCAATACTTTACATTGCCAAATTTTCTTCAAATAAAGAGACAAAGGAATAAAGAGAATTTAAATCCTCTGTATTTGCTGAAGCACCTCGTTCTTGAATATCTAAATGTCAGACAACACATCACGTTTTAAAGTCACAGCTGAAATGTAGCAGCTGTTCTTCTGTTCTATAAATATCTATTAGGATATTCTTCAAAAAACAAAAATAAAAAAATGTTATTCAAAAAGTCCTAACTTTTGTCGCAATAATGGCTTAACAGTATACTACCTATATACTGCATAGCTCTTTCGAAGTAGAACTACAATATATTAATATATACTTTTCGTGAGTCGTACATCTAAGTTGATTAGCTCATTATCAACTAAAGTATGTTTTCCAATCCAATTCTTACGATCCTTACTTCCCAGCCATTGTTCTAAAAAAACACTTCGAGTGCTTATTTTATTATTCTGGCTCTTTTCGAGGGAAGTTGTTTTTCGTCAGAAGAAGTTTCTAAAGAATTGTTTTATCCCAGAGTTCGTTTTTAATGCTTTCCGTCTTATTTAAAAAAATTACTATTCTGGGTCTTTTCGAGGGAGTTTGTTTGTCATAAGTAGAAGTTTCTAAAAAAAGCTCTATCTCATACCCAACTCCAAAAAGAGTCCGTTTTTAATGCTCTCCATCTTATTTTAAACGCTTATTCCTTTTTCTAATACAGTTGTTTATCAATACGGTGGAACACACTCTTTTAATATTAGTGTTTGTTTTACAATTTCCTAAAATTAAAAATACTTTCACTTAAAATAAAAATCTCCACATAACGTGAAATCTTCACTTAAAGCTAAAAAAGCTGTACATTCTGAATTGTAAAGTTAGTTTTAATGAAATTTAAATTGCTTTTATTAAAGAGTTACACATTTTATTCAAAAAAAAAGTTGTAATTGACCTAGAAAAGGGTTAAAAGGGGCGCACAAATTATAGTGCGTGATAAAATCCAAGAATTACTTACAAAATAAATACAAAGTATTATTAAATAATTTTTTTTTATTAATAGAAATGTAATTGTTTATTACATGTTAAATCTTTAATTTCATCCATTTATTTTTATACAGTTGATTTATGTAGAAAAAACTTTGAAAGAACGGACAGGGAGGGCGCTTTTGTTAAATATCTTTTTTTTTTTTGATTAAATTAAAGTTTTCTCTTTTTTTTGGTTTTTGTTTCAGTATTACCAGATTATTTTATTTTTAAAAACTTTTTTTTTTTTTGTAAAGGTTCTTGCTCTTTGCCAAATATTCAGTATAATTTTTTTTTAAAAAACAAAAATAAGAAATGAAGTGACCATATATGCTAGATATTGTTAAGAGTTTTATGATATCTGAATTAATTAAGATTTATTTTCGAATTGATTTTTAAAATTATCTGGAAATTGGGAAGTGTATTATGTCTGTATTTCATTTATTTGTAGTATCATTTGCCTGTATTTTACAAAAGCAGGGTTATACGCCTATATAGGAAAATTAAAATACAGTACAGAATGATATTTTGTAAGCTGCATTATAAATAATTAGAAATCATATACATTAATCGGTTTACTCGGTCGCAAATTTGCCGGTTGCGGCTTGATAATTTGTTAATAGATATTTTTAAGTGCGAAAATCGCTGTAATTTTTAGCGCTTCGCGAAATTAGTAAAGAACGTAAGGAAAAAAAATAAAAATTGTACTAGAATGGGCCTTGCGTTAGAGTGATCATCTAATAAACTAAGAAATAAATAAAATTATATAACTTTAGTTTCCTCAAAGCTTCGGTTAATTGTGGCAGCTATGGTCACTTATACTTACAGTTTTAATTGCGTCTGAAATTAACGCTTTCAAAAAGACAGGATGTCAACTAATTTTCCCCCTAAAAGTAACTTTGTCAAGCAACAACTGCAAATCGTTGATCGCACAAACTATTTTTGACATATGTCAAAATTTAACTTGAAATTGACAAATTGAAAGAAAATAAATTGCAACTGAAATCTGAATATTTAGTGTCGGTTCACCTAAAATTATTACGCGATCGATGTCATTGACACCTCTGTCATAGTGGTCTTCATTTCGATTAGTTTTTATCAAAGGAATATTGGGACCTAGCATTGTACATAATCTAAGGAGTTATTAAATGAGCTTTACTTTCTTAAAATTGGGTTTCTAGATGTAAATCTTGGATTTTAAAGTAAATTGTTAGTTTCGTCAAAAGCACTGTGTCAGCTTTAAGCGCATCTAAAGTTTATTATAAAAACTTCTTATAATATAACGTTTAATTTGAAAACTTTTACTTTCAAAACTTATTTTTTGTATTCAGAATTTATGAAGTTTTCTTTAATTTTCTTATAATTGCAAAAACAAATTCTATGAAAATTAAATTAAAAAATACTGAACAAAACAAAACTATGTTTTTTTTTTGTATTTATGTCATTATTAAAAAAAACATTTCTTGGGTCTTAAATTACTTCAAGATTCCATAGAAGTTTATATTTTTTATAAACTTATTATTTTTTTACGAAAATAATTTTTTTTTTTACCTTTCATTATTTTCCGTGAAAATTCCGATTTAAAAAATTTTCTATATTAAAAAAAAAAAAAAAATTTTTGAAAATATTACAAGAAAATTCTGTAATTAATTAAAAGTTTTATTTTTCATTTTAAATTAAAGAAAGTATTGAGTTCTTTCGAATCATTTCGATTTACTCTAAAAGTTCATTATTGGGGTAAAAAAAAACATGATAAATGAATGGATGAACAAAATTTAATCTGTAGGTAAAAGTTTTTCTTTGAAAAATTCTTAAAGATACATAATATCTTTTCATTGACTTCATTCTTAAGAATATTGAATAAATCGGGTTTATTATTATATTAAAGATAACTTTGTTGTATTTGCAGTTTTTTTTTGACCTAGTTCCTAGTTTAAATATATTGTAATTAATTATGTTTTATTTGGTCTATCAATTTTAATTAGTTTTCAATATTGTATAATTTCTTAAAAAAAATTTAAATAAATCTTAATTAAATCGAAACTTTATTATGTAATAATTAGGCGCACTTAGTGTCAGAAAACATTTTTTATACAAGTACTTCACTAATTAGTAATTATATAATTCTGACTCCTCAAAATAAATTTTTAATGTAAAATTAAAATTTTTAAATGATTAATTCAAAATAAAATAACTGATATGCCAAGATATTGAATAGGAATCAGAAAATTGAAAACTCGCAGGCATATCCGCGCTTAAAGTCCGCGTGCATTTGTATGTACTTTTCGAACTTGTAGGGTTCCAAAAGAAAGTTTAAGTATTCAAAAAAATACCCTTTTCAGAATAGAAACAACAACCATAAAATATATGATAATGATCCAGTTCAGCAGTTTTAATACAGCTTTAATAGTTATAATTAATATTTTACTAAACCATTATCATTTCAAGCGTTTATTTTAATCGCTTAATAGATTTTCCAGCATAAAAAACTATTGTTAATTACGAAATAAAGCCCCGGGTTGTTATTTCTAATTGAAAGACTCCGTGAGTTCGGTGATAATCTATTTGAAAGAATTTTGAGTTAAATTCAAAGTTCTAGCAAAGGGGAATTATTAACTGACAGCGTAGGGAAACCTACACTGATTTGGAATAAGAATCAAAATGGCGTCTATATTATAAATTTAAATAAAAATTTTAGAGGAAAAGAAATATTCTGATGCCGAATTAAATTCCAAAATTCATCGTAATTTTAAAATTTACTTATATTATTTTACTTATATTAGATATTAGACTTTGCGGGGTTATTTCTCATAAATTGTGAATTAACACTCCGGGGCATTAGTTCTCATATTTAATTAAGGAATACGACCACAAAATGTAAAAATTACCACTTCAAGGGTTTTATTTCTCAAAAACCCGAAAGTTGAATAAAATAAGAGATAACAGAGAGATTCATCTCTTTCCTAGAAGTAACAAAGAATTTATTTATTTGTAGTACCAGACAATAGCAAATATTGCCTGATAATGTTAATACTTTGCCGATTTGACGTTTGGACTTTTTTTTCTAAACTATTGTAATATACACTATAATTTTTTTATTAGATATGATCCGACCAGGGTTTGAACTCGAGACTTTTCGATTGAAAAGCTGCCACTTTACCACTGTGCTATCGGTCAGATAGTAACAAAGAAATTCCTGTAAATGAAAAAGCATGCTTCACTTTTTTATCGCATTGTATGAGGCAAGGGATTTTTTTTATAAATAAAAATAAGTCCCGGAGTTTTATTTTTCATATTTTGCTGTCTTATTTCTTAATGAGTAGTAAGAATGGGAAAATATTCTCTGGTGCCATATTTTGCAGAGCCTCCTTTCACAAGTTCAAAATTAAGAAATAGAAAATTTTATAGCACAACGAAGGTTTAGTTTAATTTTTCAGCAGTATTCAATCCAAGAACTATTATTTATATAGTATAAAGCATTGAACTGAACAGGCCCTGTAATATATTTACATCTGTAATCATACAGTAAATAGAACACACGTCAAGAATCATTTTCAGTATTGACCTGCCCACAGAATTTAGAACAAGTTTTGAAGCACTGAATAATATTTCTATAATATCTCACAGATATGGACAACAATGCCTCATTATCTGGAATCATTTGCACTCCTTTCAGTGTCCTAGAATGCAATTTTAATGTTAGTATTAAAATACGTTTGTTAATATGAATTCCATAATTCCATATTTTGATACACTGTTGGTCACCTTAATAATAAATAAATAATGAATAATTATTTAAGTTAAAAATATTTATTTAAACATAATGTGACTTTTAAATTGCTAAAATTAAACGAAAATACACGAAATGTACAACGAATTTATTAAAATCTAACCATTACCACTACGACGTACCATCATTATTGCGTATTCCTTTTTCTCTAACTTTAGTGAAATTTTTCCACCACACTGTGGGTGGTGAATAGAATATACAATATGAAAAATGTGCGTGCGTGAACATATAACAATAAAATTATCACGTAGTTTTTTTTTTTTTTTTTTTTTTTTTTTTTTTTAAATTAACATTTGTGTGTATTTACAAAAAAAAAAGGTATTTAACTTTTATTTCATTCTTTTAAAAAAATTTATTTATTCACCAGAATAATTATAATTGTTTTGATAAAAAAATTGTTTTGTTTGCATTACGCAAAAAAAAAGTTAGTTTTTGTAAAAAGTTAACCCTTCTCTTTCTTTTATTTGCTCTTTTTTTTTTTATCCTGTGTTGAAATTATTTTTAGATATGCAAAAAATAATATTATTTTTTTGGAATTTAGAGTTGCATAAATAAACAAATTATAATTATGTATACGATAATGTGGAAAAATCAGCAGGACTTGCAAAAAATTATTACGGAGTTCAAATAATAATGAAAAGTCTTATAAGGACATTGTACTACTACTACTATACTATGTTGGAAAAAAAGTAAACATTTTTTTTTAATATTTGTTGTTGTTGGTTTTCTGAAAACTTGTTTTTTTTTTTAGTTTTATGAAATCATCGTTTTTTTTTAACTTTTATTTTATATTTCATTATTTTCTAAGTATTTACAATTATTAAAAAGTTTTATAAAATTAATATTAATTCTAAATTTAATTATAATTAAAACCCTAATATAATTTAAATTGTTGTTTTTTTAATGATTCTGCCTTATTGCCAATAGATTTGACCTTTTTTTCCCTATAACCCTCATTGCTTTGTCCCAATAGTTGTGGGTGTCTTCTCCAATGCTGTTTGCAAAGTTTTCCCAAGATCTTGCTCGAGCGACTTTAATTGCTCTTCTAAGTTTTGCACTAGTTTTTTTAAGGACTATGAGATTTTCGCTGGTTTTGTCTCTTTTCTCTGTCTCTATTTCTAATTAGAAATTGAATTTCTTTGTTAAACCATATTGGCCAGTTGAATTTGTGAGTACTTGATTTAGCCATCGAAAGATTCGCCGCATATCTTACACTTTTAGTCAAGGTAGCTACTTCTTTATTTATGTTTGTGCTTTCTGTATATTCTGTTAAAAATATATCTTGGCTTTCTGAAAATTTGTCCCAATTTGCAGTTTTTTCTAGGAATTTAACTTTGTCTTTGATTTTTTCCTCGCCTCTTAAAGAACATAAAAGAATGGCAAAATGGTCACTTCCTTTTGGATAATTTATTTCATTATTTTCTAAGTATTTACAATTAGAAAAAAGTTTTATATAACTAAGTAATATTAATTCTTAACTTAATAATAACTAAAACCTTAATATAATTTAAAATTGTTTAGTTTTTTTTGAATACTGCTAATTTATACAATCTGTAGTTTATTTGTATTTTTTTAATTCCATTTTAAAATGTTAAAAACCAAAAATCAATTATAGTTTATTTTTTTAAAAAAAACATTAAAACTTAAGCTAGCTTAAAACTAATTTTAATACTGAAACTTATTCTAAAATTATCTAACTTAATCTAAATTAAATTCAATGCTTTATTATATTTTGACATCATTTAAATATTACTTTTATGAACTATTTAACCCCCAAATAGTTCGTTTGTATTTGTTTGTCCTTTTCAGGAATAAATGTATCGTATTTTAATAAATTAGTTTCAATGTTATTAGACTTATATTCTATGCGCTTGCATGTAGTCCGTCTATATTATAGTGATATAATAGGGGAATATGCTTATAGTTTTGAATATACCTTTTGGAATCTAGGTAAATAAAATGTTCGGACGCAAAGAAACCCGTTTTTAAAAGTAATAATTTTTTTTACTTAGAAATTTATGGTTTAAAAAGTTTTTTGCATACTTTTAGGGGTTCTAAAATATTGGAATTTAACATTTAACATACCCATAGTTACAAATAACAATAAATATAAAATTGTAAGTAAATGTATGTATTTATATAATACAACATATAATATCAACTGCATCTTTAACAAAATGTTTGGCATCTTTTGTTAAGTTTTAAGGAGTGCTTCGTCCTGTAATACTATACTGAATAACAATTGTACTCCTTAACATTTCACTCCTTGTAAAAAAAATGTATTGATAATTTTTTTTTTATTTTAATGAAAATTAAGACTATGTGACTTGTGGTAATCTTTTAATTAGTTGCACAAATGTTAACTTTGTGCGCCATCTATAACCTTACACAAGAATTATTTATATATTTTTATTAAATCATATTTTATATTACGATAAAATTATACAATTTTACGATATTTTTTTATTAGATATGATCTGACCGGGGTTTGAACCCGAGATCTTCCACATGAAAAGCGATGGTTTTGCCACTATGCCATTGGTGCTATATAAAACCAACTATACATTGTGCAAACGATATTGTAATTAAACTTTACTACTTTTGGCAAAATTTGACACTCATTATATATTAAGCTATGGCCAATTATTATTATATTACTACCCGATTCGTTTTTTTTTTTAAATAAATTGAAGTTTTTTTCTAATCACTGTGTTTAAAGGCTTTTATATACCCTCTTTGATGCAAGGGACATATGCTCTATAAATCCGTTTATCATCCATTGGTCACTAAGATTTCATTTAACTTTTAAATAATTTTGGTCTTTAATTTAAACACTTTTTTTTTTTTTTCCTAAGGGAGGAAAAAACCTTCAAAAGGCACCTGGTAACCTAATCCCCCAGGTAGTGTGAGATTTTTACTACACTAAAACAACCTCCCTCCGTAGTCAAAATAATGGGATAAGCACCCTAGCTGCTTGCGCAGTATTATGGCTGAAAAGTTACTACTATTCATAAATATAAATGACTTTTAAAGGTGGAATGGGCAACCCAGGAGGTATAAGTTGACTTTCTTCTTGAATTTTTGCGGTTTAAATGAATTGGGAAAAACATATGGGGGTAATGTGTTCCACAATTTGGAGGTGCGACTCAAAAAAGAGTTCCTAAATTTCAGAGTTTCGCCTATACTTTGCTTATATACTTATGTTAAAACCAATTAAAATAATTAAAATTAAAGAATTAAATGACCGTGACAACGATTTAAAAATAAAAAAAATCGAAGAAAACATATAATGCACAGACAAGGTGGGCGGTTAATTGACAAAATAAAGTTAAATTGATACAACTTATATTATAACGATAGATATTTAATTAACAATTTATAAAAGTAGAATTATTAATAGAAAAAATTTTGAGTAATTTTCAAGACGTTAATGATCAGACATAATTATAAATCTATAAAATATTCCGAAAAAATTTTTTTAAAAATCAGATTGACTATTTTATTATATTTAAAATAAAATGCAAGTGCGTTTTTGCCAATACACAACAGACCCTAATGCAGTTCCGTTCAAATTTTCTAATTAGTTCTATAATACTGGTACTTATATTGAAGCCTAACATTTTTTACACCCAATTAGATACCAACTATGTATATAATCAAATAATTTTTTGTATTTATAATTTTTTTTTGAATTTAAATATTATTTATTACATTAGTTTTATTTTATAACAATATTCTTTAGATAATATAAATGACATAACATATTATACGAATGTATACAGTTGCAGTCAATTGATATAATGCAATCTTCTATATTCTTTATCTCCTATAGCATTTTTATAAATATTCAATTACAACCAATTGACCTGATGCAAACATTTCTAGATAAGACCATAAAGTAACATATAATATAGAGTATTCACGTAGAGTAAAATTTTTTTACCAATTTTTTTAAAAAATATTTTTCGTTTTTACTCAGTACTCAAAAATTATTCTCATAACAACTATTTTTACTTAAAAATTGAGAATAATTTGTTTTTAAACTCATAAATAAAAAAAAATTCTTCTCAATTTCTTGTTAGTATTTATTCATAAATAAAAAAAAATTCTTCTCAATTTCTTGTTAGTATTTATTAATATACCTTTAAAAAACTATATGAAGGGTATATACATACATACATACATACATATTTATTTTTATACATTATTCTTCTTATTCCATATAAAAGTATGAAAAGCTAAATCTATACTGCATGCATAGTGTATAGGTATATTAACACATATAAAATATTTAAGGTCTTTTTACTTTTTTTTCGTTACTTTGATTTGAAATTAAAAAAACTAAATAGAGATTTTACATCTTTTATTGATGCATGTGTGAAATATGAAATTAAAACAGCTAAGTGTATTTTTCGTTCTTCTTGTAAATCAAAATAGAAAAATTTATTTTCATATTTATTATTTGTAACTTTTGATATTAATGTTGAATGAATGTGCGACAGCAAGTTTATTATTAAAAGTTGTATGGCTTGTAAAATCATAAATAATCTTATCATTTTAATAAGTATATATAAGAATTTTACGTTTAAGAAGAATTTAGTTCGTTATTTTGATTGACTCAAATTTTTTTTTTTAAAATTTAAATGGACATGAAAGGTAAAAATATAAAATTTAATAAAATTTCAATATTTTTTTAAATAATTCTGTTTTATTATTAATTCTTAAGTTAGTTAATAAAGGAAAAAGCCAAATGGAATAAGTATTGCATTACATTATTGAAAAATATATAAAAAAGCTTTAATATTTTATATTCCATTCGGCATAAAAAACCCTTATAGCAAAAAAAAAATATAATATAAAATATATACATAGGTATAAACAAAACAAAACAATTCATTGACTAAAAAAAATTATCGAAAACAAACAAAAATATTCATTAACTTAAATTTAGTTATTTACATTCCATATTTACAAAATTATATTATGATTAGGTACTTCAATCGTGTTCATCCAATTTTCACGTTCATGAAAAGAAAATAATATAGGTATCAAGTAAATTATTCAAAAAATAAAAATTATTTTAATAAATAAGTATTACAAATTACATACAAAAATCTATTTGCTAAATCTATAATGAGAAAAAATTTTTAAACAACAGACAAATAGACAGACAGACGTACAAACATATGCAGACAGACGGACAGAAATAAACAGACAAATAGACAGACAGACGTACAAACATATGCAGACAGACGGACGGAAATAAACAGACAAATAGACAGACAGACGGATATTATGAAATATATTAAAAATAAGTTATGCATTTAATATTTTAATTTTACTTTGATTACTCTCAGCTTTTTTTTCGTCATTTTTTAAAAGCTTTTCCCTTAACCATTTTGCTTGCTTTTTTAGCAAAAGATTAATTAGTAACTCTAAAAACTTTATTTTATGCGTGTAGCATTCATCATTTTCCCTAAACCATGTAGGATATTTATCAGATTTTTTTGTGGCTTCTAAACAACATAAAAATATATTTTTCCTTAAATTTTTTTCATGATAATTTTCATAAAAATAGTGATCAAATATGCTCATATGAAATTGTGTAATTTCGAAAATTTTTTCGGTTGGAGCTTTCAAGTTCAGGATTTCTGATTCATTTTTATAATTTTTTTGATAAATAAATTGCTCCGAATCAAGCAATAATATATCATTAGAATTTTTTAAAAATGAAGAAGTACATTGATCACAAGAAATTTTTTTTATCAATTTAAAGATAACGTAGCCACAAATGTATCTTTCGGCGTTATTTGAAACAATATTTAACTCTTCAGTTTGATTATCCTCTAAAATTTTAGATTGAAATCCCTCTAAATAATTATTAACTAAATTAGTTAAATCGTCATCAATTTGATCATTTGAATCCGAATCATCTTGTTCTAATTGATAATCCTTTAAATCGTCTATATTTAAAAATTCAGCGTCATCTTCTTCACAGTTAGAGCTTTCAAATTTATAATTAATTAACTTAACCGACATTAATTTTGCTAAAATATTACTAAATTCATGGACGGAAGGATTATTGTTACATCCATTTCTATACCGAATCAAAGAAAATAAATTTTCTAAAACATCCTGATTTAAATGAGCTAACAGTAAATAATAACATTCGTGTTTATTATAAGTTGAAAATATTTCGGAACTTAGTTCCGTAATGCCTGTTAAAGTTTGTATCATACCGTCGATACAATAAACTTTTTTAGATGTGATTGGCCTTATTAATTGAAAATATTTTTTCATTTCTAAAAGATATTTGGATATATGATTATCTTGCTGCAATGCTGCACGAAATGGATTTTTTTCATATAATTTCCTACTATTGAGACAATCAAATAAGTTATTAATTTTTGAAACAAATTTTGCTGTTGATACAGCACAAGAAATCCTATCAGTAAATTTTTTTGTTGAAACTAGAGTTTTAATTGCAGCAGCAACAGAATTACTGAAAATTTGAGTAGCCAATCGCACATTCATTTTTTCAAATGAATTAGGAAAGATATGTTTTTTTGAAAGTTTGGGACACATTTTTCTATTATTATTTTGTTCATGGAAATAGAGGCAACGAATAATTTTAAAAGAAACCTCACCATCATCTGTATTAAGGTCATATTTAAGAAGGGTGTTGCGAAGCGATTTTATTAAATGCACTGGATCGTAAAGAGCAAAAATTTTTTTTTCTACTTGATTGAAGTTAAAATAAAAAAAGGGTTTTGTTTTTGAAACGCCTAACATATTAAAACACTTCCTATTATTAGCACCCTGATCACATATGACGGCCCTAACATTAATACCTAAATTAAAAGCTGCACCTAAATTAATATATAAAATGTTTTTAAGATCTTCGCCACTAATGCCCTTCTCTGTGGCATAAAAACTAAGAACATACTTCCAATTATGTATTAATCCCCTTAGGAGAAAAACACAAACGTATTTTGCAACGCTTTTCGTTCTTTTAAAGCTATAATCCGAAAAACCACTAATTTGATCCAATGCACTATTATAGTTAAGATCCCTTCTAATACTAATTTCATCGAAAACTAATACTGCTTCCTTTTCAAGAGAATTTTTATTTGAAAATATAATCCCTAATTCATTAATATTCTTTTCATTAAGACCTACATTTAAATATTTAATAGGGATCCACCTATTAAGGGAACTAAAATGGGGTAAATTTAACTTTATCGCATTCTTTAAAAATAAATAACCTTTTGGAGAACTAAAATGTATATTTAAAGCTACCTTTTTTTCATCTTTTGACCATATCTTTCCATTTTTGAAATTCATTTTTAAAAAAGTTTTGGCATCGTTTGCTAAATGAGACTGCCTATCAATTGTATTAGATAAAGAATCCTGCTTTTCCTTTTTTATTTTTAATTGTAATTTCCTATTCTGAATTTTTAAAGATATAATTTTTTTTTTTAAATAAACATTTTTTTTTTTTATATGACCTAATGTTTTATGACATGTGGAAAATTTTTTAAAATAAAAATTTTCTTTTTTCTGGAATTTTAAACAATGCCTACAAAAATTAATCGACAATTCATTTGGAGACACCGTTCGAATGTTTTCTAAGGGTACTTTTAAATTTTCTAGATTTTTTTGACTATAAACTTTAATATTTGAGTTATTATTAAATGTTTTAGAAAAAATATTTTCTTTATTAAAATTTGAAAACTCTTTTGACTGAAAGTTTAAATTAGATAGTGGAGTTATAGGATTGATTTCAATATTATTATGTGGCAAACACAAACTTGGAAAAGCTCCCTTTTTTAGTTTTCTCCCTAAAAATTTTTTCTCGAAATGGTCTTCGCAAATAAATAATTTTTTTGTTTTTAAATTTTCTATACTTACACTACATGCCGATACCCACATTTCGAATAAATTTTTCTCTTTTGGAAATTCATACAGCCTACCGTCAAAATTACGTCTACTTCTATTCCACACTATGCAAGGGGTACCATTCTTACGGTAATCTGCTTTTACGTCCTTAAACATTCTTCATTTAAAACATGCATAAAGAAAATGAAGGAATGACAAAAGGAATAAGCAGAGAAAATAGATATTTCTGACAATGCGGAATATATCTATCAGGCCGAATTTGATGTTCAGAATTTAACCAAATTTAAGTATATTTATAAAAAAAAGTTTATTATTTTATAATAATACATCAAATACATAATAATCATAAGATTATTACATAAAAGACATAAAGTATTATAATATTTTTCAGAAGATTAATAGACAAAATTTTTACATGGCTTTATAAAAATATACCGCATTGTTTCAGATGAAGAAAATTAGAACGTATAAAAATGCAAGGTGTTTCATGAGTAAAATATTTTTTATTCCTAAATACATGTAGCAATTAAGTTTATCTTTTAAAATTCATAATCCAAATTTTTTTTTACATGTATGTAGGTACATACATATTATTATGATTACTATTTCTAATGTAACATCTTGCATGATAAGTTATAAGAAAAATGCAATGAAATTTAGAGAAAAGCTATAGTAAAAGCAATAAGCTATGATGTGACAAGTTATACCTCGTAATTACACGAAATTTTGCGGGATATGAAAAAAAAATTTTAACTGGAAATTCAAATTTTGTAAAAAAAAAATTTCGTAAAAATATGTAATTCCTTTAATAGTGATAACTTGTCATGTAGCGAATGTTATTTTTCTCTTTTAATTGCTTTTGTCTAAAATATAATACTTATTCTAATAGAAAATTTATAAATTAATACTTACATGTAAATTTTGTTCCTCAATTTTTTTAATTCAAATTTTAATACTTAATAATATGTTCATAACAAAATAAACACTTGTAACAAAATAAACACTTGACACTTTTAAAAATGCGCGCCTTTATTAAATTGATTATAATTCTTAATATCAAAATAAGAATACATAAAAAATACATCAAAAAAAAAATAGAGAAAAATATCACATAAAAAAAGTTACATTACAAAAAAATATGTACACACATACATTTTTCTTAACATTCATAAAAATATGCATAAAAATGTAAATATGTCAATATGTACATACATATACATTTACTCTTCATATAATATCATAATACTCAAATTATGAAGAATTTTTTTTTTTCTAGAGCTTAAAAAAAACTCTTCTCAATTTTTAAGTAAAAATATTTGAGTTTTAAAATGAATTTTGAGTGTTGAGTAAAAATGGGACGGGATATTGAGTAAAATGGGACGGGATTTTTAAAAAGAAATGACTAACGAATTTTGTTCTACGTGAATACTCTATATATATGTTACTTTATGATAAGACTCGACCTTCTTACTAACTAAGACTAAACTTCTGAGAGCAAATTAAGACTCGCCCTTCTTACTAACTAAGACTAAGCTTCTGAGCGCAAATTATTAGGAATCGTATTCGGCGGACTTGATACCCTATTATATTTTTAATTTCTATCCTGCTATTGAAAGTTTTTTATTGTATGTCATGATCATAAAGATCTTACACTACATAATTTTGAGATTACGATTACTGTCAAAGTTGTAAAATTTTTGAATATCCCATCATATAAGATTTTTCAAACTTGGGTGGGTTGTTTAACCCAGTTTTAACTTATAATTGATTTTTATAACAAAACTAAAAGCAATTAAAGTGAGTTGCATGACTGTAAGCTTTTTTTTGAATTTAATCAACCACTGTGAAAATACCTGTGCCACAACTGTTAATATTTTATATCATATTATATCAAAAAAAAATTAAGTTTCCTGTTCAAAAGAAATCAAAAGAATAAATTGTCTTTTTGTTTTTAAATTTTTAAAACAAATTGAAAAAAACTAAATAATAAAATAAACTTAAAAATCAATAATTATAATAATATAATATTATATATATATATACATTGCATGTCTAATATTAAATAATATACAAAAAAAACAAATTAATATCTAATATTATTTTTTTAAATGCAGTGAAAATCATCGATTTCTATGAATATATATTGAAGGTAAATAGAAAGCATGTTATATAATATATATATTATATATATGAAGGAGGAACTCTTGTCAAAATGCTTACTGCATTTTTTTTTTAAACATCCGGGGAATTATATTTCCTGATGACCTACAAATTTTTTGTAAATTATTTTTTATATTTCATATTAATTATAAAATTATTGAATATTAAATAAATTTAATTTTTTTTTAAATTAATTTCACATTAAAATTAAAGTTAACCTTAATGAATAGGTGGTTAAATTAAAATTTCAACTTTTGAATGATTTGTGGGTTTGAAACGTCATCCCGTTTAATTTAATCTTCATTTGTCTACTAATTATACCCGTATGATTATATAGTCAAAGGGTATAATAAATTTGCCATTACGTTTGTGACGCAGAGAAGGAGGGGGGGGTAGATATAGACTCAAGTGTATGGATCGGATCAGAATCGAAAAAAAAAATCGATTTAGCTATGTATGTCCGTCCGTCCGTCCGTCCGTCTGTCCGTCTGTCCGTCTGTCCGTTCGTCCGCACGATAACTCAAAAACTAAAGGAGCTAGGATCTTGAAATTTTCGCAAATTCGTTTTTTTGCAATAGCCGTCATCGCTATTTAAATCCAGCCATTTTGGTCCATGGGTTCGGGTGGCTGCCATACAACTTCTTTTTTTATATGAGTATTTCTCTGTACCTATTACAGCTACGTGTCTGAAATTTTGTCTGTTGCAGTGAGTTCGAGTAGCTGCCATACAACTCCTTCTTTTATATGAGCATTACTCTATACCTATTAGAGCTGGATGTCTGAAATTTTGCCAAAAATAGTTTAGTGTAATGGCCAAAGTTACTGCAAAATTTGGTTGGTCTACTGCAAAGGGTTCGAGTAGCTGCCATACAACTCCTTCTTTTATATGAGCATTATATTTCACCTAATAAAGCTGGTATGTTTGAAATTTTGCCAAAAGTAATTAATGTTTGTAATAATAATGATATAATGTTTATATAACGGTCATACGGGTATCCCAGAGTTGACACAGTCTACTCTACTACACTCTTCCTCGTTTTTTTTATAGTAAATATTTCTTGAAAAACATTAAGAGTAAATGATCTTAGTATACATTTTTAAGCCGTGTTCTGTCAGACCAATGACGTGACGATTGTTGAGATGTAGGGTTTCCAAAACGAATATCCTTGTTTGCGAGTCTCATTCAATAATTAATTACCTAATGTCAGGTTATATTGTAATAGTATATTTAATAGTATTGTGATACATTTATAAATATAAAATGTTTGTATATATATATCTTAAATATTTTAATAAATGGCATTTGAAAGTATTTGCATCTCCTACAGTAACTACAGTCGAGTAGTTAATGGTTTAAGTAATATAATCATTCATAAAACTTAAATTTAGTCTGATATGTCATTGTGGTTGACATTTAAACTGTCATCATAATGACATATTAAAAAACCTAAAAGGCTCAAATCTAAACTTATCACCACATTAAGAAACGTCATCCCGTTTAATTTAATCTTCATATCATTCATAAAACTTAAATTTAGTCTGATTTGTCATTGTGGTTGACATCTAAACTGTCATCATAATGACATCTTAAAAAACCTAAAAGGCTCAAATCTAAATTTATCACCACATTAAGAAACAATATACTGAACATTGGACATGACTTTAAGTGTTGAACACAAATGAAATTATTTAGAATATATGTGTTCATTTAATTACAAGCAAAGGCATTTGTTAGCTAGATCAAATACTCTCTTCAATATATACAGTGCAACTTGAGAAGATGTCTTCGAGTTCAGCTATCATGACTATAATGACTACCGATGAAGAGATTGAAAAAATATATAGACTCACTATAGACTAAAACTGCCAAGAACGGAGACTGGCCTTCGCAATTGTTTGGTGTGTGGAAGAAGCTACACATTGCTAGGAGGACTAAATTAAGAATATTCGACGCATGGCCAAAATTGCTTTAACTATATAGCAGTGAGAATAAATGCATTATAAAAATATAGGTCTACGTTAAAATTAGCCTACGAGAATTAGAAACATAGAGATATGAGAAATGAGTGGGAAAGAACCAATGATTGTCCAGATAATCAAGTAGAAGCCGGATAAAATAACGGGTCCGGCTTTGGAATATTTCCTGTAGATAAAAATAAAGGTAAATCGACCTCGAGAAATTTTGACTCCGGCAAAATTAGTATGAAATTAATCAAGAAACCCTAAACAGAGTTAGATTGATAAACAATGTGGAAGCCCTGTGCTTCTAATGAGAGTGAATAAGAATATTATTTTAAACCTTAGGATTTGTTGCACACTCTAATTTAAAAATTAATTTCTGCACATCTTGCACTATAACTTTTAATGAGTTTATTTTTAATTTTCTTTTAATTGCATAAATTTTTATTCAGTTGTCTCTAGACAGGTTTTTTTTTTTTAAATGGCCTTCATTTTTATTTAAAAAAGGAAAATATCATTTACTTAAATGTCCCGAATTTTTAATTAACATCAATACCCCTTTTTAAATATATTTTAAATAGATACTATGCCGTCACATTTTTTTTATCTAAACATTTTTTTTTTTAGTACATCCATTTCCTTTTCTATCACTTTTTGTTTATTTTAAAAATACGTTTTTTTTTTTTTTCTAATTCTTGAAATATTGCATGTCTTTGTATATAAACAAATTGTAATGCGCTTAGAAACATTTTTTATTTTTTTTTTTTTCTCATTTATTAGTAAATTTTGTAAGCAGAAAAAACTGCAGAAAAAAAATTTTATCAAATAAAACAAAAAAAAAAAAAAATGAAAAATTTTTTTTGGGTAGATTCCAATAAAAAAAACGAAATCAAAAATGAAAATGGAAAATTTAGAAAAAAACGAATCAAAGATTTCGTGCAGTAGTGTTGACAACTGGTAGCAAAATTTAAACAATAAATTTATATAATATATATATATATATATATTATTTTGATAATTATAATTTATTTCTTTTTGTTTTATTTTTTTTTTTGTATTTTGTTGGCAAAAATCCACAAATTTAAAAAAAAATTAAATATTTTTACTTTTTTAAATTGCTTTTGAAATCGTTTTTGAATTTAAACACATTTTGCCTCGAAATGTTTATTTTTTTTTTGTTTAAATTTTAATTTATTTAAAAAAAAAAATTAAAAAAGTAATGAAGAAAACCAAGGGTTAATAAAAAAGCATATTTTCAAAATTTTGCAGTGCTTCAAAACAACGGTTTTGAATAAAAAGTATATATATTAAAAATAGTTAATAATCACCCCTTTTCTAAATTCCCTCGTAGAAAATTAAATTTGCAATGGCAACTTTGACGTTTGAATTCATTTTTTTAAGTAAAAATTATGATTATGGTTTTCAATTTTATATAGTAATAATTTTTGGAAAATATTTTGAAAAGACATTTAAATATTTTTAAATAAAACAAAGTTAACTAGACAATTAAGTAAATAAAAATGTAAATTCATTTAAAACTTTTTATTTACATATATGTACGGAAGTGAACTGATCACGCAACAATATGAAGTACGAATATGGTACGAATGAATATTTCTTTCGTAGATTTTTGCAGTTTTCGTAACGTTAAGTCGAAATTGTGAATCACTTTTTCGTAGATTATCTCCGACTTAGCCGTACGAAGGAATTTACAATAGTGAAGAATATTTTTCTAGAACTTTTGTTTCAAATTTATTAATTCGAAAAAATTGTAAAAAATCCAACAGACACTTTCATCAATTTTAAGAAAACTCTTGATAGGAAAAACTGTTAGAACATGTTGAATTACTTCAAATTTTGGACAGGTATTCAATTTACAAGTGTTTAAAAATTGAAAATTGTCAGTTTTTGACCCCTTAAGGTTCCTAAACGGTGAGAGCTACACTAAAAAGTTTTCTTAAAAAGCTAATACACAGTTTTTAAGATTTAAATCCTTTAAATTTCAAGTACCTTACTTTAACCGCTTAAAGAATATAAGGGATCAAGAATTTGCAAAAATTCAATTTTGCATAACGGTAATTAAAATATTAATAACATATGGCAACTCTATGCATTTATTAAGCTTATATGACAACAGCTATCATTTGGCCTTCGTTAGATTGAAAATTAACTTTTTAGAATTTTTGTTATTCACTTATAACAATTGAAACATGGGATTTTACTAAAGGGAGGAGGGTTTTAGAAAAAAAAATTCTTCCATGAAATCAGTTTTTTTACAAAAGTTTTTTTTTACTTAGTTACAATTTCTTAACTTAATTTCATTTTCAACAGTGTAAAAGTTTTGTAAATGTACTGACGAACGGACGGACAAAGTGAAACTATATGGGCACATTTTTTTCATATTTATTTTTTAAAAAAAAAATATATACTAAAAAACTAAAATTCCCGAAAATGAAAATTTGAAAATAATAGTATTAATTTTGAAAACATAACTGAAGTTTTCCATAGATGTATCGTATATTAGAAATACAGTTTGTAATACATACTAAGTTCTTTTTGATTTGGTAAATATTTTCCATTTGAAATACAAATTCTTTGTAGAATTTTCCAATAAGTGAGTGTGCTAGGGTTTATTCTTCATTCTTTAATAACTAAGTTAGCATTCTATATCTTGTAATAAGTGGTATCTGAAATTTGCAAAAGAGATTTTAAATCGCCTTTCAATAGAGTTAGTTGCGCCTTAGATTATTGTAAGATTACATTATTTCATTAATCTTTCATTACATTCATTCTTAAGGATTTTATTATACTCTACTAACAAAATGGTTGTTGTACTTCATTTTTCATAAGTTCTGGTATTTCGACACTATTCCACCGAGGATTCTTAGAGTTAAAATAAAATTGCATACTTATAGGATACTTTAAGGATATTTATATTTTTTATGTATATATATGAAAGGTAACAACCCGTTTTTTTTTTCATTTTAATTTGGTTCCACTTTTCGAATTTTATAAAGAAGGACATATTTCACATTTTTTTATTTTATATATATATATATAACTATAACACATGTACATTTATTTTTTAAAATAAACCCAAACGATTTTGTTGTCATACATGTGCATAGTTATTTAGCTACTTTTTTTTTTTACTTCAAAATAAAAAAAAAGATATTTTTTAAAATATTTTAGTTTTTTTTTTTTTAAATTAAATAGGCTAAATTTTATGAACTTTTGTTTTATATATATACTTGAGACTTAAATCGATTTAAATAAATGTTCTTCTTTGTAAACTTAATATTATACACCAAGTTATATTTTATTAACTAATATAAGGATATATATCCTTTACTTTACATTTTTTGTATATGTGTATAGGTATGACGGAGAGAGAGAAAATTTAAAGGATCAAATTGAAAGGATAAAAAAAAACAAACTTTCTAAACACGTGCCTTTTATCCACAATAATTGTAAATAATTTTCGTGCAGATAAATATATATTACGTTGTTTTTATTTTTGTTATTTTTTTTTTTTTTTTGTAAATGCGGGACACGAAAGAATAAGAAAATAATTATATGTTTATCCTGTTTTTTTTTTTTTTTTTTTTTTTCCAAAAAAAAGAAATTATGAAGTGGTACTTCTTTTATCCTAAGATAATGAAATTTTGGAAATTATGGTGGAAACTTCAAGGACTTTTAAAATATTAAAAAAAATATGAAGACAATTTTTTGGAAAAAAGTAACCCATGGAAAACTTCAGGATTCATTATAAAATGTAACCCATGAAGTAGTCAGAATTTGATACGTGTAGTTAACTATGGATTTGGATCCCATGGTCTATATAACTAATTGAGGAATTGTAGATTTACTAATTGGTAATTGTAACTTTTCAATATTGGGAAATTTTTAATGTATTTAAAGGACAATCAATTACACAAAATAATTAAAAATTTTAAAAAACTTGAATTTTTAGAGAAAAATTATGTAAAAGGATCTAGAATCCTGTTTAAATATTTAGAGGGTATACATGGGAGGCCTAAAAAAATCAAATAAATTTTATAAAAAAGATCAATTTTTCTCAGCTCTTGAAATTTACAAGATTTAAATTTACAACAACAATAACATTATGGTAAAATACTTCTCCCAAATAATTTTTTCCTGCGCCCTCTCAGATATCGGTACTCTTTGTTGTACATTTAGATTGACGAAATAGAATGAAGCTATATGATATTTCTCGGCAAAACCTTTTAATAAGGTGATAAAGGTGCAGATCATTAACTTAGGAATTCAAATACGTTATTTTAAGGAATTTAAGGAAATCTTTGTATGGTACAGGGTTCATTAATGAAATGTGTATGACTTTGCAAGCTTCAGAATATTATGTTGTACCACCTAGATCGTATTAGGGATCAGCATCCGATGTCCTCGTTTGTCGTCGAAAACTTTAAGGGGAGATATTAAATTTTTACAAAAATCTTTCATTACAGTTTGATCTAATAAACGAATTTACAGTATATTCTAAGTAAGTTTCTTTATCCATAATAAAATATATGTGAATAGTCTAAAGATCCATATAGTTACAAAATTGTATCCTTCTTACAATTTAAAAGTATTTCTTTAAATTTGTGTTCAAATCAAGATACATATGCGTTCATAAATTTACCCAAAATAATTCGCCCAAAACTTAATACAAAAAGATTAGCCTTCCAAAAGATTCAAACCTAAATAATGCAAAAGACTTTTCTTAATCCTAAAAGGTTACTCTATATAATCGTTTATGTTTTGGATTTTAATGAAGTCAATTTAAAAAAAATTTAAAAAAAAAAAACCAAGTACTTATAGGAATTTTCTAACATTTTATAAAACGTAATCTCTTATTATTTATCTATTTTTTTTTATAACTTTCTTTTTAGACATAGATATGTTTTATACATTTTACCTTTTTCTCACCTGAAATCCTTATATAGAAAAATAAAAGATTCAAAAAAATTTTCAACATACTTGAATTACTTTCACGTGTCCAATATGAATATCGGCACGTTCTTCTTGTATTTTCCAATTGTTAAATTTTAGAAAAATTTTTTTATACATTAAATCGGATTTTGTTTTTTTTAAAAAAGTTTAAATTTTTTTAATTTTTATAATTTCTTATATAACATTTATTCTTTAGATACTTAATTAGCCACGTGGATTTTATGCCACAGTTCTACTCACATGTTATCTAATTTATACGAAATACCGGTTTAAGTTTTTGTTTATTTTTCGAATAATATAAAGTAAAATTATATAAAGCTTATAAGGGGGTAAGGACATAGTGACCCAATCCGTAGTGAGTCAGACTTCTTTTAAAATGAGAGACAAATACTCATGAATTAGCTAAAGTATTTAAAAAAATTAAGAATTACTTTCTCTTCAGTACTTAAGTTCGGAGTCGACAATCGCCACTTCAGTATCAACAATTTAATATGAATTATATTTGATTACAAAATATAATGTTTTTTGGTTGGGTCACTTTGTCATAGCCCATATTTCTTTTTTAATTTTATGAAAAGACTTATGTAATTTAGACAAATGATGATTTATAAAAAAAAAAGAAATATTAATTAAAAATACAAAAACATGTAATACATCATTTAGAAATCCTGATTAGGCAAAAAAAAAAACGAAACAAAAATACAGTGTTACGCAAACATTTTATTGACATATAAAATTAACTTGGGTTGAGAAAAGAATTTTTTAGAATATATAGGGTATGAATGAGTTCTAATTAGTATATATAGGTTAAATAGGGCTGGTAATCTTGTTCAGCCTACTTAATTATAAGATTAAAATCTTCATTCTTTCAATTAGATTATTGTACGAGCGGTTAACGGGGTTTTTAAACGTATTATTATGTAAAGGCTAGTTGTAGGTTAGGTAAGGTTGGTGACACTCTTTTAGATAAGATTAGATCCATTTATAATGCTTCGAACTATTATACCAGCGATAAACGGAAGAATTAATAGGCTAATAGTGTGTAAGAACACAGGGGCTAACTGTGATTAGGAAAGTCGTTAAAATACACTAGATAAATAAGATCGATTATTATATATATAGATTATTATATCTCAAAATATTTTTCTTTGAATTACTCTGTTATAAACTTTTGACACAGTACTCATTTTTTTTATATTAACATCCGATAAATTAGTTTAGGCAAAATATTTTTTAAGAAAATTTCATGAAAATAGTTTTCCTTTAGCAGCTTAGGGCCAAACATTAATAATTCTCTTTTCTTTTATTATCGTAATAAACCTTAAGGGTTCATTGAAAACCACTCATAACTAATCTTAGTAAAAAATGTTTTGTTTTAAGAAACTAATATTTTAGAAACTTTTGAATGGGACGTGGAATACTCTAAAGGTTGGGGAACAAGTAATTAAAAGATTTGAAATAAACAAAAATGAAATTCTAATTCTAAACCAAATCATACGATCCATTATATTAAAAAACCTAAGCAATTGACCTAAGTTACGAACTTCTGATCCTTTTAAGCGATATCTCAGTTTTAAACCTCGAGTAGATTAATATTGGACGCATGATCTTAACGGAGCTCAAATAAACGTAATCGGAATTTTAGACATCAAATTATTTTATAATTTAAAATCAGTATACAATTTTTATGTAAAATAATAGATGGCGCGCAAAAAATATAACAATTTTGAGTCCTCTTAAGGTGCAAGGCGATAAGTGACAAGAGCGTCGATAAGATCATAGCGTAGAAAACTATATACATGATTTAAATAGAATCTGACCAACGGCGTAGTGGTAAAGACGCCGCATTTCATGGGGAAGGTCTCGAGTTAAAACCCTTGTCAGATCATATCTAAAAACAAATATCGTAAAATTGTATAATTATATCGTAATATAAAATAAGATTTAATAAAAATATATAAATAATTCTTGTGTAAGATTATAGATGGCGCACAAAGTTAACATTTGTGGATTAATATTTCATAACCTTATACAATAGCTACAGCCGAGTAATCAACGGCTTAGTGAATATTTATGATTAAAAGAAACTGAAGCCTAGTTTAAAATAAACTTGGTGAAATACTCCTTAAAGGAGTGGAAAAGGAATAAAAAAAAAAGTAGATTGTCTATTATAGAGCATCGCTTTGGTCATCGATAAAAAATATAAATTTTTCTACGCTATGCTCTTATCGACGCTCTTATCACTTATCGCAGCTCCAACATAAACTCACCCTTATCCACTTCTGAAATATCTACAGCCGTCGACTTAATTGATAATTATTTTGCGGCTCAGTAAACATAAAGAACCAGGTAATTTCTAACAAATCCTTCTCGTAGGAGTGATAAAGGAAATAAAAATATTATGCAATTCAAAGCATTCGAATAACCATATTTTAGCCATCACTGTATTGTTTTTATAAAGCAGAATGTTTTACATCTAAAATCTAACAATAATAATAATAATAAGAATTTTTTTTTTAATTTTCAAATACATTATCATTCGTCATTCTTTAGAATTTTGATTTTTTATAGTAAATCATGAAATCCTTTAAAGGATTTAAAAAATAACAAAACATAAGTATGTACATATAATTTTGATTTTCTAATTTATTTTTTTTTTTTTTTGCTGTTTATAATTCTATACATATTATTTTCATTATATATATATACATATATATGTACATATTTTACTGCATATTTCCATACATTCAAAAAAAACATGACTATGTAAAATATTTATGGAATTTTTCATCTTAATTTTTTTTGTATATGAAAATGGGAAATGATTTTCTTATACGAATAATATACATATATAATATTTATAAATACTGTTGTAGTTGTGTGAAATTTTTTGCTTTAACTCATGTTTTTTAGATTTTTATTCTAAACAAATTTTTTTTTATGTATTTGACAGTACATGTAATCATTTGTGCGTAGGATTCCAGTACAACTAAATTTGCTACAACAAAAAACTTTATAAAAAAAAAAACTGATATTAAAGCAAAAGTAATCAGATTTTTTTTTTAATGAATATTTTTTTTTTTTTTAAATTACTTATTGAAGACATTAAATTAAATACGCGTACAATAGTTTACAAAATATAATTTAAAATAATCTGTAATTAAATTGAACTGCGAAACAAAATTATGATTTTTTGAACTGGGTCAATGTAGGTTTGAATGAAGACGTCCTGTTGACTAGAACAAAGGTCAAAGTATAATTGTTATAAAAAAATTATGTTTAAATGTATTTTTAAGGCTGTGAAAGTTTTAAAGGGGGGGACCTTGACAAAATAAAACTTTCTTCAAATACATAGAGCTTTTTTGGCAAAATATTCAATGTCATCATAAATTTTTGTAACTACAATTGATTTTGAACAAACTTTAATTTATTCGTAATTGATCAGACTTTTCAGACGTTTCGAGACACTAAATGGAATTAAAACTTCTATAAATCTTTATAGTAAGTTGGACTCGTGATAAAATTCAAGGTTTCTTTATATACTTCTATAATATTTTCCAAAAACGATTAATAATTTTCATGTAAACACTTTTCTAGACGTGCCTTCAGCTTAGCTTTGGGTTTTAAATAGAACTTGCATCAATTCCAAACAAATCGAAGAAAAAGATCATTGGAAAAGTCGTAACTAAGCAACGCTTTAATAAAGTAATTTTCTATTAGTAATAAATTTGTTTAATATTCATACAGTTTAATATAAAACAAAGCACTGTTAAAGTTTGATCAGAACTCTATTAGATGCGGACCTAAAACAGGCACTGAAGATGACGTAGACATATAAGGTCATCATCTCAAATCCTCCTCATTTCAATTGTTATCTTATTTCAATTATCGAAACGGTAAATGTAGTTCCAGAATTGATGCTAAGGACGACCAGAGAACCATGTGTAGATAAAGATATACATATATGTGAAAATTTTAAATTTCTTTGATCAGATACATAACAAAGCGCTGTTAGGTCATTATTTTATTTGGAAAACTACACTAGACGCGAACCTAGGAAAAGACACTTAAAACGACGCGGGATATTAGGTCATCACCTCAGGTCCTCAGTACAATTATTATGTTAGAGTTTAAAACAATCGCGACAGTAGACGCACATCAGAAAATGACGCTTTAGAGACGACGATAGAGTAGGAAAAGTACGTAATCTTTAAACCATCTTAAATTCAGTAAATCTTTCTAATAGAATTTTTAACTTACTGTAATTACAAAAACAACATCTTTCTTGTTCTTAAAAACCAATCTTTTAAAAAACAATTTTGTTTTTTACTAGAATATTTTTCTTAAAAAACAAAAGAAACAGGAATTTAAAAAACTTGAGTTAATGGTTGATGTTGTTAACTATAAAAGAAAAACAGGAAACTATAAAATTGTAAAAATATGTCCTTGATTTTCACTTCTTTTGTTTTGATTTTATTTGGCATTTTTCGGTGAAAAATGTTCGTATTTAAATACATACTATGTATGCATTATATGTAGGTTAAAAATCAAGGTAAAATTATTTAAATTTTATTATAAAAAACATAAGGAATTGTTATTATTATGACTATTTCATTTTTCTTAATAGTGTTTTGATGCTTGTGTGTGTTTTTCTTTGAATACATTGTTCAAAAATAAAATTGTTCCAAAATAATGGATACTAAAAAGGAGGCGAGAACAAGATTTGTTTTTAATAAGACATTAGGCCAATCCAATCCTTACTTTAAATTCCTTTTAAAAAAAAAAGGATAAAGTTTTTGTCCTTGATTTCCTCTTCAAAAAAAAATCTATGTCATGAAACATGAATTGATCCTTTTTTTTTTGGAATTTTTAAACAAATATGTCTCCAAGGAAATGAAGAAAGGTTTTTGAACAGTCATGCCAGTAGTTTGGAAAAAATCCTAAAATAAAGTTTATAAAGGTCAAAAGGTGCAAAAAAATAAATTAATTTTATATTAAAATATTGATTTCTCATTTATTTATGCTTTTTAATTTCTTATTTTTTTATTAAATATTCCATAGCCCCAAAAATTGAGCAATATATTTGATTGCGTATAGAGGTATGTACGCATCTCATACTTCAGGGCATATTGTAGCTTTCTTTGGTTGTTAATAATTAATTTAGGCTGTGTTTCAATTTCAAGAGATTTCTATTGTTTTTTGAACCCATTTTTTTATAAAAATTCTTGATCATCTGCACTGCATGCAGTATAATAAAATCGGTTTTGACACTTGTCAATATGTCATTTTATCGATTTTTATAAAATAAACATCTAGTAGGCTCATAATAATTTTATACCTTAAGATTTAAGATTCTTAATAGTTTTTTCAATATTTTACACTCACGTTAAGTCCGATTGCATTAATTTTAATGTACATACACATGTATCTGAGCCTTTAAACTTAAACATTATACACATGTACCTCGATCTTAAAACTTCGAAGCTTTAAAGCCGTAGTAAGGTTTTAGTATGAAGCTTTTTAATCATCTAATATTATTAGATTCTATCTTAATTATTAAGACTAACCAAGTTTTTATAACTTATAATAATGCACAACTGCATGCAGTATAATAAAATTTTGACAGGTGTCAAAATGTCATTTTATCGAATGAGCCTAAATAATCATTTTACAGCTTAAGATTTAAGATTCTTAATAGTTTTTCCAATATTTTTCAATCACGTAATCGGGTTTAATTACATTAATTTAAATGTTCATACACACGAATCTGGGCCTTTAAACTTTAACATTTAATTTACCACTCATGTATCTCAGCCTTAAAACTTCAAATTTTAAATCTAAACTAAAATTGAGATTTCAAATACATACTGCTGACTTTAGGAAATACATACTACCATATTCTGTATATTGTTTATAGTATTTCAAGGCGCAATCCCTTCAATATTGATTTTTACTTGTTATTATCAAAATTTTCATTCAACCAAAAAATAACAGCGCAAAAAATAAATTAATCTTGTAAATATTTATGAAAATATTTTATTTTAATATTCAAAACTTAATATTATTCAAACATTAATGCTATTGCTCCAACAAATACGATTTAAATATATTTTATATATATATATTTTTATTTTGAATTTTAATTAGAACGACATAAATTCCAAGAAATTTATTATTTATATTGAAAGAGAAACTCTTCAATTTAATGCAAACATTCAAAAAAAAAAAAAAACGTGCTGTAAATTAAAGCGGCAAATATTTAATACAAATAAAAATAAAATTTTGTTTAGGTTTCAATATATATGTATATATAAGTAATTTTAACTGATTTTGATTTGTATATATACCGAATTTACTTACTATCATTGACTGATATTATACCTTTTGTCTATCTTTGTCTGATATTTTTATTATAAATAAAGAAAAAAAAAACTGCGAAATTTTATCAATTCAAATAAATTATATTTTTTTATTTTTCATTATTTCGATATCTTATCGAAGAATTTCAAATTAAACAATGAAGTCTAGAATTACAATTTATTAAAATTAAGGTGACCATTCCCAATAAAAATGAGGAGCATTCGATTTAAGTTAAGTTTTATCATGGCTTAGATTAATACAGGCCATGATATGAACAAAATAAAGTCGTAAGATGCTGATTTTACACGTAGTCAATTGGAAATGGAGATTTTACATACAAAAGTGGTTTTAAAATCCTTATAAGTCGTAAAATTGTAACTTTTATGAATTTCATCAAATGCCAACCTTTAGAATATATTCAAATTTAATAAAAGTTTAATGTTTTAATTCAGAAATAATTTGTTTTTAAAAAAAAAACTTCATCAAGGTTTTAATGAGAATTATTTAGTATTAAAATTATTAAAAAATTTGTTCCCTTATTATTTTTTGACAGTATCAAGAAATTTCTGTGTTTTGACATATGCAATAAATTAATTTTAACATTTTTAAACATTTATTACATTATAATATTTTCAGATTTCTTTCAACATCAATTTTCAAAATATTTTCAAACATTTTAAAAATTTGCTTCTACAGGGTGGCGCAAAACGACCTATATGGTTTGAATGTTTAATAACTTTTTTATTTAATGCTTAATTATTATTATTATTTTTTTATTATACAGTATATTAATGGGAAATATTTTAAGCTTAAGTAGAAGCATTATATCTTGCAATTGGTGACCATTTTCGGCTTCGCACATTCGTTCTCTTTCCAGTACATTTTCCATAACTTTTCGTAATTTTTGATCACTGTTCTGTTGTGTACTGTTCCATTTCCAATTCCTCAAGTTTTCTTCACAAAAATTTGAAATAAAAATAAAAACTATAAATAAATTTTAAAAGTTATTAAACATTCAAACCATATCGGTCGTTTTGCGCCACCCTGTATTAAATTATTCACAAATTTGAAGTAAGCGGGGAACTCAATTTAAACGCTTAATTTTTATTACTCTTGCAATTCTATAAAATTATAAAAAAACAAAAACTAATTAAAAACCAAAGTATAAAAAATTAAAATTAAAAAAAGAGCATGTACTCTTCAAGAATTAAGGTTTGGACACCCCACCCTAAACCAAACTTTTAGTTTTTATTATATTAATCAGGTTAAATTAATTGTTTTGCAACATTTTAATTTTAATAGAAAACATTTCTTAATCGAATGTGAGTTTAATAATAGATGTGGATAAGTTTTTTATGTTTAGTTAACAATTCTATGTTAACTATGATATATTATTATCGTAATATTGCAATATGCAATAGATTTGCATAGGTATGCTAATTATTATGCAATATTAAATATTAAAATTATTATAATTTTTTATTTTAAATTAAAAATAACAAAGAACGTGGTTAGAGTTTCTTTGTAATTTTACAAAAAAACAAACAGGTTCACTTAATTCACAATAGAAGAGTTCGAACAGCTCTACAGTTTATCATAAGTTTTTAAATCAAACATTTAAAATTAAAATATTTTGTTTTTAAAATTTTAAAAATATTTTCTAAACTATATTGGAAAAAAAATTTGGTATTCAAGCTGTGATTGTAAGATTTATAATAATTATTTATTTAAAACTGATCGTGTGTGTATACCAACATTTCTAACATGTGCTCCACCTTTTCTCAGATGCTTATTAATTATATTTATAATACATTAATTTATAGATTTCAGAAATGAGTGTAGCAATAACTCATATTAGACGTGTATTGGCAAAATTTGTGACTCAAATATGGCATTCAAGTTTTTTGAATAAGTCGATTTACATCAATTTAATTTTAATTATTTTATGTATATAATATCCCGTATAATTACTATTTCATTTGAATAAATTTAAGAAACACTGGTTTACTGGTTAAATATAAAATGATAAAACTAATTCGTTGTACTATTACTTCAAATATAACGTTCGTTTTTGTCTGTTTACAATAATTCATGGCATCTGGAAGATAAAAATTCCGAAAAATTAAAAATTATATACAAATAATTAAAATATCAAATAGTAATAGATGAAAAAATTTTAAATAAAAATTAAAAAAAAACAAGTAAAGAAACAGTCAGTCGGTGCAACCGACTTAGAAATACCCTACACCTATTTGGTTCAAATTTAAGGACATATTCATAAGCCATTTTAACACTATAAAAGCTGTTATTAATTTGATCGTAAGACATAGCTAACCAAATTAACTTTATAATACTAAAAACATTTTCTAATTACAATATCTATTAAAAAATATTACAAAATCTTACTAATTTATCTATTTAAAAATATTAAAAAACAAACACACTTGAAATAAATGAAAATATATTTATTCCAATTCAATTACAAAATGAAAAAATTCTAATTGTTAAATTTTGTGATAAAAAGATAATCAAAGCATAATATATTTAATAATCCAAATTTTTAAAAATTGCAATTATTTTAAATGGTTAGTTTATATACTTAATAGAAAAGCTTATAAACGCAAAATATGCAATAAATGTACTTCTAAAATACAATTACAAATTTTGAACTTTTCATATAATTCATTTAAATATTCAAATAAATTTTACATAAATGCAGCAAGTACCTTTGAACATAGCTGAACCACTACAATTTAGTCTAGATTGCGGAGACACATAGGACATAGGAAATATATTCTTTGGCTTTGAATTTAAACTCGACCAGAACCAATTCGCATGGTATTTTCATTACTAGTAACCTAGAGTTTAAATTTCATCAAAATACCGGCATTATTTTTTGAGTTATGGTGTTTTTAAGATATATGTTTTTTAGTCCTTGAACTTGTCAAGGGTTCCAGAACCCGAAACCATGGTACGATTTCGCCGATATGCAGTCCCGTCATACTTTCAATACTAGTTAACCCTTGTATACAATTGGAACGTTCTATCTTAATTTTAAGTTACTAGTTTTATTAATTTCGATGATAAGCTTTTACACATTGGGGGGTCTAAGAGAGGTCCTGAACCACCACTCCAAATGTGCCCAAATTTCATAGACACTTACGCAATAGGAAGGGACACCCTGATACCAAATTTGGAGGTTATATCTTCATTGGTTTCGGAATTACGCTAGTTTGGCCTAAATTCGATCAAAAAGTTCTCAGTTGCGAACCCATTGTCCAATCCTCACCGTACGTAATCACCGCCGTAGTTTCATTACCAATAACCTACATCACAAATTTCATGAAGATAGCCTCATTAGTTGTTGAGTTGTCGTGATTTTTAATATATGTTCGTTATCCCTGACACCGACTAAAAGGTCCAGAATCCGAACCCATGGGCTGATTTCGCCCTTATACAGCCCGCGCTTTACTTATGGTACTTGTTAACCCTTGTACACAATTTGAACGGATTATCTTAATTTTAAGTAACTATTTTTAGTAATTTCGGTTATAAGCTTTTAAAACTTGGGAGGTCTGAGAGGGGTACTGAACCACCTCTCCAATTGATCCCAAATTAAGGGAACACGCAAGAGATAGTAAAGAACACCCTTGTAGCAAATTGGAAGCTTCTACATTTTTTCAAGTTGTTATCTTTATTAATTTTAAAGATATGCTTTAAGGTCTTCGGAAATGTGTGGCTGGTCCCTGACCCACTACTCCAATGGGGCCCAAATTCCCAAGACACTTAGGAAATAGGAAGGGACACCCTAATACCAAATTTGGAGGTTCCATCTTCATTGGTTTCGGAATTATACTCGTTTGGCCTAAATTTGATCAAAAAGATCTAGGTTCCGAACCCATGGTCCAATCCCGACCTTACGCAATACCCGAAGTAGTTTCATTACTAGTAACCTACAGCACAAATTTGATGAAGATAGCGTCATTAGTTGTTGAGTTATCGTGATTTTTTATATATGAGCGTTAGCCCTTCGATCGATTAAAAGGTCCAAAATCCGAACCCATGGGCCGATTTCGCCCATATGCAATCCCCGCCGTACTTTCAGTCCTAGTAATCTACAGTTAAAATTTCATCAAGATAGCTCCATTATTTTTTGAGTTATCGTGCCTACGGACGGACCAATTCCATACAATCTTTTATAAACATATAAAAAATGTTAATGAAAATTCGGCCATACATAAAAATAAGTTTTCACGTAAAGAAAGTTTTCACGAAAAAAAAAAATTAATTTAATTTTTTTATCAATAATATTTACAGTTATACAAATTCTATTAGATACAAATATTTTTGGTTTATTTATTTTTTTGAAACTTTTACTTCTTATTTAATTTAAATTAATTTGAATTTTTTTGAAAGCTCTTTTGCTGAAATGCTTACTTGTTGTTGTTGTTTAGACGGGGGGGAGAGCAAGTCTCCCTTACACCTGGGCCTTGCGGCCCGTTGTGCACAAATGCTTACTTAGTTTTAATTTTAATTACAGTAATATTTCGATAATCTGAAACTCCTACAATCCGAGTATCCAATAATCCGAATGACAGTTTACAAAGCACTAACTATTCTACAATTCTAATTGATTGCAGCTTGTAGATTCTATAATCCGAATTATGCTCAAAATTGCAATTTGTTTATTGTTTTTATGTTTTCGTATGAATATTTAAAAAAAAAATTATTAACAGTTAGTGTTGCCTGCGTTATAGTCACAACTATACTTGCTAGACTGATATCCACCAATCCGAATTTCACGTTAATCCGAATAGGGATATGCAATTAATTATTCGGATTATCGAAATATTACTGTACTTTCTGAGATGTCATATTTCGATATTTCGAACAATCTTTTTACCGAATTTTACAAAATTTGAAATGAAATTTAGGCAATAGTTAAAACGTTCACTTAAAAATATGCTTAAAAATCAAAAATATACGCCATTGATTTCCCTATTTCTTAAACAGACACTGACAAGACCTTGTCACAGCAAAATATTAGTAAATTAATTATTATTTAATTCTTAAAAGCTTGCGCCAATTAACACAATACCACTATACTTTAAATTTAAAAAAAAAAAAACAAATTTCTAATTTTAGAATGGGAATTCCAACTTATCTCTTATAAAAATAATCACTTTCGCCCAGGCCATCTCGTTGTACATTCTATATACAATCTACATTGCAGGAAGTGGCTAGATGGGGGTTTTCAATAATAATCTTTTTCATTGTATTATGCATTTATATGTATTATTTGCTTACTTATCTTTTTTTGGCAATGGTTTTTCCCAAAAACTTTTAATAAATTATAAATAATTATAAAATAGAATATCAATTTTGTTTAAAATGAAACTTTGAAAAAAATTTGAGATTCTGTGATCACGCGAAATACTTTTAAATCTTATAGTTAGGTAGGTATCTCATTTTTAAACTATATACATATTTCTCTATTAATCTTATAGTTGGTTGGAATAACTTTTTTTTTTATCTTTTAATCATTATTTTTTTTTAGTATCATAAAACGTATCTTTTATTTTTTTTTTATGATACACGCTTAAGTACATACACACCAATCTCACCAATCTAAGTGTACTATGTATACCTATAGGATAGGTATCTCTTCTGAAAAGAAAAAACAATTCTCAAAAATTAATAATAAATAAACAAACAAAAGAAACAACAAAAAAAAAACAAAATACCGTTTAGTGAAATAATTTTTAACTGTAAAATATACATATTATGTATATACATAATAAATCATAGAATATAATACTTACTTAGGTATTATTATGTTATATTATGTATATATAATGTTATATTATGTACGTAGATGATATTTATTAATATGTGTATATATACATATATTATATATATATATATATCATCTGTATATAGATACAAAACCATAACCTGAATGAATTTGTTACTATATAGATACATCGTAATAAACACTGTTTGCTTTCCAATGTATTAAAGTTCATAAATCGGATGTTTACACATTTTTTTTTGTATACCACCGTTCATTTCATCTTATTCTATATCTTTACTACATAATTTTTTTTTTTTATTTATTTTTTCAATTTTTCTTTTATATTTCTGTCTCACTTTAATTTAGAACCAAACACAAAAAATACAAAAACAAACACAACAACAACAAAAAATACAAAAACAAAAAATTAAAAACGTTGCAAAATCAAATCACTGAAAAAGTTTTTTTTTATGTATTTTGTTTTTTTGTTGTTTTTTTTTTTTTTGTGAAAAATACTGAAAATTTTTTTCAGTTTTTTGTATCACTTCAAATAGACAAATACGCGATTTTCGGAATCGGAACGCTTTTGCTACCGTTTGTGATGCAATTTATCGTTGTAACGGTTTTTATGTAAAATATAGTTTTATTATTTTTCATCTTGGATTGAAATAAAAGATTTTTAAAGAATTAATGTGCACACTAGAATGAATGTACATACATATGTGTAAAAGTGAAAAGATTTATTTTGCCGCGTTTTTTTTTTTTGGGAGACTTTTCTTTTGTGCGACTTTCATTTTTCACAAAAAATTGTCATATACCGCAAAAATTAAATTCAATTCTTAAGTGTTTTATCATATCGTGCGTTACTCATATGTTTTATACGTACATATGTTCCATTTGATTGAGATTCGCCTCGTGAATTTGTAATTTATTTTAAAATTTTTACATTTTTTTTTTATTTACTTTTTTTTGTGACAAATGACAAAAAATTCGAAAATATCTTGAATGAATTTCGAATTTTTTTTTTGTAGTGATTTTAAAGAAATTAATAAAAAAAAAAAAAAAAGTAAAATTTGATTGATTTGAATGGTATATCTATACTATGTAATACATAATATTAATGTATATGGGTATGATATAAATGTATATATACATATACAAGTGATTAACTTTATTTGAAAAAAAAAAAAGTGAAAAATGTTAAAAAATTAAATGTAAAAAAAGTGAAATTTTAGAGAAAATTGATAAATTTGATTGTTATTAGTTGTGGAAGATTTAATTGGATTGAATTTAAAAAAAAATCTTATATCCGTTTAATTAAATTTTTGTAATTTAATTTCTAAAAATTTGATTTATTTTTAAACATTTTAAGAATTAATTACGCGATATAAATTAATTTATTAAAAGTCGATTGATTTAAAAAAAATATTAAATTATACAAATACATATATTCTAAGTTAGATGGCTTATTTTAATGTTGAATTTAAGTTCGAAAAAATCTATAGTTTTTATTTAATTTAGCTACACACATGTATATGGACTCCTTCAGTTACTTTCCAGAGTAAAACCATGAAATATTAAGAAAATAACATGTGCTTAAATCTTAGATTGTTGCATTGAAAATTTTTTTTAAAATTTTAATATCGTACGACATTTTTATAACACTTTTAATTTAAAAAAAGTTTTTAATTCAATTCTAAGCGTATCCATTGTACTTCGTAGTGTTTGTGTTCCAAAAACAACTGTGAATATGAATTTTCCACGAGAAAACTGTTTTGTCATTTAAGTTTATCCTTCTAAAGTTTTCATTAAATGTTATGTTATATTTTGTGTAACAGATGTTCAATAAAATTAAAGACAATTTTTCAAAAGTTTTTAATTGTTATGTGCTTAAATACTCTTGCATTGGTTCCACCATTTCTAACTTTATTTCTGGTTCAAATGATTAAGTAATCAATGGAATTTCTGGGTTTATTCTGAAAAAAAAGCATGTAAACCCTAAACAGTGTTCAATGTTGAGATCACAGACTCAATTATATTCCACTTTGAAATGTGAATTTTAAATTTTTTTTAAACTTGTAGCTGAAGTTTAGGTACCCAGTTTTTTTTTAATAATTTCGAAATTTAAAGTCAGACCGGTTCTGTTGGAATCCTCAATGTTTCCCCCGTTCGTAAATCAAAATTATTGTAATTTGATTTTCTTAAGGGATTAAGTAAAATCTATAACTCGATAATGATAGGGTAACTAATGAATTCTATATGAGTTTCCTGTCAATAAAACTATGTACGAAGGGCATTATATGGAAAAATGCTTTTAGTTTGAATTTATTAAAAAATTTACTTAAATTCAGTCATTCGTTAGACATTTTAAAATTTAATTTTCTTTTTTAGGTCTATATATATTTTTTTTTAACAAAAACTGGGGAGACGTATTATATTCTTAGCAGTAGAATTGATCTTAATGAATTCCACATACAATTTGAACATGAGATAGTACTAGGTCTAATAACATGTAGAAACGTCTTAGATTTACAATAGATACAATTCTGTTTTTTATATATTGTAATAATTTTATATTGGATTATAAGGTATTTCTATATCTGTGAGTTATATTATTAAATTAAATTATTTTCTTATATTTTTATATTAATTTATTTTTTAAAGTCATAAAATCGAAAAATTTCTAAAATCGAATTAAAGTTTTGTTCCTTTAATTTTTATTAGGAATCAAACGACGGCTATTCGAATTAAAGGTTGGCACTCTAATCACTGTGTCCAGCCATTAGATAAAATATTTTAAATAAAAATTTAATTTTAACATTTTGAAAAAAAATAACGACTTATTGAATTATATTTCGTCCTATGTGTTGTTCCCTAAACTTGTGTACGACTTAATTATATTTAAGAATAATATTAACATCTTTCTTCTCAATATCGCTTCACATTTTCCCCATCGCCCATAATCCGAAATTCCCAAATAACCTACCCACAATCTCAAAATCCTTACATATTCGCATTTCTGTAACCGAACTGTATATTTGTATCACAGACTTCTTTCCAAAGTTTGGTTGAAAAAGAGTGTGTTTATGGTGTGTTAAAGTCGCACACTACCCAAAGAACCACTGCACCGTTTCAATAGGTAGCTTTTGAGGGTTCCATTCCCTCTTAAAATAAAAGCAAAAAATACAACTCGAAAACGAAATAAGTATGCAATTTACGATTCTACAGTTTTAAATGGTTTTATATTGTGATTTCAATGCCCTCTACACAAAACATGAGATTATTTTCATTGTTATTTTCAATGAAATTAAAATTAAATTGAAATTTTGAAACAAAAGGGTTTTTCTAGAATAATGCTGTATATATATTTTATTATTTTTTTTTTTATTGAAGATAAAATTTTCCACCAAATTGATTTATTTTGCACTTCCAAAACTCTAACATGTCCTTTTTATTCATTTAAAGTGGGTTTATGTATACACTATTCTCTTATATATCTTAAGATATTTATTTATTTAATTTTACATAAGTATGTGTATTTTTATAGAAAAACTTATGTGTGCGTTTTTTCAGTTTTTTTTTTAATATATATAAGTAATAGTTGGATTTAATAGAAATTTTTTATTTATTATATCCCATTGGTTACTGATGTCCTTGTTTATGTCGCCGTCATATTATAGTCATTTACTAAAATGAAAATGGTTTTTTTAAGTTTATTCTGATATTATGGTATGCTACGGGTATAATGATATGGTATAGGATATATTGGATTGAATAGCCTAGACCTAAAATGTCTTACTGAAAAAAAAAAACGTTTTCATTGAAGTAAATTAATGATAGTAAGAATAAAAAATTTTTTTATCAAAATTATTTTGAAAAGTGGCAAAAAACAGATAATGGGAAATAAAAACCCTATAAGTATCCAAAAATTTATTTAATAAAAAATTTCGTAAAATAAAAAAAAACTATTACATATTTTATATGTCAACATGCAGTGCTATTATTTTATATAGTAACAACGTACTAGTATTTGGGCTGTTTTTAATTTACTTAAACACTTTTAATTTACTTTTTTTTATCAAAGTTTTTTTTTTTGTAGTTTTTAATAAATTAAAATATTTAATTTATTTAAAAGATTGCGGCTCCCTTTCACTTCTTTCACTTATGAATGTGATGCATACAGTATTGGAAATAAATTTTAGAAGTTAATATTAGGTATTTGGATAATATAATATTAGATTTATTTTATGCAGTAGGACGTTGGGTCTCCAAATAACCGTCTTTAGAAATTAAATATATTTTAAAACTCACATAAACCCATTGTACTTTAATTGAAGACATTTTTAGTCTAAGTGAAGATTTTTTTTAAATGAAGATTTTTTAATTTAAATGACATAAAAACTAGACTCCTTTCGAAAAAATATAAAAATTTCCGAAATTTCTGAAAAAAATTTAAATTTTAAATAAAAAATTATAAGTATAGTAAAAATTTTCCATTAAAAATATACAATTAGAAGTATTCACTTGTATTAAAAAAGCTTTCAGTTAAAGGGAATAAAGTATTAAACATACTTACTTAATTTTTCATTTATTTAGTTTCAGTTTAGCTTTAACATTTTCTATAGATTAATCTTGTAGAGCAACAAAATGTGACAACATGTATTATATTAGAGTAATATTAATTAAATGACCATGTACAAGAAAGGAGTGGTACAAGAACTCGTTGGACAAAATCTAGTTTTTACAAAATTTCATCTTTTTTATGACTTTACTTTAAAATAGGTTCCGAATATTAGCATTAGGATTTTAAAAAATATTATTACGAAAAATTTTAGAGTTGGATTCAAATTTGGGATTGGTCTCTTTAATTTTATGTTTATGTAAATGGGAGATTTTGAATTAGGAGGGATTATTTTTTATATGAAATAAGTCAGCCGAATTCTAATACCATTCTTTTAATTTTAGTTTTTGGATGCTAAATTCAGTTTCAATAATTAAGTTACCGAAGGTTCATATTAAAATAAGTTATATTTAACCAATTTTATTACATATTATTAAAAAAATTAGAAACTCATTTATTAGAAAACAAGAGATTTTGTCAAATGATATTTTGTCAAACGAGATTTTATCAAACGAAATATTGAAGTATTCTTTTATGAATTAATTACATGAATACAATGTCGGCTCCATTACCTCCTGAAAAAAAATTCCTTAAACCAAATTATTAATAAAATTTAAATAAATTAATAATAATAAAATAATTATATTTAATCAGTAGTTAGGAACTGTTAATATAAAATGATTAATTTATTTTTAATTTAATGGATTTAGTAACAATTTAAAAATAATTTTTATTATTTTCATTTAATATTATTTTTTTAACTAAATTAATATTTAATATAATCAATAATTTAAAAATTTTCCAATTCTATTTTCATTCATATTTATTTAAATATTAATCTTCAACGTATAATTATACATAATTTTATTTGACTTTTTAATAAATAAAATAATAAACATTTTTTCTGTTAAAAAATAACATTTTATAAAAAAAATTTGCATATCCGTAGGAGTTGTTTGTATAAATAATAATATTATTAGGTTTGAGGATTACGAATTTTATTATTTTAGTGAGTAATTAAATTTAATATTCGAATATTAAATGGAATATTAATATTAAATTCCATTTTTTTATATAAATTAATTCTTATCGCTGTATTAATTAATATTCGATTTGTTTTTAACAGTTTCTTAAAAAATATTTTAAGCATTCTGAGAATTCTAGATGTTTAATTACGCTGACACCGTAAATGTGTTTTCGACGTCGTGAATACAATGTCGCATGATCGCAAATGTAAACTTCAAAAATTTTACATTGTCTCATGATCGTGAATTCATTTTACATTGTATTCGCGACCCATTTTCATGACGCGTGTTGTTAAATTGAGTATCAACAATTTTTTGGATACACAAATAAAAAAATTAAAAGTTATTTGGATTTTGAAATTTTAATTTGAATTTTGGCCAGTCGAATTTTATTTTTGTGGTGGTGAAGTCCCTAATTTAAAAAAAAAGAAAACAAAAAACCATGGAAGAAAGTAGGTAAATTTTTAATTTTTGTGAGATGCTTAATTTTTTTATTACAATTGTTAAAATTTTTGACATTTCATTGTAAACAAATACACTGTATTTTCGACACAATGTGTGCAGAAATTTTACATTGTGTTATTTTCACATTGTATCAGGTTGAAGTTTTTTTTACGGCATTTACGATGTCACCCTTACTCTTATAATTCAAAATGAATTCAGTGATTTTTAGGACAAAATAACTGTTTCATTTTCAAAAAAAAATTCTAAAAAAATTGTAAATTTTAATTTTATAGCTGACAAAAGTATTATAAAAATTTGTAATATAGAAAACTAGTAAAACAAAATGCACTAGAGAATTAGAACTAGTAAATCAAAAATGGTTTAAATTTTTGTCATAATAAATTTGTTTATTTATTTTTTTATAATCTTATCTTACCCATGTTGTTTGATTAACTAAATAAAATCAATACAATAATTAGGTATATAGTTAAAATAATATTAAACTAATATTTATAACCCCAATGATTCAATATGTGTAAATTTCTAGAATCAAAAAAATGGGTGTTTAAAGGTCTTTAAATTTTTTTCCAAATAATTTCAAAATTAATTTTTGTATACAGTATAGATAAAATTCTTTAATAAAAACAAAGTAAACAAAGTATCTAACAGATAAAAATGTTTCATATATTTTTTTTTTTCAAAATATTATTCCTAAAATTATTTTGTATATAAATAAATTTTAATTTTAAAAAAATTTGACAAATTGTCTAGCAAATCAAACGTGCAAGAAACAAAGAGCGACAAAATCACGCCCTTCAATTTTACTAAATAAAAAAAAAATGTTTATTTTTTTTTTTATTAAATATTTTAAAATCTCTTATTTAACCTTCAATTGTTAATATTATTTAATGAAAAACTTGATAATTATAAAATTAATAAAAATGTTTTATTTATTTATTTACATTTTTTTTTATTGAATTTGACCTATAAAACTTATAAAAATAAAAATAAAATATAATAAATCTTAGGTGGGCAGAGACAACGTTTAAGTAAGCGTATAATGATTTTATACTAAATCAAAATAAATTACTATAGAAAAGAAAAATGCTGATAACGCTTTAATTAAGTCAATCATTTGAGTCATTTTAAGCACGTTTTTTTTTCCACATTCTTATCATTTATTACTTTTAAATGTCAGAAAGAATTTTAAAAGAAAAAAAACCCAATCAACAACAGAGATTCTAATATATATATATGAATTATTTAATTAGTTTTTAAAAAAAAGTTTTAGTAATTTAAAAAAGTTTTGTCCGATTGTTTGTTTTAAGAATTTTTATACACGAATTTTTAATTTAAAGCGATATTTTTAACGCGTTAATATGATGTATACGAATTTCACTGCGTTTTAATGTAACCGCATAGATGCGTCTTATGATGATGCGTCAACTTATAACACATAAATTTAACAACATTTCAATCAAAATTAAATTAAATTTTAAACCAAATCAATTTAAATTCAATTATAAAAACTTTAGATTTTAAGATTTCATAAAACGTCGCGTTATCGATCGCTTAAAATTTCCAGATAATAAGCCTTGTAGTAACGCTGTTATTTTTTAACTAGCTGCTGGCCCGTCACAGATAAGGTCAATTGAAAGAAGAACTTTTTCTAATTAAGAACTATTTCTAATTTATTTATATGTATATATACATATATTGTATATCAACGCCATATTCTTAAATAAAATCGCAGCCATTATATTTTATGCATTTATGCTTCGATTCTAGTAATAGATACCCAAAAAAAAAATGACTCATATAATTTTTGATTGTATTTTAAAAATTTTAAGATGGACAAGTTATGTGGTCTACGTTTTGTAAGTTTAGAATTTTATAAAATGTTGGGGTCGTTTGTTCAAATCCCACCTTCCTGAAATTTGTTTTTTATTTAGGTACTTGTTTAAATTTTGAACTTTTAAACTCAAATCGAAATACTTGTTTATTGCCAACATTCTGTAATGTATCTACTTCTGAACATGCTTAATCATGTTACATGTACTTATTTATATTTGCATAAAATTGTATTAAATAAGAAACTATTCAAATAAATAAATTTTAATTTTAAATTTTTTTTTATTATACCTAATTAAGATAAAAAAAAATATTTTGTTTCATATGCATGGTACATTTTATTTGCTTTATTTCAGGGATGAGGGAAACTTTGAAATTGCTTTGATTACATTGCTTGGTTTTTTTTTGATTTTCAAAAGCAAAGCAAGCAACGCAACATAGCGAACATTGGGCCTTAATCGTTATTTCAGATTTTCACTGAAAATAATGAAGACTTTGTTTTTAATTAGATTATAATAGCTTCTTTCATTATTTTCATTATTTATTAGAACCATTTATTCAGCATGGCCTCCAAAAATTATGGCTATGATAGGCAATTAATTAAATATTGAAAAATATTACAAAAATATTTTACTAAATACGTTTCTCTTTTTTAATTTAATATACTAAAATCCGACATTGAAGGAATAAAACTATTTTCTAAATAATTGTTTTGTTTTTCCAATAACAATACGGTATAGAACGAGGCCTTTTAACAATCAGTGCCATCCAGATTTCTACGAACTAAACTTAATTATACGGTGCCCATCAGTTCAAATTCAATATGGTTTTCTTAACATTTATTCGCTTTGACGTTTATAGATACCGATCCATAAAATTTCCTCCAAATGTTTAGGTATAATAAACATTGCATTCATGTTGTATTCATGCCTTGCGTTATAATCATTGCCATCCGAAATTTATAGATCTCTAAGTTTGTTTATAGATTGAAAAAAGCGTAGATCATTTTTAATTGGAGATCAGTTTGAATTATGATCTTCAATTTCAATTTTCATTTAATATTCAAAATACATATATTTAGTTAGGTAACTGCAATTTATATTAATATTAAGATTCTTAGTAATTAACGTATACAATACATTATATATAATAATGACATAAAAGGTTATCATTATTTACAAGTCTGATTCTATTTAAAGGTATGATAATTAAATTTTAAATTTTTTTTAACAGAATCTATAGAGTAAAAAATCTAATCTAAAAATAGGTATTTAGTATATATATATATTATTTTATTATTAAAATGTTTAACTATTTGTTATCTTCAGATTTTGTAAAAAAAAACTTTATTTATTTTTTATTTTAAATATTTAATATTTATTTTAATTTTATCTGTTTTTCAAACATTACAACACCACTTTTAAAAAAAAAATGAACGTTCCAAAGTACTAAATTGTAAAAAATAAATTTTAATTAAATGTTTAAATATGAGCGATATCTTACCAGATTGCTGTGATTTGAAAACTAAAATTTATAGTTTTTTATTGTTTAATTTAAAAAATATTTAAATTGAAAAAAATAATCATAAAAAAAAATATATGTATATATATATATGAGGTAAAGAAACATAATTAATTTTATTAGGAATTAATTAAAAGATATTATAGTTTGCGTTCTGAAAAAGTAGTAAACAACATTTTAATTTAAATTTAGATCAATTAGAAAAACTAGGTCAAATTAATTTATTTTTTTTGGAAAAATTTTATATTTGATTGGAAAATTTTGAAATTAATCATATTTGTATCAAAGATTTCTTTATCTAATGATACCAAACCAAGCCTTGTAGTTATTTATATTAACAAAGTTTGGAAGTCTTAGTAAAAGATTAAGTTTGTAAAGTTATTAGAGTAACCTTTTTTAAATTTAATTAGATATATGTAGTTTTAATCTAATCTAATATTAATATTCTATTATTAGATTTATTAAACAAAATTTTAATTATCAAAAAAGTTCAAAAACTCTTATAATTGTTATGCGTTTATTTAAACCTTTAAAAGGTTTACGTATGGCATCTGTTTAATTTGAAATTGAATGCCGACGCAGAAATAAAAATTTCTAAACGAAACACAACAAATTTTTTAAGTTGACATTGACACAATTTTATTTAAAAATCCCGAATCAAACATAACATATACCGGTAAGATATTCAGAGCATTGATTTATAACACCACCTTACTGAGCTCTTATATAGTCTATTCTCTTGCTCCAACGTGTTATTAATCCAATGTATCAAGATTGGAATAAGAGAATAGAAAGAAATTAATCCAATAACTTGTTGGAACAAGAGAATACACTATGTAGGGGCTTAGTAATGTGGTGTTAAAAATTAGTAGATTATTATTAGGTACAATGGTGCATGGATAGATCATACAGCTGTGACCTCTGTTCTCAATTTGAAATGTGGAGTGCAATTATGATATAAATCATTAATTATATTTTTTTTATTAGATAGATAGACCTGCGTCTGAATCCGAGACCCTTCGTTTAAAAGTTCGACATTCTAACCACTACGCCACTGGTCGAATAATCTGTAGATCAGTAAAAAAAGATTGCCACATCTATAACTTATTTAATTTTCCAATAAAACTCTATAATATGATTCCCATCAGTTCAAAATAAATATGGTTTTCTATGTGTTTATTCGATTTGATGCTTACTCATCCATAAGATTTCCTCAAAAGCTTCATGTATAAACATTGTATTCATGTTTATATAATATTTTTCTTTAAAATACGAGTAGCAGCAAACGATCGCCAAAAATAATAATTATTTTAAAAAAAATTTCCCTTTATTTTGAAAATTTTCTTATTATAGATAATTTTTATACATTTTCGTGTAGAGTTCGCTACCCCAATTTTATTACAAGGTGAAGGTGATGCGGCTGTGATCTGGCGCTCATGCTATTTAATATTTTTTAAATATATAATTTTTTTAATATCTCGACGTAAATAAATAAAATTTTGTTTAGCGCACATTAAAATAAAAAAAAAAAAATTATGAAAATTTTCATAATAAAATTGTTTTTTTTTTTATATTTTTCACCTAGATTTTCATTCTTGTTTGTTATTTTTAATAATTTAATTATAGACTTTTTTTTTTGTATCTTTTATAGACTTCTGTTTGTATTAACATTCATTTGAATAGATATGATAAATTATTTCCTCATAATTAAATATAGTTGGTGCCAAGATATTATGAAATAAATTTGGTATACAATATAGTTTTTCAACTTATTAGCAACTGCATCTGAAAATTCAAACTAAATGTGAAAGATTTAAAATGAATACGATAAGTATCTTAAGATTCTTTTGTATAGTAACTTAAAAGTTATCAAATACTATTATTTAATATTTAAACCAAATATTTTCATTCGAAAGGCATTCTTGGTTCGATTACCGGTAAAAGTGAAAAAAAGACTCTTATCTGGTTTTCAAATTCGATTCAATCAACATTTGCCATTGTTTTTTAATAACTTGACGTTGTCTATTAATAATTAATAATTATTATATCCTTAAAAAATACAATAATATAAAAATTTAAACAAATAATTTAATTTAATAATATAACTCACAGATATAGAAATACCATGTAATCAAATATAAAATTATTATAAAATATATGTATAACAAATAGAATTGTAACCTATTAAAAATCTAAGACATTTCTTCATATTGTAAGGCCTAGTACTATTTCAAGTCATGGTCTTAAACTATAGCTATAGGTTTACAAGATAGAATACGAGTACACAAATATCTTAAAATTGAATTGAATCTAGCTTAAACACAACTCTTAGTTAGAATTACGAAATCTATAAGTGTAAGAGATCCGAGATCTTAATTATATATAAGAACTTATTATTAATAAATATATCAATCTTGATATGTATATGTATATTTTTGCAAAGTATTAGAACTTTGGCATTATTTTAGTTAGTACTTGATGCAACTTCTCCGTACCTCTTATTTTTATAGTGAAAACCCAGGTTTATAATTAAGGTTTTTTTTTTCAAATTCTAAATATGTAAGTTCTTAAGCTCTTCAATTGAAAATATAATGGTGATGTTCATTTTTAACACAGAATACTTTAAGAATTATGTAGTTGATAACATATTAACATTATATTAAACTTATCTCTTATATAATAATACTTATTTATAAATTTACACCATTAAAATAACTATTACTTTATAATCAAATATTTGTTTATATATTTAATATTATAATAATTATACAGGATGTCCAGAGCTCAGTGGTCCATAGACCTGTAGGTAATAGAGGGAGTCAAACCAATTGTTCTACAAGAACTACTTTGTCTCCTTCTCGAGTTAAAGGGTTTCAAAGTCGTGAAGTGCGATTTCTCATTCGAACTAATATAAAATTACATATCTCGTAACGGCAAAGTCGCACTTCGCGACTTTGAAGCCCTAATACTCGAGAAAGAGGTAAAATAAACCCTTCTTGTGAAACAATTTTTTGTTCGTCTGAACTCCCTCTATCACATCCAGATTTATGGACTACTGAGCTTACTGATTTATGGACTACTGACCCTGTATATAATTTTTATATTATGGAATATTAAATTAAAAAAACATGAAACATTTAAGTGAAGCCATTGCATAATTATTAAAACATTGACGTAAATTTTTATTAGAAAATATTAAAAGAATCGAAGAAAAAAATCGATTATTCAAAATCAAAAAAAAAAAAACTAGTTATAATTATATAATATATAATAGTTATATATAATAGTTATAATTCTTATTTTTTATCATAAAAACTATTTTAAGCTTATCTACTCGTATATAGATAACGAATAGAAAATATGCCATTTTATAATTTATCATCCCTATTAAATTACGTAATATAGCATGGACATATTGTAATATGTTGCTGTTGTAAATATTGTAATATCGAAAATATGTTGTATTCATTGATAGAGAAAAACCTATCTTGTAGAATATTAAACAAAATAAAAAACAATGGTGGGAACATAACATGGTTTTGTATGAAATTAATGCTGCCTTAAAATTAAATACATACATAAGTTTTTGTTTGCTAATTTTGTTTATTTAAAAAAAACCATAAATTGTTTTATGTATTACAAAAAGGGTTTTGCGAAGGATTTAGTAATTCTTCCCACTTCAAATTTAACTTCAGGTTAAACAAAAACTTTAGAGTACTCTTTAAGCTTTCTATTAAATTAGATATATATTCATTTATTTATCCATATAAGGTACCATACCTCAAACAATGCGATAAGTAATCATGCCTTTTCTTTACAGGCGTGTTAGATAACACTATTTATTAACCAGCTGTTGGCCCGCCATAGAATGACAGAATTCATTAATATATTAAATTAAATTTTAATTTTAAAAACATTAGTTCTTGAAATTTTTGAATAATGTATAATTTGTACTTTCTAAAATAATGGAGTAAAGAAATAGGGGATTTTTTGTATATAATATTGTCTGATATTTTTTAAAACTTTGTTTATATGGCGTTTAAGCTTCTTACATTTTAAACTTAAAGGCGAAGATTGTGTTCAACTTAAATGCAGAGCAAAATTAATTTTTAAAATGTTTTTTTTTTAAATGCAATTAAATTCAATTTTAAAAAATATTTCATATTACTATTTATATAAAATTTCAAGAAAATCTTCTGTGATATTTAAAAATTAAATGAACAAATTCATAGAAATTTAAAATTAATTTAAAATCAAAAAAAACATTTTTTTTATTTTATATTTTTTGTTTTCTTTTTTTTTTATATAAATTAACTAAAATATTTTTTGGCCTGCTTATGATAATTTTGGATATTTTATTTTTTAAAATAAAACACATCCAACAAAACATTAATATTTTATTTTTTTTATAATTGAACACATCCAACAAAACACATTTAATTGAATGCGTTTGTTACACCTCATTCTAGACAAATATATTAATAAAATAATAATAATAATATTATAAGTTATTCTATATTTGGTGATACCATGGTGATTTCTAAACAAAAATTTTCTTTTCAATAATACTTTTTCAAGTAAAAGTTGATAACCAGTACGGCCCGCATCCCCTTAAGATATTAATGCATAAATTTTTCAATCTAGTATTGGTGACATCCAGAAACTTAACTAGTTGCAATGGCGTTAAGTTGATGCATCATTTACACGTAAAAATTCAAGCACCATAACTAAATCGTAAAAAATGCCGGGGTCTGTAAAATTGTGTAATCCCAATTATAAGTTGTTTTCTTACGAAATTGAAATGTTTTAGTATATTTCTTTCATTTAGCACTGAAAATTTCTTTAACACTAAGAAGAGTTTTTTAAAAATGGAATTAATTTGCTTCCAAATTGCATACGTATAATATTTAATCTGTACATATTGAGTACATATTAAAACTTGAGTACATATTATATGGTCAGTTACCAACCGATTTTCTCCATTCTAAATATTTTTTAAAATCTTCGAATTTTCATTCTCAACCATGTAAAAATATATACATACCGATTATTTATCCTTCTTCCTTGAATTTTAAGGTGCAGGCAGATACAAGTCTTGTATTAATTAATGAATATTCATCCGACCGATTTTAAATAAACGTTGGTGTCCTTATAATGGTTCTGTTTCTTATACTCTTGTCAATATTAATCAATGCCCTACTTTCAATAACCTCCAACCCAATCCACAGTTTTAGACAATAGTAGCTTTTTGACTTCTGGTTAATAACATACTTCCGGCAAATTACAATATCAAACTTTAGTTTTATGAATTTGCAATCTGTTATATCTTCAATAAGGTCCACCGTTTTAATTTAATTTCAAAATAATCTGATAAAAAGTTGTTTATAATAGCATTTTTGTGATTAGAATTTTTAATAATTGTTTTTGTTTTTTAATACGTTAGTATAAAAAGTCTAATGTGTTTTTAATTCATTGAGTCCTCTAATTAAATTTTTATTTATATTTAATAAATTCTTTTAAATCATAATTAAAAAATTATTTTAAGATTAAACATGTTTTTATTTTGTATTTTAAACATATGTGTATTTGATAAAAAGATATTAAATAGGTGTATTGCACGTGCAACACCTATTTTATAGCAACGACTTACAAAGATTAGGTACTAAATGCATAAAATCTCCCATTAACATTTTACTTTTGCACAATTCCCAAAGTTTGAATAAATTAGGTGTTTTTTGAAAGCGTTTTTTTCATCTAAATGCGCAATATTTTACGTGAAATAATTTTTCAGAATTCAATATTTAATTTGTAATTAATAATTATTATACTTAATTTTTTCTATTTATTATAGGTACCATTTTTTGATTTTTTTTCTCAAATCTCGGATGCCATCAGAATTTTAAATAATATTGAATTTTAATTGAACCCTTTTAAAAATTATATAATGGCCTACTCTTTTTCAATATCACAATAATAATGTCTATATAGAATATTAAAATGAATCTCATTTTTTTTTTTTAGGCTATTTTATAATGTAGGTTATTTCTTAATATTGAGAATTTAAAATAAAAAATACAAAAACAAAAAATTATCATTAATTTATATAAAAAACATTAAATATAATAAACCTTAATTATTCCTTTGAACATGACATTACAGTAAAACAGGGTAATAAATAATTTTATTGAAAAAATATTAAAAATTAAGAAAAAAGTCTTTTTTTTTTTAAATTTACATCAAAACATTAAAATGCCATGGGGTATAATGCCTTGTGCTTAAAAATTTTAAAAGAAAATTGGGAAAATCTTTTTTTACTTATTCATTTTGTTTTTCTTTAAAATAAAAATAAAGTATTTTTATTGATTTCTTAACATTTTATCAGTTTTTTTTTTTTAAAGATTTCTTTTTAAATATTCAATAAAATTTAATTTTGTTTTTTTTTGTTTTGGTTTATGGAAGACTAAAAAAAACTTTTTTTTTGAAATCTGGTATTTTGACATCAGCTGTCATTTGTTTTTCTCTTGTCTAATTAGCTTCATTTGGCAAAAAAATGTTAAAATGTCAAAATTCATCATTAAAAAATCAAAGATATTTGAATTTTTTTGTATCTAAAATAAAAATATCATATACACAATTTTTATTTTGTAATGATCTGCTATATATTTGATTGCTGGTGATTTTACACATGATTAAATATTAATAACATTTTAAAAAAGTTATTATTGTATACTTATTGGGGAATACTTTTTAAAACTCTTATGTTTACATGCTAGAATATCACTATTGATATTGTACAAGTGTACCTACTATATTTAGTACTAAAATATCATATTAATGGTATAATCATGTCTATTTCACTAAACGTTACGATCGACATTGTCAAAATTTTGTATTCTGTTAAACGTGATGCGATGAAATCTCCACAATGTGCTTAAATACTTATAATTGTATAAGTACGAACTTATTATATGTATAGTATTAATAATATAATATTAATCGTATAATTAAGTCTATTCCACTAAACGTTACGATCGCAATTGTTAAAATTTTGCATTCTTCTAAACGTGATGCAATGGAATCTTCGAAATGTTTCTGAATACTTATAATTGTATAAGTAAAAACTTACTATATGTGTAGTATTAGTAATATAATAATCGTATTATGATGTCTATTCCACTAAACGTCACGTTTGAAATTGTCAAAATTTTGCATTCTGTTAAACGTTATGCAATGAAAACTCCGCAATGCCTACCAAATGCATACTTATTTTTGGAGTGTCAAGTGTTACACATATTTCATAAAATACGTATCTATATAATATAATTATAAATGACAACAAATTACCATAAAATTCCTACTGATATTGCAAATGCGATTAAAGTTTTTACAAAACTGTTTATTGAACATCAAGAATTATTTTGAGGTTATTTAAGTATATTGGAAAACTCACTTTATTTGATATTCACCACCACATTTATATTGGGGGAAACTAATAATTAATATTGACACCACCATATGAAATACTTATAAGTATATTTAAACTTTTAAAACAATTCTTGAAAAGAATTCCTAATGGGAAATGAACAAAAAATCTTTCACAAAAAAAAAAAAAAAACAATGTCCTATATTAAATAATTTTAGTTTCGTGATTATCAACATTATAGTTTAAGGGCTTTTCTTTTAAACAACTCTTGCAAAGAAACTTTAAAAGTTTTTCAACTCTTACAATATTTATTTTAACTATACTTATAAAATTATTTAAAAAAAAAAGAAAGTTTTAAAAAAATTATTAAATATTTAAAAAAAATATACAACTTGAACATGGAAAACTTATTTTTTTTTTGGAAAATGTTTCGTGTAAATTTTATAAAAAAAAAAAAAAAAAAAAAAAAAAACTGGCAACCTTGTCCTTCAATCAGAGTAAAATTTTTTTTAAAAGAAATTTTCCCATCATAATTCATTTCTTATAAGTGAAAATGAAATATATGGAATATATATTTCTAAAATTATTACTTATTATATTTTTTTTTTTTAATTTAATTTATTTTAATTTATAACTACTTTTTATTTATTAGTCACACCATTTAAAAAAACAAAAACTAAATTTTTTATTGATTTATTAAATATTGCAGCAGAAATGCGTCATATTGACTTTTTAATAATTTTTAAGTAAATCGTAAGTGTTAAGTAATAATTCAATTTACGTAAAATTATATTTTATAAAATTTAATAATTAATTGTTTCTTAAAATGCAAAAGTTAAATTTATTTCCATTTCTAGTAAATTAATTTAATTCATTTATAACATGGTTGGAACTCTTTATACTATGGAATTCTCTTCATTAATATTCGAGATTTTTATTTAATTTAATATAGGCTTCCTATACGTATTGGGGCATACAACAGGGGGAATAAATCGTAGAGCAATAAGGCCTCATAAACTTTATTTCCAAATTGATTTGAGAAAATGACCGGCCTCCGAAATTTCGGGGTATTTCTTATTTCTGATTTAATTTAAGATTTATTTCTCATTGTCAAAATGTGTTTAGGTAGCACTAACCTAATTTCATTATCGTCTGCTTAGAATATAGGATTATCAGATTGATATCAATGTTATCCCTGTACCTTATAGATTAGGAATATTTTAAGATATAATGTACTGCATATTTTTATTTGAAATTCGTTCAAAATTTAAGATTAAATTTTTTTAAACCTAATTTTGTAAATTTTGATTGATCAATTTAGTTTTCCACATTTCATTCAATTCGAAACTAATTATTGTAAAGTTCCATATCTCAATTTCAATATATTTCAGTATTTATACAACAGACAAGCAACTCCTACATTACGATGGTGCTGACTTAAAAACGTTACGACTTTTGTAACTTTATTATCATTGATAATACGAACGATTATGTTTTTGTATCTTTGCATCAAATATATGAGAATTATAATCAAATTTCAGCCAAATATAAGTATTTATAAATTTGAAGTAGATTTGAAGATGTAAAGTATTTCTTACTCCTGCTTAAGAATCCCATGGTATTTCTTTAATAAAAACTTGAAAACTGAATCCGAGCTAAATTAATCCTATAATTTGGAAACTCTTGTCAGAATGAACTGGGAAGATTTAAGAAAATTAATCCTAATATTAATTTGTAATGTATTTACAAAGCGTTTGATTTTATTTTTATTGATGCAACAACATTGCAACAATTTTTTACACGAATACAATTTCTTATCAATTCGTAAAAATAATTTTTAATAACTTCTGCTTCTATTTAAAAATGAATTTGCAAAGGTCATGGTAAACTTAACATTATATTTTTGAAATTTTTTTGCAATTTGGAGTTAAAAAAATTTTAAATTATAGGCTAAACGCAATTTAAAGTTAAAATACTTTCAATTTCAATTCGCATTTTAAAATATTTAAATAAAAAGCAAATTAAGAAGTGCATGACTTTTATTTACTGCACGAATGCATATTAAACGCACATAATTTTAAAACTACATATATAATATATATATATATATATTTAATTTGTCAACCTATTAGAAAAACCCTATTATATGAAATAAACTTTAAAAATTATTTTTCTTTCAATTTGCATGTCATCTAATAATTTACTTAACCATTCATCAAATTTAATTAAAAAAAAAATTTAGAAGAAAATAATATTAATAAAATTCTAATTTAATAAATAAATAAAATATAATATAAAAAAAAAAAACAAAGAATTATTACAATGCTCTAAACAATACAATATTGTAATGCATAAACATGCAAATTATAAAAACTACAAAATTTTTTTTTTTTGAATCTGCAATGCATGCCATGTATTCAATGCATGCATGTGTTCATCCATTAAAATACACAATTCATATTGTATTTTATTTTATTTTATTATTAAATAATAAAAAAAATGTGTTTTTTTAAGATAAAACACATATATATACATATATATGTATATTTAATATTATTTAATGTATAATTTTTTTGATTGTCAGCGATTTGTTTGTTTATTAATGCCCACATTGTTTTGTATATTATGTTAGCCACACAAGAACACTAGTGGTCATTTGACCCAATTTTTTTTTCCCAAATTTTAAAATATATGTCTCTACTGTATTAAAATTTGGGTATGATTAAATTTTAATTCAAGTTCCAGCATACTTATAGCTTAGGTTTCTAAAACGCTCAAATTTTGACTCAAATTACCATCAACTAAATTTTGAGTTCAATACTTCCTCTCATGTCTTCAATGACGCGCATGCGCTTGTAGATTTAGCTAACTTATAGCTTAGTAAATTTTTAAGTCGATTTAAATGTTGACTAAACTCAAATTTCAATACTTCCTCTTATGTCTTCAATGACGGCATGCACTTACAGTTTTAACTAACTTGTAGCTTAGTAAATTTTTAATGCGACTTAAATGTCAACTAAATTCAAATATTGCGTTTGGCGTACGTGTCAACTTAACTTAAATTTAAAGAAGTTTAGTTTTCTATTACATACTGCTAAAATTTTTTAGTAACTTTAGAATAAGAAGTTCAGTATTTTAGGAACAAGGAGTAGGTCCAATCTAAAAACAAACTTTAATAGTTCCGAAGTCTATTTGCTTAGAATCACCCGCTTCTTTTCAGTGGTTTCTCATTTTGATTTGACAAACCTTCAAAAGATCCAAGAAATTCTAAACCTCTCCGCTTATTAAGTTTAATTACATTCACCCTTACAGTGGTTACGTAGTTTGATCCTATTTTTTTTAATTCATAATTAAAGTTGACTGTGTCACAAAACTTCAAAGGTATAGTGCGTCAACTTTGAAGATTTGTATGGTCGAGGAGTAAAATTTAAAAACGCTTAGGAAATAAGTTTTTCTGCAAATCATTGGAGTTGTAACTGCAAAATATTATGAAAATTGGTTCAATAATTATGTGATGCTAGTTTTGGTAAGAGTTTCTATATTTCAGTGTTCTCTTTCTAATACCTTCTACTAAATACAAATGTGATTGAACAGCTCAGAGATTACTGTATAGGAAATTTTATCATTGTTACGAGCAATTAATTATTCCATGTATTAGTAATAACGTCAAAAATATTACTATTATTATAAAAGCCCCACAATGTAAATTTAAACGACCTCCAATTGAATAAAAACGAAAACAAACCTTGTATTGCATACTTATATGTTATTAAGATTATTTTGATTATAAGTACTTAAGTAAGAAAATAGAAATTTTGTCTATTCAAAAAACTTTTAAATAAGAATAAATTTTCCTATAATTTAGGAGCTTGAAGGAAGGATCCTTGTTAGGCTCCATCCTTGTAAATCCTTTATATACTTCATTAATAAATTCTAAAAATTTATACATGTTTTAAAAATTGTTAAGTACTTAATTTTAAAGTAAAAAAATAATTAAATTTTATGTCCGCAATTGTATTAATCATATGTGCATCTGCATGTATATGTATATAATATTCAAATATATATATATGTAGATGCACATATTTAAAAAAAAAAAAAAAAACATTCAAATACATTTTCACTATTATTTTATTATTCTTTCAAGGTTTTAGTTTATTGGTTCTATGATGACACTATTGGTATTGCCCTTTTAATTTTACCAACTTTAATACTCTTTTCTCTCTTTCTAATATCATTTTTTATTTTATATATATATATTTGAACAATTTATATATTGTTACCTTATGACTTTAAACTGGCCAGGTAAATTTAATCCTTGTTAAAGGTTAAACAATTAGATTTTTACTCTGCAGAACTAAAAAACCTTCAAAATATGGTTAACAAAATTTTGGTTACAAGTTGCAACCCCAAAGGAAAAGGGAAATATTTGTATTAAAAATGAAGTGAATTTAAAAATGTAGAATTTTTTTTAAATTATTATGCAGAAAAATTGTCCAAAAAAAAAAAATGTAATTTTAAATGATTTAAAATCTGCAATATAAAAATTTTGTGAGGTATTAATATTTTATGGAACATGTATATATATGTACATGGGTTACTGGAACATATTTTTTGGAATATAAGTAAACTGCAATTTTTTATTTTTGTAAAATTTTTCAAATAAAAATATAAAAAAATAAAATTTATTGCAAAATACGAGTATCTCAAGATATTTCCTTCTGCCTCATTTATTTTAAAAATTGTTTCCGCACAAATGAAGATTTTCAAAAACAAAAATTATTATTTTGATTTTAAAGAGATAATTTCTTGAAATTTTTTCAAGTACTTATATATTTTTCAGAACTAATGATAATTCCAGGTCTATCTTCTAAAAAAACTTGAAAATATCATTAAAAGATACAATTTAGAAGTAATTACAATTTAAAACTAAGTAAAGTTAAATTTTATCTCGGACTAATTTAACAGATTGGTGCATTATGGTACATCATAAAAGATTGTAGAAACCCATGGATTCCAAAAAAAATGTTGGAAAGAAATTCATGAGTCGAAAACTGAATTTTAATAATCTTAAAAACTTATAAAAAGATTTGAGCAATTTTTATTCGAATTTTAGTTAATATTTGATTCTCTAAATCACAAATCTCTTAACTTCCATTCATTAATTTGAAATATTTCTGGATAATAAAAAAATTTTAAGTAATCATATAGTATTGATTACTTTTGTAAGTACTGGTATGTAGTCAGGATACAATAAAGTGTATGTGCACTCATATAGGTATCATGTAATGTGGCCATCTTATTTATATGTATTGGGATTATATGATTTGTACGGAGTTTTATTCTAAGAGATAACTAAGAAATTAAAGGGGATATGAGAATACGGGGGGGGGGATCTCTTACAATGACTTCTGTATTAGATTATTTTTAAAAAGATAGGTAGATTATATTAGTACGAGTTCGTTTACTTTAAATTTTGATAAATAATTTAATCATTGTTTAGTTCCAAAACATAAAAATAACTCTGGTTAATCAAAAATGCTTATCATATATAATTATTGATTTATCGATAAAATATAAACATTTTTTTTTTTTGTATTTTCTTTTATTTAGAACAATATATTTCTATCTCTTTTCTTTGTAAAATTACTTCCTCCTTTATATTCTAAACAATTTAGTTCAATTTATATTTGCTTTCCAATTCCTAATGCTCACAAAAAAAGTTCACAAAAAAATTTATTTGGCACACCAAATAAAGGAAATTTCTTATGAATATACAATTTCCAGTAAATGATTATTAAGTACAGTACTGGACAAAATAAAATGAACACAGAACTTTTCCCATTTATTTATTTAAATTAAAAAATCAAAATCGGTACCTAATAATATGTTTTTATTTTATGAATCCTAAAAGTATGCAATAAGTTCCGAAACTAAAAGCTTCTTTGTTTTTAAATATTAAATGGGAGGTCTTTGTGGCAAGGTGTTTATGAAGTGTTAACATTGCCTCGGCGGGCTTATTAAATATTTACATGGTTTATTAACCCATGAAATAAGAGTTGAAATTTTGTACAAGTAACAAGGGCATCTACTTTATAATATACTTAATCTAGACTAATTTATGTGTTAATTATTTTTTACAATTAACGCTAACTTTTAAGAAGTCAAAAAATGATTAACAAATATTTATATATAAAGGTAACTATAAATGTCATACATGTTAAAAAAATTACAAAATGGCTAGTTTCGCTCTATGAAAGCATCAACCGTTAGGCAACTTTTTGCCATCCGATGCTAACAAAAAACTATTAATTTTAAAATTTAATCTATAAAACTTGTAGGTCACCTACTTCTTCTTATTGCCTTAAAAGTTCACATCATTCGTTAATTTCAAAACTTTTGAAAATAGAAAACAAAATTTTGTTCAATACTGTAGATTTTATTAAAAAAGATTAGGTAAATTACATTCTACTTATTTTTTAAAAAAAAAACTGTTTAGTGCAGAACAGTAAATAAAATGCAATTTTGTTGCAAAAATTTTTTGTGACAACATGTTGCAATGCGGGTGCACAATTTTATTTTTGCAAGTTATTATTTAGGGTGGTACCTTACAAAGTTTAAAGTACGTTATTAAGTTTTTTTCTTATATATTTTAATTTTAAATTGATTTTGTTTGTTTTTCAATTTTTTTTTTTTTAAAGCGAAGGACATTTAAAAAAATTTTTTATGTAGGACCCAACTTTTGAACACCTTCCAATATTTTGAAAACAAATTGCAATTGATTACTATACATGTTACCTTTTTAAATTTTGTTAGTTTTTATTAAACATTTACGTGCTGTGAATATTTTTCAACAGACTTTAGGTTGAATTTTAATATAAAAAATTTATTTGCCAATTTTACCAATTCAGGCTTCCATTTTAGGAATCTTGATCTGGTCCTTCTTTTAATTTGGTAGAGATATTTTACGGCAACTGACTAACCTGCGGCCATTCTTATGTCTTATATATATGATGAAAATTGTTATAGAATTTACATTTAGAAGATTAATGCAAATAAACTATAGGATGTACTGCTAGAACACCCAATTCTTGACTGCTGACATATTACTGTAATCTTTTTATGGATTTAATCCAAAGTTTAGATAAAATTTCAATCAAATGTAGATGTTCGTCCCCCAATCCAAAGTGTAAGTTTCAATATAACAAAATTTGTATAATTTTGAAATTTTTTGCAAAGAGCCTCCTTCCTTTTACTTTAAAATTTAAATATCTAGGTATTAAAATTAGAAAAATGTATTTATGAGTGAATCTAACTATACAACAACTATATATATTTTTTACCAATACCTATTTTTTAATACTTGTTTTTTTTTTTTTGAAAAAAAAAAAAGGAAAATTGGCAATATCCAATTTTCATTACTTTTTTTTTTTTTGTAAGTCAATATGAGTCATATTGATGTCCCTCATAAACTATAGATATAGGAAAATTTTTATTTAAAAATAAAAATGAAGGAACAAAATAATACCAAAAAAAAAAAAAAAAAAGAAATATTTTCCCAAGGTCACACCAAAATTAAATGAAAATTCCAAAAACAACAGGAAAAATCATTGAACATATGGTGCCATTTACCAAGAAAATGTAAAAGCTCCTAAAATTGGTTAGAAAATAAAAAAAAAATGAAAATCCTAAAAAGATATTAGAAGAATTTATTGAATTCCGGAAATAGATAGCTTTAACTGTGTTTATTATATGTAATTAAATTTAATTCGTTTTAAATTAAATTTTATTTATTTTTTATGGTTATTTTTTTTTGTTAATAATAAAATAAAATTTTGAACAAGAGTTTTTTTTTATAAATATTCTAACTAACTAGTATTAAGATTTAAGTGCGGTTAGGAATAATTCCAGAGGGTTAAATTAAAAATAAATTGTATTATATTACACATATTTTTGTTTCTAATAGTGTAGAAAAAAATCTCAGTCTTTCCACTCAGTTTTCCACTACTTTCGGACTTTAATAATGAAAATTTCTGTACTCATGATAATGTACAGGACGCACTATGAGTATTATATAAGAAATTTGGATAAGATTTTCATTAGTTCTTCAGTTATTGCATAACTACTCAAATTATTCCTGCATACTCATATTACAATTCATCAATCATTGTGTTCCTGGAAATTGAACAAATGGTAACATTTTTTAACCTTTTCAACGCTAAAATCGTTAGTTTGCTTTAATTAAAAGAGGTGCTCCAGTTTTTTTATAAATTTTTCATTTTGTTGATTCCTGTATTACTTAATATTGTCAATGACTTCCTAGATGTCTGTAATTCATTAAATTAAATCTTAGAGCATTAAAGCATATACATATTAGACATCTGCACAATTGTATTCAAAAGCGCTTTCAAATCATTCTATAATAAGTAAAACTTTTCATATTCGGTTTTGAAAGCTTTCAAACCAAATGCATTCATTACAAATGATTATAGAATAGAGTAAATGAAATACAAAATTATTGTAGAATAAAATGAATATGTATTTGATTTATTATGTGTACACGAAAATAGAATATTTATATTACTTGTATTTATATACCGAGTACACCAAATATAGTAGAAATATTTATAGTACTTGTATTTATATACCGAGCACACCAAATATAATAAAAAAAATTTTAATATGTACTACGTATAACCAGTATGTATTATATCGATGAGTAATATGTAGCTTTGTTTGTTTTATCACTGCTTTGTTTGTTTTTTTATCTTCTTTTTGTTTTCTTTTTTTCTTTTTCTTTGTCATTATATTTAGAGTACTCGGTATACTTGGTATATTTTAAAATGTTTTGAAGTATTCAAATTTGATTTTCAAAACATCAAAGTATTTGTTAAAAAAAAAGCTTTTCAATATTTGTATTTGAAATACAACGAATAGAATAAATATAGTTAAGTTGTAGTTTGAGTATACACCATATTTAAATCGTTTTGAACGAATGGATAGAATTAGAATACAGTATTTAAATGCATTTGATAATTTTTATAAAGGAATATATTTGTGCAAATCTCTAATACATATTACATTTTATCTTTTGAAATTCAGATCTTCAAACTCTATAATGAGTGCTTATCAAATTCGATATACTGCATATTATATGTATATTTACTTATTATTACTTATATCTTTAAATTGCTATTATATTGGTCCCTTTATGTTAATTCCAATAAAATACGATTGAAACTATTCTAAATTTATAATAATCACTACATGGAACCATGCTATAAATTTTTTTTTAAATTTTATAACATATGTTATCATTCTCCTATGATTTTTACTAACTAAAATCTAATTCTGTAATAGATTTTATTTTATATTCAAAAAAAATTTTTATTAAGAAGTGTAACTTATTTATTATTATATACTTTTTTATATACTTCTTGTCTGTTTCTATGGGTTTATTTATCATAAAGTATTTTATTAATAAAAACCATTATTTGGTCCAAAACGATAAACCACAAATCAACTTAAATTTTTTTTTTTTATTTATTAAGTTCTATTTAATATTTAAACTTTCATTAAAAGTTTATATTAAATAATAAAATATGTGAAAAAATAACTAATAATTAAATAATGAAAACCAAAACAATTACTTATTTACAACTTCGCCCCTGCAAATCAAATTTTAGACTTTAAATTACAAAAAGGTTTAAATAATATTTACATATTCCAATTAAACGTTATTAAACTTAATTTTATTAATTTTTTTTTTTTTAGATTTTTAATAATAAAAAAAAGAAAACAAAAATCAAAATAAACAATTACTTATATACTAATTTTTTTATATAATAAATTACAAAAATTTATATATATATGTAAAAACAATAAATATTTATTAAGTATAAGCTTTAAAAAGTTATTACAAAATACATACAATTATAATATTAATTTACAAAAAGCAAAGCAGCATATAATTAGTAAACAAGTGTTTTAATCAATAATATATATATATACATAATATTTATTATTTATTTTTATTAATATTATTATTATTATTAAATGACTTTTCAATTAAAAGTGCCTATTTACAATAAAAAAAAAAAAACATATTCAAAACTAAATTCAAATTAAATAAAACGGATTAAAAGCAAATTAAAAACATAAAACTAAATATATATATATTTTAATTTTGGGAAATTGAATAACTATGGGATAAATAGAAAAAGAATTATTAAAAAAAAAAAAAAAAACTCCTTCAAGAATTAAACTAAAATAAAACATTAAAACTTCTTCAAAACTAAATACTACTACTACACCATATTCTCCATCTCTTTTCTTCTCAACTCTAACACATATTCTTCATTGAACTTCAACTTTTCCGTAACAACCAAAAAACATAAAATAATTCTGTAGAACGTAGCTGTGATTTTAAAATGTTTTAAAGCAAAAAAAAAAAAAAATATACCAAAAAAATAAACAAAAGTTCCATTAATTACAAAACAAAAGAAATGATATGCAATTTTATTTTGAAACAAATGAAATTGAAACAGATAATTGTGCACAAAACGTCGTGATACGCCACTGATTTTTATTTTCCTTTTTGCTGTTAAAAAAAAAATATTAATTATATACTATAAATATATATATATATGTATATATTTTTCCTGTTTTATTTAATTTAAAAAAAAAACTATTGTTAATTAATTAATTACAAAAAAAAATATATAAAAAAAATTAAATATATTTACTAAAAAAAAAAAAAATTAAAATTTATTAATAAATTTATATATAAAAATATAATTTTGCTTACAAATTAAAAAAAACAAAAAACAATTAATATTATCCATGTATTAAATTAAAAAAAAATTTAATAAATTAATTAAAATAATTATAATACTTAAATTAAATTAATATATATATATATAATAAATACAAAAAAAAAAAACAATAAAAATCATGGATGATCGAAATTATACATCACCGTCCATCACAGATATAAGTAGTAGTGATGCTAGTTGTTATGATTTTTGTAATGATGATGAAACAGCTACTGTACGAACATTATCACCAAATCATGATTATGATATTATTGATGATGATAATATAATAATATGTTCCTCATGTAATTGTAAAATAAATAATACAACTATTATACCAAATGATGATGGTAGTAATGTTATTATTAATAATAATAATAATATTATAAATAATAATAATAATATTAATATTAATTCCATATGTACCTGTGATAAAATTAATTGCATTCCAATAATACTTGATGAAACAATTATATTACAACAACAACAACAACAGCAAACAAATATCCTACAATCTCCAGTTGCTGTACATCATTCATGTACTATTAATACATCATCATTACAACTACAACAACAGCAACAGCAACAAAACAATAATATTATAACAAATAGTAATTATAGTAATAATAATAATAATAGAAATGATTTAACAACAACAACAACAACGGCAACAACATATTTAACACTGCCTGTTCAAACATTAAAATCACAATATAATAATTTAGAAAATGATAATGGTAGTAGTTGTACAACATTAGGACCATCCGATAATAGTGATAATTTATCAACTTCAATTGCAACAACAACAACTGAAATTGATAATACAATTATAATTGGTGGTACTATTATCAATTTAATAAATGATGAACCACAAAATTTAGAAAAAAATGGTTTAAAAGGTACGACACATCTAGATCAATTGCATCAACAATTACAAAAAGATCAAAATGGTATACCATTAGTATCACAATTAAAACCAAAATTAAGAATATTAGAATTTTTTCAAAGAATACTTCAACATTTTAAGGTGATTTTTGTGTTTTTTTTTTTTTAATATTTACTTAAGATTCATTGAAAAATATAATTATTACATTTACACTTATATATTAGATTTTTACATTTGATTAAAGCATTTTATATACAAATTTTTATATAATATGTATTTAGTATAAATGTTTTATAATAATATTAAAACAACTTAAAACAACTTTCTTCTATTTATTGTAATTACATTGACACATCGATATGATTTACTTATCATGAATAACATCTTAAACAAATGCTTTGTTTCAGCTGCTGTAAAGTTTTTAGGAGTGTTTCATCGTGTAATACTACTGGACACTTCCAGTATACACTTATAGTAAATTTTACGAAAATCTTCTGTGAGTTATAAAAATATAGTATAAAGATCTTCAAAACATTAAATAGAAGAAAGTCTTTTCTATTTATTGTTTTTTATTACAATAAAATGAAAAGATTTTTTTCTATTTATTGTTAATATTATACTAAAACTTTAAAGGTTGCAATATGTCTATTATTTTTTAATTGAAATTATATAAAATTTTATATTAAATTATTCCAAATACAACTTAAACCGGTTAATAACAGGATATTAAAAATTTTCAAAGACACGAACCATTATTTATTAAAACACTACCGGTTTTTCAAAAATAAACTGAGTTGACAAATTTTACCACCTGTCACATGTCAAATTTTGAATGAAATGAATAAACAATACTATTTAATAAAAATTTATAAGTACACGCTTGTCACTCCTAAATAAATTTTTTATCAGATTATATTTAAAATAAGTTTAATCCACATGAAACAATATTGATAAGATTATTTTTATCATTATGACATTCTTAAAAGTGAAATATTATATTACTTGTAATTTATTACAGATATGTCTTATCCAATTCGTCATTTACAAATTATTGACTGATAACAGAAATAAATTTAAATCTCAAAATTTTGTGAATTAATATTAAACGTAAATTTTAAGACGGAATATAAAAATTAAATAAATGTTTAATTAATAATTAATAATATTTATTTAAATAATGTTTATTTATATATATACAGGTCCAAATAAAATTATTTTCGAAGTACAAAGTTTGTTGTCTCTAATCTGAAATTATATGTATATTTATTTGCACTTTTATTTTATTCTTTTTTCACTTTTATAAGAAGTATAGAGCATCCACCAAGTTCATTTCACTAAGCTTCAGTTTCATTAATTATTAATTTCACTAAGTCATTGATTACTCAGTTGAAGTTATTGTATAAGATTATGAATACAAGATGCAAGTAGACACAAGCCTTAAGTCTACATAATTAGTATAATTACTATTAACACGTACTTGAGCGAATTTTAAAATCTAACGAATTTATAGAATTCCTAGATTTGACCAACCAAATCCAGTTTTTTTTATTTATTAAATACAAATATAAGAAAATATACTCAAAAAAGTAATCAAAATTATTTTCGTTATATGTACTTTGAATTTTTAATTAATTTAATATGGCAACACTATTTTCTTTCATAAAACATCAATTTGTTGCGAATTTTTTTTAACGTTTTAAAAAAATTTCATATTATGTCACCCCTTTACTAATAATAATTAAAACTTCAAATTATGAATGACAATTTATAAAAAATTGACAAATTTATAAATAAATACTTAAAAACAAAAAATTGTTTTATCAGTTAACTTGAATACTTTCTGCTTTGATATAACTACCGTTAACACATTTTTTTTTTTTTCATTTTTTGTGATTTTTTCACCTGAATAAATGTAAACAAATAATTTATAATTAAAGTACATTTAAGTTTTCAATTTAAAACATTTAATTTTGTACGAAAAAAAGCAAACTATTTTAAACAAATTTTTTAAATGTTTTAAAATAAATTTTTTAAAATAATTTTTTTAATTTTCATTTTTTTTTTTATTTAATTAAAAAAAAAATGAAATCGAAAGTGGAATATCGTCTTTTAGACGATCTTGAAACAATAATCTATAAAAAAGTAAGAATTAATAGATAGTTTTTTGTTAAGATATATATACATATATACATATAAAATATATATATATAGTTCAAAGTAAATAATAAGAGTGTACAAAATACGTGTCATAATCTAACCTAAAAATATTTTAGATTATGATTAAAAAAAAAAAAAAATATAGAAGTGCAAAATTTTCTTGTATGTTTAAAAGATAACTATTTTTATATATGTATATATACAGGTTATAATTGTGTATAAAAGTGTTTTATTCAATAAAATAATTACCTAATTTAAAGATAACTTGATATTTAATTTGTCACTAACAATAAAATAATAACAAAAGAAAGTGTTACCAGATTAATGTGCTTTTTATCATTTTTTTTCTTAATTTGTTTTCAAACGTCGTATTTACAATAAATATAATATTGGTTTATAAAAATTCCGAAGGTCACGTCAAATTATCAATTTTTTTTATTTTATTGAACAGATGGCGTTTAAATTGTTACCGTCTTTTTTTAAAAAATATATTAATGTCACAAAAATCAGTTTTTAAGAAATATATATACATATATAAAAAATACTATATACAAAAATCAAGGCAACAGTTATTTCAAATTTAAATCAATTTGTGATATAAAATGTCAAAATCTAGATGTCATTCTTGGTTGAGTTTGACATATTTGTGTTAAGCACATAGAGTGCCCATTGTGCGTGCTCTAAGTTGAAAAAAGTCATGAATTACGAGAATGTGTTGTAGTTTGACAGATAGAAAAAAATCAGATCATTTTTTGATGGTTAATACTCAGCTCTGAAATAAAAAATACAACAATCGCCTAATATGAAACTCTGTAATTTATTACCAAAACGACAACACTTATTCTTACTAACAAATGTACTAAAAAATTATAAAACTAATTTTAATAATAGAATAATTTTTTTTTAATGAAGTCAATATACAAAGTAAATAAAACAATAATAAGTTCAGTTAGCAAAAGATATTTTTTAATAAGAGCTTCTTATAACCTTAATTTTTAGTTAAATTTTAATTAAAAAGTCGCCAACAATTTAAAAAAAAAAAAAGTATTTATAAATTTTTTTATTTGTTTTTGTATTTTAAACATAAATAACAGAACACACATATTGACATATATATATAGATACTCAAACTTGACTTAATTTAACCTTAATATAATAAACCCGGGATAAAATTAGTTTTTTTTTTTTTTTAAATTATTCTTTGAAATTATTTTACAAAACAAAACAATAATTCATTTTAAACAAAGAGGAACCATTTTTTATTACAGATATATATTTATTTGGTTTCTTAATGGGAACTTCAATCTCAAAATAAGAGGCATGTAATAATATATAAAATTAACAGTTGTACAAATAAACTTAATCTAATTATTTATTTAGTTGTATGTACGAATGTATTATAGTAAAATTAGGTTTATTAACTGTGTAAATAAATGACCATTACTTGGCTATTAAAGACGGGGTTGTTGTACCGTTTTATAAAGTAAACGTTTAAAAACAATTAGTGATTTATGTTAGATTGTAAAGCAAATATTGTAGGGGTTGCGAATTTTCAAACTAGTGAAATATAAGACATTAATGAAAAAAAGTTTTTGTACTAACATTTAATGTGTTCGAAGCATAGTTTTCATATAGCACAATTTCGAATCAATCAATATCGAATTAAATTGAAACAGCAGTAATTTGATTCAACCCACTTATTCCTAAACAAATTTATCAGGGGCCTACAGAAGCTACCCCGAGTGCCTCTCTTCTCTTTCTCATATAACTTCAATGTTAGGAATGTAAAAGAGAGAACAGTATTTCATGTTTCATACCTTTATAAATTCGAAGATACACTTGTTAAACCTTCGGAACTGTATGATAACTATCTGAGGCGCCACTCTCATTCATCACACATTTCAGAAACATTTAAAAAAAAACGTTACAGAACATTTAATAATTTAAAAAATTTTACATTTATTTTTTTTTGAAAACATGCTCGTTTGATTATTTTCGAACCTTATCTAATCGGGAAGCTGGCTCTAGTTTTTTGTTTTTTTTTTGGATTTGAAGACGTACTGTACAAACTTCATAGCTTTATAGATTTTATGTTATCTTGCGAATGGAGAGGTGACACTTGATAACAACATTATGACTAATTGTCACTAAGTTACAAAAAGAGTTGTAGAAAGTTTAAATTTTGACTTATGTCATCGAAATGTCACTCAAATTTTGAGTTCACTCACGCTATGAGCAATTCAGTGCGCTCAAAGGTTGATCTAAGCATAAATTGAGTTTCGGATTTCAGTTCGATCATTTAGAACTCTTGTTATCAACCTTTTTTACAATTACGTTGTCAAACTAAATGTCAAATTTTAATATCAAGGATGTACAATATAAATTTTCTTTTAAAGTGTGTACCGCTTTTTATCACAAATAAACTTAGCACATAGTAAAATCGTATAATCGAACTTCATGCAAAACATAACAATATAATTTTTTTTAACACAAAAAAAAAAAAAAGAAAAAAAAGAATAACAAAAAAAAAACTTAAATGAAGAAAACTCAATTGACTTTGATTAAAATATTAAAAAAAAAAAAGAGGCTTGTATAAAAGCCTTAAATTATAATTTAAAAAAAAATAAAAGAAAAACAAAAAACTATACAAAAATATATATATATATATAATATATATATATATATATGTATAAATTTAACCATATTCTAAAATTGGAACATGAAATTTATTATTTTATAGTCGTTTGTTGCCTACGTTGAATTTTAGTTATCGTCGTCATCAACATCATCATCATCATTTTCATCATTACAATGTCTGGTCTCCTTTAATCTAATCATTAGGTTATACAGAATGTTATAAACATACATAGTATACAATATAGTTTAAAAACTTTAGTGTCACTGATTTCTTTTAATTTTTTTTTTTTTTTCTATTGCAAAAATGGAAAATTTTTTTTAAATAAAACTAAAAAAATATTCAAAAGAATAAGATTTGCATTTTGCAAAAATAAAAGAGCAACTATTAATCTGTGTACTTTCTTTTGTGTGAATTATTAAACCACAAGTTATAAAATGATATTTATATATATATTGTTTTTCATAAATATATATATGGCGCCGTGAAATAACACCATACGAATCAAAGCCATAATGGCATTATTTCGCTATTGAATGAGAAATAAAGTCATATCTTTTCGCGTATGGCTTTATTTCCAATTCAAATTGCGAAATAAAACCGTATCATTTTTTACGAAATAAAACCATATAGTAAAATTGATACAAATTCTAGTAAAAAAGTGAAAAAAAATAGAAATTAAGTGTAATTAGCAAGTTTTAAAATTTTTTAATGAGCTGGAATAAAATATGTTAAAAAATATTTTATTTTTATTACGAAGGCTGCCATCGCCAAAACCCCCGCTAACTCCATTATTGAAGCTAGATTTTGCATTCATACCTATTTTATTCGAAAAATAGTACCAATCAGTATTTCACACACGCACATGTAATAAATATTCTTTAAAAGGGAGCAATCACAATTTTGAATTCTACTGTAAATCCCTCCTAATTCAGAATCTCACATATATAGCTTTATTTCGCAATTAGCGAAAAAAAACCATACGTGAAAAAATTTACAATATGCCTTTATTTCTCATTCAATGGCTTTATTTCGTATGGCGTTATTTCATGGCATCATATATATAGAGGAAAGGAAAGTATATAGTGATAAATAACAGATGTCATACTGAACATAATTTGATTTAGTTTTTATTTTTTTATTTTTTTTATTATTTGATTGAATTATTTAAAATAAAGTGAACGTTGCTATAGAAGCATAGTTTCAAAATTAACAGGTTCATTAATGGTTCATTTTAATCAAAAATTAAATTGATTCAATTGAATCTTTAATAGCGCTTTCTTTTTGCTAATCTGCGGATATTTAACAATAAAAAGTAAAGTTTTTCATATTATGAAATATTTTTTTAATAAAACTAATGTTTCATTAATAACAGTATTTTATATGCCGTTTAGAAATTTGACGCTACATACTTAATAATTTACTAGGTTTTTTTAAAAGTGTTTCATTTTCTCTTTTTTCTATTTCAATTTTTTAATAAGACCTTCTGAAAGATTTATATTCTATATATTAAATATTTCACTTATTATATTATATTAACAAATTCCATTCCATTACATGTGGTCACTAGTGGTAGATTTTATACTTTTGGACCCGAAGATTGATGAAAACCATGAAGAATCTATAGACAAAGAAATCAGTCGGTATTGATGGTATCACAACGGTTGTTCTAAAAAAAACCTTTTCCACCTGGTCAGATACCCGGTTTTATAGTAGGTGCCTTGTAGATGCAAACACCTATTATAAAAAAATAAAACAATTAATGACTGCACCTTAAAATTCTTCACAGTAATCCAAGTTGAGTCAGGAATGCCCATCTCTGTGTTAAATTGTGAAGATGCCGTAACACAACTTATAGAATTTCGTTTGTTATGTGAAAGTCGATATTATGGACCCACTTAAAAGAATAACATTTTTCTGCTTAATATCCCTCCAACGTTTCCAATTTATCATTCATGTCACATTATACCAACGTCAATTTCTCAAGTTACCTTTCCCAATTCCCAATCTTCAAAATTAAATTGTACAAAAATTTGTATGAAATGCCTAACCTTACAATTAGTCACACACTACCTAAAGAAACTGCGCACAATTTCAATGGGGAGCTTTCGATGCATAATTCAAAATTTTCCCAAAAATCAGATTCTTCATTTGATTTTACCTATAAAAACTCCGAGAATTGGAGAATGACCACGGAAAATTGTCAAGGTTTTTATGTGCAACGAATATATATATACACCTGACAGACTACTAATCGACTGAGAACTTATATCAAATGTTAGAGATATTTTATTTTAAAAATCATTTGGATTTACCTTGACAACATCAATATATTGAACTTGATTAGGCAACTCTACTAATACATTTACTAAATGTTTAAACCGCAATTTTTATTTGATTAAATACTTAAATTGACTTTCACTAGTACTCAATGCGGAATCATTCAATTAATTTTACTAAAAAAACCACAACCACTGAATGACCTGATTAAGTTTTTATTTTGAATAAAGTCCAAGGTTCTAACACCCTCAACTATTATTAATATATAGTTTCTAAATTTATTGTTTCAGTTAGTCATCAAGTTAAATTCAACAAATATAAATTTTTAGCTTTCAACATTGATTAAATCTGTATTTTTTATGTATCAGCGTTTATTATCTGTGATTTTAATTTATCAATTTAAATTTTATGTGGATGTGTTAATGGAGACAATTTTTGAAATAAATTCAGGTTTAATATTCTAAAAATAGAATTTATAATAATATATATTTTAAATATTTTGACATTAAATATTATTAAATATGACAATGTTTTTTTTTTTTTTTAAATATATTACATATTTATATTAATTTTTTTTTTTATTTATTTTTTGTATTTCAGAGTTCTGGTATTGGTGATCCATCAGTTTACCATGCTTTGGTTGTGATATTTTTAGAATTTTTTGCATGGGGTTTACTAACTATGCCAGTGATATCCGTAAGTACATTTTTTTTATATTTTTTTAAATATATTATGTATATTATATTGATATTATTTAAAATGTGAGTGAAATGAATTGTCACTCAAATATGTTTAGATTTTTTTGATAACTAAAGCTTTTAAATGTTTCCTTTTCTATTATTGAACTTATTAATAAAAAATTTTTAATACTGATATGAGTGATATGTTTTATGAATTTAAATATTGCACAATAATGAAATTTTTTAAAGATATTTAATTATCTAGTCGCTAGCGTAATAAATCGACAGAATTATAATAATTTTATTTTTACAATTGTGTTTTTTATTTAAAGGAAGTATTAGTTGGAGTTTCGTACTTCTTTTAACTCTCATTATATTAGTTTATAATATTTACAACAAAGCTTACAATAATTTTCAAGGTTGTCATGGAAACCTTTAATTTGGTTTGTGAAAATTACCAATGTATTTTGAAGGGAAGTTACAATTGTTATGATTTCTAAGAATTAAACCTGCCTCCCATCGTAAGCTTGCTTAAGATTACGTGTAAATTTTTTTCCGAAATTATGCCTGCGTATTTCGCTTTTTATTGCATGGCCTTCTATATTTTATGTCATGGTTTACAAAAAGACCCCCCCCCCCCCCTTGACCTTGCATCAATATCAAACTAATACCAAGATTTTTTTTGATTACGAAGTCACATGACTTAAAAAAGAGGTTTTTAAAAGAGGAGAGTATATTTTATATTACTTCAATTATAAATTTGTAACTGAATGGAAAATTCAAATATTTTCAATAGGTTTCAAACAATTTTCTATATGCTAGTCTGCCCCGTGATCTTTAGGCTCTTTCCTTCGAGCCACGTTTTGCTCCTCCCTTAGTCTTTTACTTCACAATTCTCTTCGCACTTCTATTAAAGGCATGGGAGCTGCTGTCCCAGCTATCGAGCACTGTTTCGCCAGCGTCGCGGGTGCGGGGAGCGTGACACAGCGTTGGCAGGTGCGGGCGATAGCTATTTGTCTATTTAGGCGACCACTTTATAAATTTTATTATGGTTGATTACAAAATAAATGCCTTCCTATACATCCCTATATAATAAAGGATTCCTATATATTAGGCTTTTAATCCATTATTTAAAAACATAATTAGGCCCTCACTTTGGAATTAGGAATAAAACCTTATTCGCGAATTTCAAGCTTTATTTCCCCCTGGTAATTTGGTAATTAATTTAAAATTTTATTTCTGTATCTGTGAGTTATACTTTTAAATTAAATTTGAATTAATATTCTTATATTGCGTTTTAATAATTATTGAACCCAATCTTTTCAGGGAAATGGTTTTATAAGTTATACATAAATTCTGTTATATGTAAAATATTTCACATTTCTTTGTTTTTGGAAACTTCTATAAAATTGGGACGCAATATAACCAAACTTATTCACGAAGTTTTTAAATATTCATTGAGTATTATGTATTAAATATAATATTTAGAAAATATGTATATATTTTTTTATTAAAATTATGTATTTATGACGTATATTCCAATATTAAATGTTGATAATGATATTGATGTTAATCATTATGATAATGATAATGTGAGCTTTTCAAAAAACAAAATAACAAAATCCAAAATAATATTATAAGCACATTTATAATTTGAAAAAACAAAAACGACATTTTATGATAATTGAAATGATTGTGCTCTTGTCAAAAAATGTTTTTTTTCAAATAAGATGGAAAATAATAACAATTCCAGCCCACAACATCAGTAGCTACATGGTTTGTTGTATTAGGGTGAAGGTTAATTCCATAATTTTAATATTGTTAAAGTTTATGAAAATATATTGGCAAATATATATATATGTTAGTTAATACACACACATAATTTTGATATTAAATATTAAATTTATATATTTATATGAAAATATATAAAATAATAAGAGAAAAAAAGCCTTAATGATGCAATTTTTTTTTTTTAGGTCTGTTCTATTTTTAGATGAAAAAAAAAACTTTTATTCTAAAATAAAAATTGTGGGTTATTTTCATTGTGAAGAAAAAAAAAACTGATAAAAATCAGAGTAAATACGTTTTACATAAGGAAATTGCAAATTTATTTATTATAAGCACGTTTAAGTAATCAAAAAAATCAAAGGTTTCTAAAATAGCAAATTTTCAAAATTTAGTAATGTTTCATAGTAAATTTTGGGTTGAAGGAGAGTCTCAAATGACTCAAATCCTCGAAAGAATCAGTATAACTCAAAAAACAAGCTAAAAGTTTCCGCGAATTATGACTCAGCATGATTTGGCCAAAAATCTCTTAAGAATTTTGAATCTCATTTTGAAAGACGTAAAGGGTAAAAACGTTTCCAATAATTTAGTTTCGTATAAAGGTATATGAAACCAAAGTAAAAGTTGTTCCGCCTTTTATTGAGTCTGTAGGACTTCTCAGTGGGTCCATACTGAACATTTAACTACAAAACTCTAAAAATTCTTTCACCTCACAAAACCCGTTCATATAAAAAAAATTACAGAAATGATCTGTTAGTTGAAAAAATATAGGGTGTTCAAAAGTATCACTTTAATTTGAATAAAAAAAGACTTGGAAATATTAAATATATTTTTATTTTAATTTATTACAAATAATTTCCGGTTAATAATGAAAAATTATGTCGGCCAAGTCAATCTTTTACCAAAATTCTGAATCACGTTGTTCAATAAACTGTTCTCAATGGTTGAAATCTGCTCGATAATGTTGTTTTTAAGCTCTTGAATTGTTGTGGGATTATTGCTGCATACTTTCGATTTCACAAAACCCCACAAAAAAAATTTCCAGTTTCTAGAAATTTATCAACCATCAGTTTGATGGCACGATTTGTTGGAGCATATTCTCTACCAAATTTTGTTCAAAATTTCCTAATTACATCTTAAAAACTTTTACCATTTTCAAAAAATGTTGTAATAACAAAAACACGTTGTTCCTTCGTGTAACGTTCCATATTAACTAACCGGAATGTATTTAGAATATACCTAAAGAAACCTCGTATAAAAATTCCAGGTAGAAAAAACATGGCAGCAAAATCAAAACGATACCTCAATTTTGAACACCCCTTACTTGTTCAAAATAACACAAATAAAGTGTATTCAGTATATATGGCAATTGGCAACCCTAAACATTTATGTTACATATATTTATAAAGCTTATAAAAGAAACTGTCTTTTAGCGTTTCCGGATTGTCAATATACCTTATTCTAAATAGTAATATTTTTCGGATTTTAGGGGGCTATAACTCCGTAACAGATGCTACATAAAAACAGTGATTACAGAAAAAAGGCGTCGTTCAAATTCATTTTTTTGCAATATCTATCCGCTGTTCAAATTTTATTGCATTATTTCAAATGAACAGACAAATGAACAAACAAACAGAGGGAAACTAATAATTATATTGTATCAGAATTTTTTAAAAATTTTCTAAAATGTATAAAATGCTCGAAAAAAGTAAGAAAAACTGTAATAATGTAAAAATAAGAAAAACTAATTTTATTCAATATATAATATTTTTCTATAATTAAATACAAAAGAATGATTTATTTTTATATTCTCTTTTCTTTTTAATTTTATAGTTCATATAAAAAAAATATAAATCGTTATTTTACTCAATTCTTAATATGCTTTATTAGCAATTTTTGAATCTTTTAATAACTATATGAGAAACAGGACACAGGACAATTTAGGTCAAGGATTATTCTAAATTGATTTTTGACACTGATTTTTCTCAATTAACTAAATGTACTGCCATAATTTTAAAATATATATTCAGTATTCCAAAAAATTAAAAACTTATTAATTGAATAAATAGTCATTGTTTTAATTCTTTAATTAGGTATTAGTTTAAACAAAAAACTTGCCTAAAAATATGCAATTAAATTAAAATTTAATGAACTTATCTAATCATTACAAATTTTCACGACAAAATTGATTATGTAATCACTTTGATACAAAATAAATTTAATCCGATATAATTAAATTATATATTTTAAATTAATGAATTAAAATATAAAAAATTAATTTCTAAATGACTAGGATCAGAGAAGATAATATTCAAGTACCAACCGGTAATCATTGTGTAAAAATATTCAATACAGTATAAGTACTTGGTATTCATAATTGATATTCTAAAGAAGTAACACTTTGATGTTATTAATCGATTTAACGATGATATTTTTTATTTAATTTCGATATTAAATCAATATACTATTCTCGTTAAAGTGAAAAACAAAGCTATTAGTCTTATAAATGATCCTAGTATCACCGAAACGCTCACTCCACCCAGTCATCGTCATACATTTGAGTCACTGAACTTTTTTAATAGTAATCTTGTAGAGACTTACACCTGTTCTTAAAAAAATTAACGAATAAATGCCGCCAATTCAAATTTTCCAACGGAAAACAAGAAGGGAAAAAGATGCTCATCTCTATTACAATTGAGCTATAGCAACACAGATTACGCAGAACGGTTTATGAAAAATTCGTTTGTCATGCTTTCAAAAGCACGTATTTCACAAAATGTGTTCCGTCTAATCTTTCTTCTAAATATCTCATCCAATTTTCCTATTCTCCATAATCCAATAATAACCTAATCCCGAAACACCGAAATCCTTCCATATTCCAATCTTCGAAACCAAACTGTATATTTAAATCACTAATCCCACTCTAAAGTTTGATTAAAAGGAGTTGTGATTTTGGTGTGTTAAAGTTGCACATTACCCAAAGGAACATCACAAAGTTGCAATGGATGGCCTTTCCACTGCCTCCTCGTAAAAAAGAAACTAAATAATTCCTGGATTTGTTGCCTGAAGTAAATCAAGTATTAAATAATTCCAATCAAATTCATTCAGAAAAGCTGTATATGATAAATCAGGAGTTCTAATTATAAAATACTAACCTATAAGGTACTTTAATTTTCACTAAACTTTCCAAAACTTTAATTTTCCAATCAAACGTCATAGAATTATTAAACCTTACAATATAACACCTACATTTTGTTTATTTTACTATAATTCATATTTTCAATCAATTGCAAGATTATTTTAACAAAATAATATTTATAAATTACTTTTTTCCCCTTAATTCTTTTTTTTTTAATTAGAAACTGTCATTTTATGTCATCTTGAATATTTCATTTATAATTTAATTGATTTCAACTGTTAGGTATATGAGAGAAATGTATTGAACAGAGAGGGTGCAGATGCACTTGCAATAATCGAAGGTTATTATTATGTAAAAGAATATTTACTTAGATTGAATATGTATTGTCTGGATAATTCACAAAAGATTTTCATTTATTTGATAAATAGTAAATTAAATTTTCAATTTAATTATCAATTTCTGGAATATTTTTAAGTAAATATAGGGAATTGAGAATTTATTTAGTTTTTCAAGGTAAATTTATTTAATTCGAATAATATTTTCAAATTATTATCCCTAAAACCTTGAAATGTATTGAGAAAAGCCCCATTGGAAGGTTTTGATAAATCTAAATTGCCTGAAAACTTTAAAACATATGAAATAGAATTTTTCAGAATTAAAGGCTAGCTCCAGGAACTTAAAAATAACCTTGAAATAAAACAAAATAAAGTTTCGAATTGAAGGAAATCTTTCTGCCCCAACGGAGTCTCCTACCGTCTAATTCTGATGTAGAAGACAATTTTGCCATCTATTTCTGCATTAATTAAAAAATTACCACATCACATACTCTGCTGCTCCATTATCCTCTGAATAAAGTAATAAAAAACTCTTTGTAACAACTTTAATTCATTTCACAAGTACCTTTGTATTCATTATATGATGTAAAATTTCAATGTATACTAAAATATAATATAATTGCAAATTAAATGCATATTAAATACATTTTCCAAATTTAATATTAAATTTTATTTTATTTTTTATTTTCTTTTTTTTTTTTTCAATAGGTTTTAAATCAAACGTTTCCAGATCATACATTTTTAATGAATGGTTTGGTAATGGGTATAAAAGGCATATTATCATTTTTAAGTGCACCATTAATTGGTGCATTATCAGATATATGGGGTAGAAAATTCTTTTTATTAATAACAGTATTTTTTACATGTGCCCCAATACCATTAATGACCATGAATACATGGTGGTTTTTTGCAATGATCTCAATTAGTGGTGTATTTGCTGTAACATTTTCAGTTGTATTTGCATATGTGGCTGATGTAACAACAATTGAAGATAGATCAAGAGCATATGGTTTAGTATCAGCAACATTTGCAGCAAGTTTGGTAAATAAAAACAATAATTTTATTTAATATTAAATTAAATTTATTAAATAAAATTATTATGTATATATATATATATATAGGTTATATCACCAGCATTAGGTGCAACATTAATGGAAATGTATAGTGATACATTAGTAGTTGCATTAGCAACTGCTATTGCTGTTTTAGATGTATTCTTTATATTAGTTGCTGTACCAGAAAGTTTACCAGAAAAAGTTAGACCTAGCTCATGGGGTGCACCTATTAGTTGGGAACAAGCAGATCCTTTTGCGGTAATTAAACAAAAAATTAGATTCTATTTTAATATATTATGAAAAAATATAAATATTACAATATAATTTTTTTTTATAGGCTTTGAGAAAAGTTGGAAGTGATCATACAATTTTAATGCAATGTGTAACAGTATTTTTATCATATTTACCAGAGGCTGGACAATATTCATGTATATTTGTTTATTTAAAATTGAAAATGGGCTTTAATTCAATTGAGGTGTCAGTTTTCATAGCTATTGTTGGAATATTGAGTATTCTAATACAAATAACCTTAGGATTTTTAATGAAGTAAGTATAGTTATAATATTTTACACAAATCCAAGTTGATTTGAAACCTTCATAAAATAAAACAATTATAATTTGTAGGACACTTGGTGCAAAACGTACAATAATAATAGGTTTAGTATTTGAAATGATGCAATTACTGTGGTATGGATTTGGAAGTCAAAGATGGTAAATGTTTAAACTTAATTTAAGATGATTTAAAATTATATTAATTTTTTAATTTAATTTTAAGGATGATGTGGGCTGCTGGTATATTAGCTGCATTGGGTTCAATTACATACCCAGCAATAAGTGCTTTTGTTTCAATACATTCTTTAGCAGACAGACAAGGTAAACACTATATACATTTAATTTTGCATATCAACAGGCGCATTTGAAATAATTTCCGAAATACTTTACACAATTATCGTTTTTATTTTTTTAAGGTGTTGTTCAAGGTATGGTAACTGGAATGCGTGGTTTATGTAATGGCTTAGGACCAGCCATGTTTGGTGTGATATTTTATTTATTCCATGTTGATTTAAATGATGAACATAACACTAATAATAATCTGGGTATTGCTAATGGTGGTGGTCATGTATCTTCAATCGATAAAACGATACGAACAAATAATACATTTAAAGCAGATTTATATACACAATTTGCACCCGGACCACCATTTGTATTTGGTGCATTTATGGTTATATGCGCAATATTAGTTGCTGTATTTATTCCAGAAGGGCCTTCAGAATTATCAATTCGTCGTTCATCTGTTGATAAGAAACGTAAATAGAATTACTATACAAAAAAAAAAAACAAAACTTATTATAAATTTTTAATTTAAATGTTATTTTTAATTATTTAATTTTAGGTGTATCGCTAGATGTACATTATGAAATTGAAAGAGGTCGTAAAGTTGCAAGTCCTTTATCACCGCTTATGAGATCTGATTCATCAGCGCAACTGTAGTCATTTGTTTTCTAGTTTTAAAAAAAAAAAATTAAAAAAAAAAAAAACAAAAAAAAAAATTAAAAATAATTAAATATTAATTAATAATAATTATAATATAAATAAAATAAAATAAAAATCTAGTGTAAATTTTTAAAAACAGACAAAACCAACAAAAAAAATTTTAAAAATAATGAAATAAGAGTATAAAAATAAAACTGAATTAATATTAAGTTGTAAGGAATAATAAAGAATTATACAAAAAAAAAAAAAAACAAAATAATTAAACAAGTTATTATTACTTATATAATATTAAATTAAAAATATATATATATATATAATTCTTATGTTTAAAAAAAAAAGGAAAAAAAGTTAAATATAAAATTAAATTATTAATACAACATAAAAAATACAATTTCTTTTTTAATTATATATATTGAAAATGAAAACTAAATTATTAAATTCAAAAAAAAAACTGATGAAGTTATTGTAAGACATATTTAACAAAAACTAAAATAAAACAATTTATAATTATTTATTTATAATACAAATACAACAAAACGATTATTAAGGAAAATATTGGAATTTTTACTTTTCTTTTAGTTTTTTTTGGGCATAAAATTTAAAAAAAAAAATAAATAATTTATAAATAATTTAAATATAAAATTTTAAAATTGAGATCAATGCTTTAATAAAAAAAAAAATTAATTAATAAAAAAAGCAATAATTAGAAAGGAAATAAATTATTATAAATAATAAAACTTGTCTACAAATACTAAATGTATTTTTTTAAACTGAATATTGTACTGTTAAAATTTATAAATAACAAATTCATACTTTAATTCTCAAATTTTTAATTTTTTTAATAATCGTATTCAATTTTAATAGAATATTTTTAAAAAGATTTATTTCATCTATTGATGAATAGAATGCGTTATATATTCAAATTGTAAATTGTTTTAAAAATCTTTTAAATTTAAAAATCTCTTATTACTGATTAGTTTTTGTTATTTGGAATAAGTCAACGCTAAAAATTTATTCTTAGTCTTTTGTATGAGGGTTAAGTGAAAATATTTTTTACATTTCAGCAAAATGTAATTTTTATTGTCTTTTTTATTTTTTAATTCTACAATTTTCAATTTTTTTTTGATCTCCTAATATTTTATTTATATTTCATTAATTTTATAGATTTTATTTAATTTTTGACTTGAATCATAAGTTAAAATATAATAAATTAAAGAATTTAATTAATTCATTTTATATTTTAATTAATTTGCAACATATTTCAAAAACAAAAACAAAAAGAGAAAGCTTTAAAAAAACGAAAAACTTTTTAATGAATATTATTAATAATAAAAAACTATAATTAATTATTAAAAATAATAGATAAGAAAATTAGGTGCTTTTTATTTTACTTTTTAAAATTAATTATTTTTATAAACATGTCTTAATTATAGAATTCAATTGTTGTATGGATAAATACAAAATAAAGCTCCAAAAATTTTTATTTACAATATTTTAAATTTGAGAATTTTTAAGTACAAAAGCAAATAATTTAATTTTAAATTAATACTACTTAAAATAAACAGAACTTCAACTATTTTTTGTTTAATTTTTTTGAATTTCTTTTTTAACTTTCCAAATTTTCAAAATGTAATTTATGTAAATATATATATTATATACTCTTATATACATTATATATGCATATTATATTAATTTCGTTATATTTTTTAAAATTTCGAAAAAGAACGCCGTCTTATTATTCAGAATACAATGTTGTCTTGTATAAAAAAAAAAATAAATCAGATTTCTTTTAAAAAGAAACCTAAAAATTAATATATTTAAAAAAAAATATTAATATTTATTATAAGAATTTATATATGTATATAAATAAATAAATACATGTAAAATAGAAATGCTTGAAACAATATAAATTTGCTCATTAAATAACCTTAAACTAAAATAAAATAAAAATACATATGACAAAAAAAAAAATAAAATTTCAACAATTTACTATACTTTTAGAGTATTAAAATAAATTAAATAAATAAGACATTTTTTTAATAAATAACAAAAATTTATAAGAATATATAAAATAAAACATTTTGTAAGAGTTAAAAAAAATTAAAAACAGGATCACAAAATATCCTATACCTTATATAATTACTTTTTTTTACTAAAATTGTTATTTAAAAACAAAAGAAAATAGAAAAAAATATCAAATTATCGGACTTAAGTTTTAAATTACAATTAAATCTTATCACAAAAAAAAAATTGTGATCACTATTAATTTAAAACACAATTATAATTTTAAAAACACTTCTTATTGATTTAATAAATATATTATTTAGAAATAAACGATAATAAAAGCGGATTTAATAAAACATATTGACTGAACAGTTTCCGTTTTGTATTAAGATCTAGATTAGTCTTATCCTAAAACATAAAAAACAATTCAGTTGAATAAGTTAATGTAAAATGATTAGCTGCTGTAACCATCTGGCTTTTAGAGAATAAGAAGTAAACATTTTTTTAAAAGATATTTCACTTTTTTGTTTTAATATTTACTCTGTCTCTGGAATAATTTATTACTTGATTACTTAATTTCTCTCTTTGTTGATTAAAAATTTGTTTTAAAATTTAAATTTTTGGGTATTCATTTTTAACTTCAAATAAATTTTTGAATTTTTCGACATTTTTAAAACATCACATTCTATTGTATCTTTTGAATACCAATCAAAAATTATTACAACTCACAACACATACCTTTACTTGTAAGTTCGTATACAGTCAATATGTTTTATAGCAATCAACTTTATTTGTAATACATCAATATTTCTTTGAATCAAGTTAAACTATAAAAATAATATAGAAAATTCGAATTTATTTTAAATATAGGACTGTTCAAATAAAATAATGAAAAAATGATAATTATTTATTGTTTTAAATGCAGTTCAGATTATAATATAGCTATTATTTTAATTTATTATTTTGATTTTTTAATAATATTTTAAATATTTAATATTAATTTTTTTTGTTTAAGTTTTCATTCTTTTTTTTAAATAATTAATGATTATAATTAAGAAATTTTAATACAAAAGCAGAATCAATAATTAAAATTTTACAGAATAATAAAAATTTTGTTATAAAAAAGACTAAAAATCATTTTCATGCCAAAAAAAGAAAGAAAAAATCACTTAATTTATTTTTACTATTTTATTTTTTTTTTTTAATTATAAGTTTTCTAAGGTTTAATTTAAATAATATAATAAAATAAAATTTAATTTAAATAATATTAGTTTATAATATATTTTATTTTCTTATTTTAATTTTTATTTATAAGATTAATTATTTTATTTTAAGTCTGACTGCATTTAAACGGAATTTTTTATTTCCTTTAAACAAAACAAATTGGAATTTATTAATTTAATTTTTTGAAACAATTTAAAGCTCAAATAGTTTCTTTGAATTCAAAGATTTTCCAAAAAATAAGTAGTTTAATACTTTTATATTGAAAATATTGATTAAAATTACGAAAACATTGTTTTCACTGATAAGACAAAAACGACAGCCAATTATATTATTTTTAAATTTTCATTAATAATAAATGAAAACGTCTTATATCATGTAACTTAAATTTTTGGATAGACTTCTTGTTATGTATGTCTATTAAATTTTCTAAGTATTGTATTCTGTTATTAGTTTTATTTAGACAATAACATAATAATATTCTTCTTCAATTTGTTAAACTTTAGTTTTCCCAAATTTTAAATATTAAATTTTTAAAAAATAAATAAAATTATTTTAAAATATAATCAAAATTATTTTAATTAAAGAAAATAATAAAAAAAAAAAACAAAATATGAATTATATATAAAAAAATTAATAAAACAAGAATAAATCTTTGAAAAATATCTAAACAAATGATAATATCAAATAAAATCATTGGTAAAAAAGAGTAATAATGTTTTCAATGTTTTGGTATCATAAAATTTCGAAAGTAATGTTCTTCTAAATTTTTAATGAAGTTTTTACATGCCTGTAAACCTGCCACCTGTGAAAAAGATTACTTTTCCAATTTAAAAAAGAAATGCAATCTTACATACTAATTGCATTCTAGGTCACTGAATTATATTACAATTAGTCTTTTAATAATTGACAGACCTATTCAATAATCTTTTAACCCATATCAATTCTAGTTCAAATTTTACAATAAAAAGTAATTATTTTCTTTTTTTTCACTTTTTCGATTTCAGATGTAAAAAAAAAACTTGCCAAAAAGCATTTAAATAGATAATAAATTAACTAAGTATTAAATAATTGAGGATCAAATGTACCAAACTTTGGTGATACCACCACTTTCAAACTCATTAATATCCTCTAAATGTTCATAAATATTTTTATCAATAATTCCTAAGAAAAAAGAATGCATTCAAACTGCCAATTTGCAATTCCTTTTTTCGACAAAAAAAAAAATCTCTTCCAACGAATTTAACTCCCAAATTACATTTGAAATTATACAACTTAAAAAAAAGATTATATCCAATAATTGTAAAAAGTTTTAAAGATGTCATTATAAGTTTGAAATTCTGATATTGAATTTATATCATGGATCAGTTGAAACTTATTATAGACCCCTTTTTAATCAAATTATGTTTGAAGTTGTATTAAATCCATTCAATTATATGAAGATTGCAATTTGTATTTTGTTCTTATTCATCAACAGTAAATTCGAAATACGTACCATAATATTTTTCCTTTATTCACTGCTCTTTAAAGCCAATAATTTTATTTTATATTATCATCTTTTCTAAATTATCAATAAAATATTTGAATAATTGAATTTTTTTGAGAAATAAATGTATCACATTAAAAGAAAAACAGTATAGGCTTAACATAAGTTATTGTAAAATATTTTAAAAATAAAGTAAAAGAATAGAAAATATAAAAATTGGATATGTATGTATAAAAAAGAATAAATAAAGTATTTTTATAAAAAAAAATATGCACATAATGTAAAAGAAAAAAAAAACATAAAAAAAAAAAAAAGAAAGTAGGAAGGCAATTGAAAAAAAAAGAATAATATACAAATAATAAAATATTAATATATAGAAATTAGAAATTAAATTATATAAAAACTATATATTAAAACAAAAATGGTATAACAATTATTAGTTTATAAGTAGAAATCCCTATGTAAAAAAAATTAGAATTAATGAAATCAGAAAAGAAGATATAAAAGTTAAATTATATTTAAATGAAAAATAACAATATTAAAAATAATTTTTCAAACACTTTAAATTCATAATAAAGACTTCGTTAAATTTCAAAATTATAAAAAATCAAAATTCAATATATATTTATTATATAATTAATTTTTAGTTAAACTTATATGTATTTTTAAAATAAGAATAATATTTATCCGATTATTTTGAGTTTGATATTTTATATAAAATTTTAATGCTATCATAAACTTTTTATCTAAATCAAATAAAATGTATTAATATTATACTTCTTTGAATAGTAATGTTTTGATAATTATTTTTGTTAATTTTTGCTTGTATTTTATATCTTAACTTTTCTTAAAACAAATATTTTCAAGATTTGATATTCTTCTTATTTAAAAAAGTAATATTTCATAAATTAAACTTCCCTATAACTTTAAAAAAATAAAATTCAGAAATGTGTCAGAAAAATTATTTTAAATATTTGCATTTTTAAAATTTATAATAAGAAAATAATCAATTTTATTTTTTAATTTATCTTTACATTAACGTACATACATACATACATAAAATACATAATATATTTTTTGCTTAAATTTACTAGATAAAAAATAAAAAAAATAATTGAAATAATTTAACTAGTCAGAAAAAAATTAATTAAATCATTTTAAAAATCTAGTTTTTGAGTAAATTTTAAAATTTTTAATTAAAAAAAAAAATAGAATTATTGTTAGAAATTATTTTTAAAATATTTATTTATTTTGAAAATTTAGTTTTTAATTATTATTTTAAATAAAAATAAAACTAGTTACTTTCCACACTATATTTTTAAACATTTAATTTTTTTTGTAAATAATTTGATTAAATTTTTTGTATAAATATGATGATGAACTTTTTAAAATGTTTTATTTTACTTTTTAATCCCAATCATTTTATTTCCATTTTAAATTATTTAATATCCAAATCTATAAAATTATTCTAAAATTTTTACAGATCTGTTTTTACAATCAATCCCAGGTTTTTAAGATCCCATTTCGTTCAGAAAATTTGCTTTATAGAATCATTACATGTTAAGATATTGAAATAAAAATATATCTAAATTTCTTATTGAATATGTGTATATTACCAAATTTTCTTAGGAATGTTAAAGTTTCACAACCTTTTATAATGTATTCATCTTGCACAGGGCAGAGAATCTTTATTATTGTTTTTTTCATCTTGCGCAAAGATCTTATATAGAGCAAAGAAACTTTAATTTATATATTACAAGTTTTTAACCTTTCATTTCCAAATCATGCCGATAGTGATTATGAATTTGATATTATAATTCATTTTAATTAAATTATTAGGTCTTTTAACTTGAATTATTAAAAATGTTTGATTACAGTGTACAAAATATCATCACGTTTTTTTAAATTTTTACAATCATGTTATTGCTACATTTTTAAATTTCTTAAAATTTTGTTTAATTTATTATAGACAGCAAGAAAAATTAAGTTTTATATCTTATAAAAAATTTTAAATAACGAAAAAATTTAAAAAACAATAGACAAAAACAAAAAAATAGAAAACAAAATACAAAAAAAAACCATAAAATTAAACCTAAATAAAAAAAAAAACTGACTTAAAATTAGTAAATAAGATGTACCTAGAACTCTAGACCTATTTAGAAATTATTAATAGTAGGGTGTGATAAACAATTGATAAAAAATTGTAAAACATAAAATTATAAAAAAAAAATTAATTAACAAAACATGAATAATAAAAAAAAATGCATATTAAAAAGTAAATATATATATAATAAATATTTTGTTACAAATGAAAAATTATTATTAAATAGAAATTAAAATTAAAAAAAAAAAAAACCCATAAAAAAAAAGTTATGCCTATTCAAAAATTTGATTTGAAATATTAAAAACAAAAATATTAATTATAAAATATTTAGCGAGTTAGAGAAAGCGTGTATGTTTTAAGAAAAGTGATTTGATATGGAAGAAAAAGAAAAATTTTAATTAAAAATAACAAAAAAAAAAAGTTTAATTTAAAAAAAAAAAACAAGAGTTTTATTTAAAAAAAAAAACAAGTTCTTTACAGGAATATCTGACCATTGTAATTTCGTATAAATACGTTCGATAAGGATCTTCAAAATGGAACTTCTTAACGTCTTCAATATATCTTTCTATAATTTATAAGTTGAATCGCAAGTTAATTAATCGACATTTTTAGCTTATCTGAAATGAAAAGATTTCAATTACAGGCCAGATAACAGAAACAATTAAGAAGCTTCATTTAGCTCAGAGACAGAATTTTTAACAATATAGTATATTAACCGAGAGAGTAAATTTCGAGGCAACTTCAAGTTGCTAAGTAATTTACTAGAGTTATGGTTTGAATGTCGTACATTTGAAGGTAAATTATGAATCTGGATCCTTGAGTTGACTGAAGCATTACAGAACAATCATAAATAAAAGTAATGCAAATGAAGTCTTGTAGTTTATTTGTTTATTCAACAGATTTATTAAATTAAGAAAACTCATATTTTGAAAGAAATTAATAGAATATAAATTTTTAATATTCTACCATGATTATTTTTGTTTGGAAATTTTGAATTAAGAAATTCAAAAAAAAATATTTTTTTAAAATTCCATTTATTAAAAAATCAGTTTGAATTTTGAAACAAAAAAAAATAACGGAAAAAATTGTAACGACCGCGCGATACAGCACAGCACAATTTGAAAAAAAAGACGTGTGCTTACGTAAGATACCGGATACGTTATAGTTAATTTGATACCGTATTCGGTACCTAATGTAGCCCATAAATGGAGGACTAGGTTTTCAACTTGGTACGCGGACATGTTTACAAACCTTACCATACACTATCCAACCTACCATCGAACCATCGTATAATTGTTTTATTTTTTGTTTTGAAAAATATGTTAAATGTCAAAAGAATCTGATAATTTAAAATTTGAATTTTTTACAGTTTTTATTTAAATATATAGTTCTTCCCATTTAATTTTTTTCTTCTAAAATTATGATATTAAATATTTTTTTATATTTTAAAACATTTTTCTAACTTAATTTTATAATTATTTCAAATTCTTTATTTAATTATTTGTTATTTTATACATTATAGTTTTCTTATTTTTTCAAATCAGAATATCTCAACGATCATTCGTGTCAAAAAATGAAAAAAACGAAAAAAAAGAAAACAAAATGACATCAAAGTTGTTCAACTTGCCCGATAAAACTAAAATGCAAACCTAGGACTCCGCCCACAAAAAATCAAAATTTTTTGATTTTCTTCCAACCAACTTTTCAACCTTCAAAATGGTCTTTCAACTTGCCCATACACGATTTAACTTCGCAAGTACGCGTACCAAGTTGAAGACCCGGACCATCGTGTATGGGTTGCCTTACGTAAACAACCTTTGTTTTAGTTTAGTTTTGTATGATTCATAGAATTACTAGTACTAGAATGGCAATAGAGAAAAAATTTTCAGACAAATTTCAAAATTTGGTACGTGTACCGTTTGTATGTATTTACTAGTTTCTCCGCGATTCATTTCATTTTGAAAGTGAAATATAAAAGAAACTTTTAAGTACGATTCAAGTAAGATTTCAAAGTTAAAAGTAAATGATAACAAATTAGAAAAATTATATTCAAAAAATTTGTGTGTTGTTATGCTTTTTGAAGTTTTTTAAAAAAACATTAAATTAAATAAAGGATTATTAAGATGGGGAAAAAAGTGTTGCTTAAAGAATTTTTGTTATTTCTTGAGGTTTTACAAATTTCAGCCAATTTTTTTTTAAATTATTTTAAAGGTATTTTCCTTTTGGTTTTTGCTCTCCATTTTTCATTATTATAAAGTGACAGTTCTGTAAATTTACCAAAACATTGTCTATTTTTGAATAGAATCAATTTGAAAATCATATTGTAATGCTAAAATTTTTAAATAATAAGTAAAATTTTTATTGAATAAAAAAATTTTTATTGGGTAAAGAAAAAACCTTTTAATTCTTTATTCGGAAACGTTAAGTTATTTGAAACAGAAATCAAAACCCTCCTTACCGTTAACATAAATTTAGATTTCATATTTGCAAAAGGTTCGTTCATATTTAAAAATGGCTAAAAATGTTTATATATTCACAAGACTATAAATACTTTTTGTTTTGTTCAAAAAATTATGATTTGTTTTTGATTTACTTATTTTCATTTCCACGATGAATAAATAAACCTACGATAAACCTTAAGATAAATCAAAATAGATATGTAAGTTAACTAAAATTAAACTAAAAATATACTTGTTGGAGATTCCATTATTTTAAAAATAATTGACTGCAATTTGTTCAAATATTATTCAAATTTTTTTCTTAATGTTTTGTTCAATTATATATTTAATATTAAAAAGTAAATATTTAAAATAAAAGTAAATTAAATAAAATAGTAAATATCTTTATTCGAAATAACTTACAATATACAAACTGCCCAATCCAAATGTATTTCTATGTAAAATATAAACAAAAAAACTAATAAGAAACTGCCTAATAAACATTCTCATTTACTTAAATATAAGCAATGACAGATGAAGTAGCCGTACCATTTGTATACGCATACGAAATTGCATATGTATTTTTTTGTCTGAATACCTCAGGATAGGAAATCACATTAGAAGAAAAGAGTCGGGAACATCCTTTTGCCATTCTAGAACTAGTAATTCTATGGTATGATCAGTGTTGCGATATTGAGGGATTTTTCCCATATTATGGGAATTAGAAGGAAAAAAAAGTTAAAAAAGGGAAATATATGAAAAAAAAACGAAAATATATGGGAATTTGAAAATATATGGGAATTTATTGACAGTTGTTCATACAAAAAAAATTTTAGAATTAAAGTAGCGTTTAAAAAATTTAAAAGTCATTTGTCACGTCATAGTTTTATTGTTTTAAAAAATTTTACCAAAAGGCTATAAAAGAAATTATTAAACGATTTCCAATCAACCAACCGTTTTTAAAAGAGTTAGAATTACTTCAACCAGCAGTTGCCTTTAATATTTCAAAAAGAATTTATTCTAAAAATATTTCTCATGTCTTGGAGTTGGTTCCTAGCTGTAATAAAAATAGTTTTTTAAATGAATGGAAGGATCTACCATTTTGTTATGATATAGAATAAAAGTCCTTCTAAAAGCAATTTTTAGAAGGACTAAGTATTACAGATTTTTGGACTAAAATTGGCAAACAAAAATCTTTTGATAAAAGTTCAAAATTCCCAAACTTATTTGAAGTAACAAAGTTTGTTTTAAGCCTTCCGCATTCAAATGCTGAAACGGAAAGGATATTTTCAATTATTTCTGATGTAAAAACGAAAAAACGAAACAAGCTAGGAGAAAGTTTACTTTCAGCAATATGTTCAATTAGAACGGACTTTAAAAGTAACAACATAGACTGTATTAATTTTAAACCAGAAGAAGATCATTTTAAATAATTCGAATTAAAATAATTACTTCTTTTCTTAATTTTTTTAAATTTGAATATGGACTTAATATATTTATAAGACTTAATATAATAATAATATATATAATTAATAATATATATAATATTATAGACTTAATATATAAAATTAAAAAGTCTTAATATAGATTTTTTATATTATTTTGTTTTGTTTTGAATTTGTTTTATTTTTAATTCAAAGGAGTCTAATATATTTAATATATTTATTATTTTGTTATTAATAAAAATAAAATTTTAATTTTGATTAATAAAATTTAATATTTTATTGAAAATAAGTGTTATTTATTCGTGGGAATTTTTGTGGGATTTTTTTAATTGTTTTGTGGGAAAATCTAAGGGAAAAGGTCCATTTTGTGGGAATTTTAAAAATCTAAATATCGCAACACTGGGTATGATTCGTAAATCATAATTGTTTTCGTAAAAATCGTGTTTAACAATTAAAAAAATGCTTTAAAGATTAATTGTAATATGCCAATTCTAACCAAGTACTAACATAAGTATAGCGTAGTAGACGATTACATAATATTCATAAGCCAAGTAATACAAACTAAACTAAATTAAAAAGAATTTTACTTTTAGATTTTGTCAACATTTTGCTTTACTTCTTATTTTAATACAAACATTATAGACTTTATTTTTCATCATTATAATAAAATTTAAAGGGCTCAACCTAAATCCAGTTGTACAGCAGAAAAGTTTTGTTAAAATATTTTTAAATACTTAAATTTAAATGACAGCAATCGCATTCTGCAGACCACAATAATAGTATTTCTTTTTTCTTGATTTTTGAATGGTGGGTGATGTTTTTAAATTAAAATATTTTTATAATTATTTTTTTTAAAAAAATACATTAAATCTAAAAAAATTCAAAATAATATTAAAATAAAAAATGTTTTTTGTATAAAAATATAGATTTTTTAATATATTAAATAATGTAAATTTTACTTTATTAAATTTGTTTCGTATTAACGTATATTTTGAATAGGAACCTACCTACATGCAAAACTTAACATCTTATCTACTTCCTAAAACTTCAAAATGTCAAGTAAAACATAATTTTCAATAGATAAATAAAATCTACATATATTTAATTTTAAAATATTTTTTATAAGTAATTAAATATTATTTAAATTACTCATAAATAAATTTACATTATAAAAAAATTAAACCTCATAATATAAAAATTATTCTTGTGAAATGTCAATTTTCAATTCGTTATTAATTCAATTCCATTATGTTTCACATCACATTTCATTTTTTCATTTCAATTTCAATTCCATTCCAATTCTAATCCAACAAAATTCTTTTTCAATCCTATTCAATTCCATACCAATTCCATTTCACCAAAACTTCAAAAAATTTCAAAAGTCAACCAATTTCAATTTCGGTCTGTTCCATATTTTTTGTATACACAAAAAAAAAAACAAAAAAAACAAAACCTTTTGAAAATTTGTTTCTTTTCTAGAATCCCATATTTCCATTACGATTAGTGCACTTGGTATGAAAAGGACGGGTTGTCTAGATTTTTGTGTTGCTATCGGATAAAACAAGAAAAGATTTTTATTATTTTTTTTTTTGTGTTCTGCGGGTGAAGAGAAGTGATAAAGAAAAAAAAAAAATTGTAAATTATTAAATTTTTATAAATGAAATATAATTTTAAATTGATTTTAAATTAAAATAAAATTTATATTAGTGTTATTTTCATTTAAAAATTTTTATTATTAATAAAAAGTGAATCAGTATAAAGAAAATTATTAAATAGAAGATTAAAATATATCAAAGAATATAATTTTGTGTTAGCGCTGCTGAGTGCGCTGGCCATTGATTTTTCCAAGTTCGTGTTGTATTTTTGTTGTTATTTTCTTCTATATTCTTTGTAAATTTTAATATTTCTTGTTTTTTTTTGCATTTTTATGTTTTATGTTGTTGTTTTGTTCTGTTCTGTTTTTTTAATGTGATGGATGAAGTGTGTTACAGCAGCAGGAGTTATATAGCAGGCAGCAGCAGCAAATTGTAATCTCAATTCTTAAAGCGCCAGCATCCAAAAATTCCTTTAACAAGCAATTAAATAATATTCTAATTGTAATTTTTTTTTTTTTTAATATCTATTCTTAAGTGTAGTTTTTTTTTTTCATACATAATAATTAAAACAAATGCTCAATTAATTAATTTTGTGCTAAATATAAAATAATTTTTATTGTATTAATAAAATAATTAATATTTTAAGTGTTCAATAATTTTAAATATCGATAAGAATTTGATTTTATTGTTTTTTTTTTTGTGAAACACGAAGGCAAAACAAAAGTGTAAAAAAAAAAAAAATTAAAAAAATATGGTATAAAATTTTTTATTTTAGATTTTGATTTGATTTTGAGTTCATGTGTGTATACTGAAATTATAAAAATAGCTCAAATTATACTTAAAAAAAAAAAAAAAAGTATTATAGGTATTATACAAAAAAAAAATTAAAAATAATATAAAATATTTGATGCGTTTTTAAATAAAAAATATTTAAAAATTTTATTATGTACATACTTTTAAATATTTACTGTGTGCGTTTTTTAAAATAAATATTTATTAAAAAAAAAATAACAAAATTGTTTTAAAATTGAATTGCACAAGAATTATTCTTAAATTCAATATTTCTACTTTTTTTTACTTAAAAAGTGATGATTTATTTAAAAAAAAAAATAGAAATTCTAATCAATTACTAATTTAGAATTCGGTTATATTAAAAAAACAAACACGATAAGAAAAAGAAACGATAAGAAGGAAAAGAAACGATATGGTTTTTTTGTACAATTATCACATCTTTCAATAATTGGATTACATTGTTTATAAATTATAACATATTTTGCTTTTTTTTTATCGTATTCGTAACAACAGTGTATTATTTACAATTTCCTCTTTAAAACGAAACTTTACACGAATTCAAAAGAAAAAAAATAAAACAAAAAAAAACATTTTAAAACAGACATAAAAGATAGGATTAAGTAAAATATAAAATATATAGCCATAGCAGTGTAGAATACAGTATATAATAATAACAACAAGGTAAGACCTATATTCTGTCAATTTGCTTTTTTTCATTTTTAATTTAAATATTATTTATTTGTAGGAATTTTCACCAAGGGAAATTACTAAATAGTTTATTTTGTTGCTTTGTTTTTTTTCAAAAATGAACATGGAAATTGTACAAATAATCCCTTTGGGGTCATTATACATTGAATGTATTTAATTACTCTTTTGGATTATTTAATTGATAGACGAATTTTTTATTTTTTTTTTCTGATCAAAAAAAATTTAATTAAGTAGCTCAGTAGTCACTAGTCAGTAGTAATATTATTTTTTTTTTTTTTGTATATGTATAGGTATTAACTTAACTACTGACCCCCTTGATAATAATTTTCTTTTATCAAAACCACATTTAAAAACATTTCCTCGTCATATTAATAAGGCTTTTATTCCTTTCTTTTTTTTTATTAAACATTTTTACAATATGTTCCGCCCTTATTTTCCCTTAAAAAATACGTTTTTTATGCCTATTTTCTTATTTTCAATGTTTTTCTTGTTATTTTTTGGATGGGATCCATCCATATATTGGATATTATTTCAATGACTGTGTATAAGTGTATGTGCGTTTTTTGTATCAGTCAGTCATATTGTATACTAGACATAGACGATAATAGTAATAAATAAACAAAAATATATAATAATATAAAAATTTGCCTTTTTTGTCATATATACTCTATATATATATATAAAAAAATCATCGTGGCGGCCGTTGTGGCGGCAGCAGTAGCAGAAATAAATGTAATAAATTTTTATAATAAAAAAAAAGGTCATTCACATTTTTCCTGATAATCTTTAATTTTTTTTTTTTTGTAATATATTTTATGACTGCCCTTTAATTTTTTATATTTATTAGGGAATTTTATATAATATAATATAAAAAAAAAAAATAGTTGTTAGTAAATAGTACTACATATTATGTAAAATTTATGTAAACTATATAGTATACACATATTTTTTTAAAGAAATTTTATTTTGAAAACAAAGTACAATTACAGAGCAAAGTAAAAAAAAATAATTCCCAGCCAGAAGCTAATCGATAATTTATAAATTATTTTAAAATAAATTTTTAATCATGTTCTTTTTCATTTTTTTATTAATATTAATTCATTTATTAATTTCTTTTTGATTTTCAATTTTTAAAATAAATGTGTTTAATAAAAATAAAATTCATAACACTTCTAAATATTAAAGTCCAGAATTTAAGATAACATTTAAAAGCTTTTATTTCAATTTTTTGTATATTGATTGACCATTGTTACTATCTTTTCAGCGCTTGTGATATAAAAAAAAACATTTTCATAATAAATAGGTATTATTGATAAAATGAGAATTCTAATTAAAATCGAATATAATTTATTTGCAATCAATCAACTTACTGAAAATTAATAACTTATAACTTATTATAACCATTCGATCTGAGCAAGCGTTCAGATTTAATAAAAAAACAAAATTTGAAAAAACTGTCATTTTTATTTTAGTTACGTTTCAAATTGTCAAAAAATTAAATTAAATTAAAAATGAATAACTTAAAATAAACTAAACAGACTCCTTATTATACAAGTAAAATCTTAAACAAACGTCAAAATGTCTTTGTATTTTATTTGGCTCAGCCGTGCTTGATATATTTCCACTGAGTACGTAGAGCACGCGCTGTGATATAAAAAAAAAAGGAAAAACAAGGTTTTTAATTATCAATTTCTAGACTAGAACCTTTAAATAGATTTATTTTACCTCTTGCAAATGAAAGTATACGTACTTATATTTCTTTGATCAAAAATTTGCTTAAACATATTATTTGAGTTTCATATTTCTGTACGCAATCGAATTTCTTTATTCAACCAAAAATTATTGATTGTTGTTCCTATTTAAACGCTCAGACATTACTTGTCATTTTATTTGATAATAAAATATTTTAATTTTAAAGATCACTCAAAAAAAATCTGAATTTTGTTTTCTAATTCAAAATAACCTGAAAATCAATAACTAAATTGGAAAAATAATGGCTTCAAATAATAAAGCTTCAATATAAAATTGAAAAATTTATTCAAAAACATGTTCTCTATTTATAATGTTTCGTTTATAACTTATAATTAATAAATAACAACCTCTTAAAAATTAAAATTCTTCAAATAGTATTTACATGCCAATTCTTAACTACATTATTGAATTCCTTTATTATAAAGTTACTTAGATTAAATATTTCTCAAACATTTCTCTAAGTGAGAACTGAGTCAAATTTGAAGTAATTTAAACTAAGTAATAGATTCCGAATTGTAATTCAATTAGTAAGTAAAGTACTTAGGTTAAATATTTTTCGAACATTTCTTTGAGTGAGAACTGAGTCAAATTAGAAGTTATTTAAGTAATTTGACTCACTAAGTATAGAAATTCCGTAAAATTTCATTAAAGTTGATTAATGATAATTATCAAATAAATACTTAAATGTTTATAACATACTTATAAATAGGTAAGTACTAAGTACTTATATATTGTAGCTAATTCTAATATAACTGACTTAATAATAATTAAGTAAATAATAATTTTTAAACTAATAAAAAGCGAAGAAATTCAAAACAGAATACTAAATTATGTATTTAATAAATAAATAAGATATTCGAATCCCTATATAATTTCGTTAAATAAATACTTAAGTACCTACTTTCTAATTTTTAGAATATATGCTTAAAACCAAATTCTACACATTTAAATTACTTTCATTTAAAAATTAAGTATTTAAAAAAAAAATCTTATCATATAAACTGATTACATATTATAATTTATACTTAATTTTTTCAGTCCCCATACAAAAAATTGACCCACAAATCTATTGACTCAGCATTTTTATGATGAAAAATTTCAGTATAGAAGCAAAAAAAAAAAAGAAAATCACCATCAAATGAAATGAAACAAAGATATAAAACATATGATTGTGTTTTGTATATATATATATATACACTTATATATATAGTTTTCTAATTTAACATGAATACACAATGCAATACATTATATTATATAGTTACTTATATTTAAACATCTCCATAATAAACCTAAAACCTGATTTTTTGACGTGTTTTTTTTTTTAACTGTCTTTTCTGAATTGTCTTATTTAATTTTTTGTTTTTTTTTTTAGTGTTATTTTTCTTTTTAAAGAAATCCAGTTTTTTTTTTTTTTTTTTAAGAAAAGAGAAGTTAATCATTATAAAAAAAAAGCAAAAAAAAAAAACAATAAGATACAAAAATGTCCAACCCGTTGTTTGGTAGTTAAATGACGTTTTAATGGATATTTCGTTAGTTACTTTTGTTTGAATAAAAAAATGTTACTTTTAGAGTATTAAGATACTCATATCCCATAGGTACAATTGCTCTTAAAAAAGATAAAAACAAGTTTTTTTTTGTATTTGAAAATTAGTATGAATTTTTTTATTTAATATATTCATTAAATAGGTATAATTTTATATATTTACCGGTTTTTGTTTTTCCCATATCTTAAGATTGAAGTTGAATCATAATGTGGTGTATATGAATTTTACTTAAGAAAAGAGACTAATGTAAAATTTATTTGCTATGATTAAATAGAAGTATTTAACTTAACTTATCTTGATATTTTACTTTTGAGTTTTTGACTTAAGTTATTAAGGAAGGGAATCATGTTTTAATCAACAAATTTTTTAATTATCATAATTTGATAATTACCACTTAATACAAATGCGTAAAACTTAATTTTATATTTCATTTACTTAAGTACTTATTTATAACTATTTTAAGAAAAACCATACATTACTTAAGGTGAAAACCCAATGAACGCTTTGCTAGCTTCGCATGCTTATTTTTGAAGAAGCAGAAAAGCAAGCAAAGCAAATATGACCCTATGAAAACTTCAAAATGGTATTTTGACCTTTTTTATAAGTCAATTTTGTTCTTATGATTGTTTACAAGTAGGTACTATTATATGACAAAAATAAAATTAAAATATTTCGTTATATTCAAAGACATTATTTGCTTTGCTCGCTTTGTTTATTGGGTCAATTTACATATGAAATAATGTATTTTATTGCAGACGTCAAAGCGTTAGAAGCAAGCTCCCTTTAAAAATCAATATTCAGATTTTTATTAATTAATATTAAAGTATATTAAAGTAATATTAGTTAAGTACTTAGTTAATATTATTAAATCGAGGTATTAAATATCTCTGAATTGGGATAAAGTTTAGAATAAGTTGTTAAGAAAGAGGGGAAGACAAAAAGGTAAAAATTTTTTATAATTTTAGACAAATTAATAAAAACTTTTAAAATATTTACTTAATAATAATTAATCTTTTAATTAATATGAGAAAAGTTAGGTAATAAAATCATCGCTTTAAAATATTAAGAATTGGTAAGCTACCCCGATTCTTTTCGTTTGTTTTATCATCTATTGATCTTTTGTTCTAAATAAAACCTTTACCATCTAAGTATCTTTAATCTTTATTTGTTACATTAACTTATGCCGAACCTTTCTTTTCAAGGAGAAGCTTTGCACCATACGGAAAACTTGAACATTTTGGGGATTTAGCTAAACCATAAATTGACTTGGTCAAATCATATTTTTGGAGTAGCTAAGAACGCTGCTAAGTGTTTGGGTTTCTTGTATCGCTGCAAAATTTACTTCTCATCCTCTAATCTCCTTAACATCTATAAATTTATATTAGGCCGAAAATGGAGTATAATGCACATATTTGGGTTGGTGTTCCCATTAAGTACGGCGCTGGGATATCTGATAAAGTGCAAAATAGAGGTTTTCCTCTTATAAATGATTCCAATGTTACCTCAACGCTCACTCCACTCAGCCATCGTCGCACTGTTGGGTCACTGACCTTGTTTTATAGATATCTTGTAGGGACTAACACCTGTTCTAAAGAAATCAAACAACTTTTGCCTTCATTTAAGATTTTCCAACGGGAAACAAGGAGGGCAATAGATGCTCATCCCTACACAGTTGAGTTAGCCAGATTCGTTTGTCATGCGTTCATATCGTTGGAACCATATTCCACCAAATGTGTTCCCCAAAGTTGATAATGTATATATGTATATATATACGATTTAATCAAATTTAAGAAGAACATTAACATCTTTCTTCAAAATATCCCATCCACAAAAAATTGTTTAAAATTATTTGAAAATGGTTTTATTTGAATTAAAAATGTATATATATATAAATTATCTTTTTTTTTTTTTAAATTTGTCACTTATGGAGCATTTATAAAGAAAAAGATTCATAAAATCTAGTGACATAACTACTGATAACACATCTGCATCAAAAATACGTTCTATAAATAAATTATAAATAAAAAGTTTAAGTACAAACTTATAACATCTTTTAAATATTAGCTATTTAAGTAAATTTTGATAACGCTTATCAAGTAGAAAATGATTCATACTTCATTTTATATTATTTTAATGCCATAACAAATAAGTAAATGCTTATAACAAACACTATTTACTTACTTTTCCGTTTTATTTATTTTAAAATGTACCCAAAAAAAAACCTTTAATTCTTCTAAAATTTAATTCTAGACTTTTTTTTTAAACAAACTGAACAAATATTTTAATAAAATAAAGTAAAAAAAATTTCTACCTTCAAAATATTTGTTTTTTTTTTTCATTTGAAAAAAAAACCTTATAATAGAAATCTTGAAATAAACTTATATAATACATATATATATATATAACCATATGCAGGTAAAAATTTTTTAACATTTAAATACAAATATAACCCATTTACTTATTTATTATGAAGATTGCTAAGAAACCTTAATAATAGAACCTAAATCTACAAAAGACAAGGTCAATAGAAATAGGATTTTAATAATTACTTATCCATTTAAAAAGAAATACTTATACTTTTTATTATATATTTGTGTATTTAAATAAAACAATTTAGAGATAAGTAAGTGGAAGATCATTGTCTAGAACCATTATACTTATAGTCAGAATATTTAATCTTTTTTTTTTAAATTCAAATTAGAATTTATTATTTTTTATGGATTAGAGTACCTATGCTTTCTTTTAAACAATGAATAACCATTTATGATTTTTGTTGTATAACTATAGGTACATTAGAAAGGGAGAGTAAGCTGTGTTTTGCAGACATTTAAATAATCTTGAATAACCCATAAATCAACCTCTTAATCATTCTTACCCAAACATAATCTTAAAAGTTGATTTTGTTTAATTTATTCTGAATTTAGAAAATTTATTTTATTAAATTATGCAAAACAAAGATTGTATTCTCATTTACTTATCTTAATTTCATTTGAGTTTTCATTTCAAAGAGTTCCAAAAACCAAGTCTTAGAAAAGAAACGAGGAGCAACTAGTCATATATATATAAATATACTTCTTTTTTTTTTAAAATTCATAATTCTTTTATGTTCTAAACTCCACTTAAATTAGTTTAAATTAAATGATTACAAGTAAGTACTTAGATTAGTTAATCATTTAAAACCGGAATAAATTTGACTAAGTAAATAAGTACTTAATCTAAACATTTATAATTAGCTTTAATCTGAATAAATTTTACTTCAGTGACGTCATAATAGTTAAATTCAATATTCTTTTATGTTCTAAACTCTGCTTAAATTAAATGATTACAAGTAAGCACTTAGATTAGGTAATCATTTAAAAACGTAATAAATTTCACTAAGTAAGTACTTAACCTAAATATTAATAATTGCCTTTAATCTAAATAAATTCAACATCAGTGACGTCATACTAGTTAGTGTTTAATAAAATTCGAATTAATTACATTCTCAAATTATTAAAAATAGATAAGTGCTAGGTACTCATATCTAAGTGTAGGTGTATAAAAATATTATTTTTAATAATTTTGTTGATAAAACCCTCAAATAAATTGAAATTGTATTTTCAAAAATACTTATTAATGAATAAATTTGTAAGTACCAGCTAATGTTTTATTGAACTTATTTGAACTATGATAAGAAATTGATTAAAAAAAAAAAAATACTTATCAATTCATAATAAAGTATTTAAGTATAAGGAATGCCCATAAAGTACTTAAGTAGTTAATAAAATTATGATTGCGCAAAAAAACTTAGTCAGCTTGTTGAATGGAATTACTAATTATTTAGCTAACTAAGTATTAAGTTCATTTTAATTTTGAATATAATTAATTAGTAATATTTTAATTTTTGTACTTAATTAGTTTAATTAATTAGATTTTATAACCTGAATAAATTTATTACACAATTTTTTTAAATACATAAGTACTTATATATTCATATACTAACTTTTTAATTTTTAAAAAGTAGTTTTTAGTAGGTATATATATGTATATTAATAATTCATTTTTAGTTAGAAATTTTTATATCCATTTTTGTATTTAATGCTTATAAAATTATATAAGTACTTATTCATTTTAATTATTATAGTGCAACTAATACAAAGGTAATCTAATTTTATTTTTCCTTTTTATAAAACTTCTATTCAGTTCACTTAATTTATTTATAATTATTTTTAATCATTTTAATAACTTATCTTATATAACTTTATTTAGTATAAAAATACATAACCAGATTTTTAATTTAATTATTCGGTTTTCACCCCACCATTTTACCACATTTTGTAAACAATTTTTATATTTTGTTTACATATATATTTTTAATATATTTTTTGTAACTAATCTATTTTACCAAGTACTCTTTCAATATTCATGAATGTTTATATAATAAAGTATATTAAAATATAAACAATCGTTAAATGGTTATCAGTATAACTTATCGATTGCAAAATAAAAGCATCATGTGCTATTTTATTTTATTTAAGTACTTAAATTTTTTTTATTAAATCAATTTAAAGGAAATTAACTTTATAATTGAAATTTTCTAGTAAGTACCTAGAAAATTTCAATTATAAAGTTAATTAATTAATTTTACTTATTAAAAAAAATGTGTTAGTCTAGACTTTGGGGGCTTTAAATATTAATTTCCTCCTTTTTTTTTAGAATTTTATGCAAGAAATTATTTGTATATTGGGATCTTATAAATTTGTTCTAAATTGGCTTAACTGTAGTAGTTATAAAGCTATTGAAAAGTTTTTAGTTGGTCAGTTGGTCCTATTGAAAGTTTTTAGTTGGTCAAGTTCAAAATCTAAGAAATTCATATACTCGTATCGTATATATATGTTTTGTTCCTAATAAGTACTTATCAGTCAAATGACTTTTATTATGTAGGATGTCCTAGCTCACATTACTTCAGAAGGGATGATCTACTACTTAATTGAAGCAATTTAATTTGAAAGTTAATATTTATTTTAAGCGATTCCTTGACATATGAACTTAGGGCCTATGCTTATAAAATTGAAAAAAAAACCCATATACTTAATTGAATAAAATTTAAATTTTAAATATCATCTAATATTGGGCTAAATGCATTAAGCTGAGATTTTGTTCGAAAAAAATGGATTTGATGTAAAGCTCAGTTTTATGGATTGATTCAATTGTTAAAACTTTACGATATGGTTCTCAAGAAATATTACAATATAATATTTTTAATTTTTCATAACCTTCAATCGCCTTAAATTTATTATCGGGAAATCCTCCATAACTACCACAATGGAATGGACCTCATAGTTATTGATTTTTTATACTTGTATTTAAGAAATAAGTACTCGTTGATTTAATAAAAAATTTTATAATACTTATATAATATTAATTAATACTTAAAACACTAAAACCTCAAAATAAAACGTTTCAATGGGATTTATATTAAAACAAGGAAGAGTGTAGTAGAGTAGACTGTGTCAACTCGGGGATACCCGTATGACCGTAACATATACATTATATCATCCGGTTAATTTCTTTTGGAAAAATTTCAAACATACAGCTTTATTAAGTGTAGTGGAATACTCATATAAAAGAAGGAGTTGTATGGCAGCTACTCGAGCCCTCTGTAGTAAAACAACCAAATTTTCCTGTAACTTTGGCCATTACACTAAACTAGTTTTGGCAAAATTTCAAACACCCAGCTTTATTAGGTGGAGAGTAATGCTCATATAAAATAAAAAGTTGTATGGCAGCTACTCGAACCCCCTGCAGTAGACTAGCCAAATTTTGCAGAAACTTTGGCCATGAAACTAAACTATTTTTGGAAAAAATTCAGAAACGCAACTGTAATAGGTACAGGTAATACTCATATAAAAACAGAAGTTGTATGGTAGCTACCCGAACCCATCGACCAAAACGGCTGGATTAAAATAGCGATGACGGTTGTTGCAAAAAAAAGAATTTGTGAAAATTTCAAGATCCTAGCTCCTTTAGTTTTTGAGTTATCGTGCGAATGGACGGACATTAATGGCTAAATCGATTTATTTTTCGATTCTGATCCGATCCATACACTTGAGTCTATATCTACCCCCCTCCTTCTCTGCGTCATAAACGTAATGGCAAATTTATTATACCCTTTGACTATATAGTCATATGGGTATAAAAATAAAAATACTTACTTTCACTATAATAATGTGTAGTGATTCAGCAGACTGAGTTAATCAAAAAAACCCGAGATATAATTTAAAATGTTAATCTTAGTATTTATCTTGTAGCTTAAAAATTGTCCGGGTAAAAAATAATTTTAACAAATTACAATCTAACAACCAACCTTTTCTTAAAAATATTTTAAAAAGGAAACTTAATCATTATTATTATTCACTTTTATAATAACTATCAAAGTCAGAAAATTTATTTTTTGTAAATAAGTAATAAAAGAATTTATCTTATCTTTTAGTTTTATGATTCATTGTTCTTTTTAATTCGCATGTTTCATTCTAATGGAATGCCAATAGAACAATGAAGCTGTTAACCCTATTAAATTTTTTAATATTAAAAACTAAAGTATTTGCATATATAAATCTATTTTAAACCTCTTATAAATTTTCTAATATTTTAAAAAAAAATAAATATCTAATATAAAATAAATATTAATAAAGTAACTCCTGCAAATTAAAATATAGTTATTAGTAGGGTTGGGTACGTAATCGCGCATCCAAAAATCCCGAATTCCAAAATCAGACCCGATGGAAATCTCGTATTTTAAAATCCCGCTAAAGGAAAGATATGTGTGGAGATGCGGGATTACGTACCCAAACCCTTACAGGATTATGTTTTTACGGGATTTTGTATTTACGCGATTATGTACTTACGGGATTTTTTTTTTACGAAATTTAATAAATTTACGGGATATTGAGCCAGTTCTTTATTAGTAATACACCAATTTTTAAAAGCAAATACTTATCGCATAATTAAAAAAAAAATACTTTATTATAACATTTACTTTCACTTAAATTAATATTATTATATATTAATTAATTAATTAAACAAATGCTACTAATAGGTTGTTTAAAACAATCTTTCGAATTTCCTAAACTAGTTATTTATTAAAACTTCAAGTCATAAGTCATTTGAATCTTCTATATTAACTTACCAGTTTTTTAAAATTACCATAGCAAATGAGGCCGATTATAAATCATTTCATCATATATTTATTTTTCTATTACATGATGTCTTATGCAATTTTATCTTCTTAGATAAGTAATTCAAATGGATGTTACAATACTTACATTCAAAGATTTACCAGACATCAGACATTAGGAATTAAAAAAAATTAAAACAAAAATACTTACAAGAAACAGATTAAATGATTTTTTGAAGCATAGAGTTGAAAACATATGTAAATATTGTAAGGTATATTAGGTACCATTTAATATTATATATATATATACCAGTTTAACTAACTTAACATAAATTTAATGTTAAATAATGCAAAGTAAATTCGGTATGTAGTCACTTATTTTTTTTTCAATTACTTACTTGAAATTTTTTTTTTACTCATTTTCTTCATTTTAATATCGTTTCGCTATAATTCACCATTTGTAAATTAAATTACTCGACTAAATCGAACTAAATATTCAAATATATATATATATATATATATATATTTAAGTTGTATTTTTTAAAGAAAATAAGTTTTTAAAGTAACCATTTATCTTGTATTTTTAAGACAAAAATTTTTTATCACCGAACGGGATTCTGTATACAAATACAGTAATCATTCAATTAAAAAGTACTCATCTCATACTTAATTCTAAAAGAAAATTAGATTTTGTACCAGTTTTAAATTTCAAATTTGAAATTTATCAATTTTGGAACTCGGTTTCCTTATAATATAACTTCTAGTACTTAATTACTTAATGTATTTTATTATATAACTTCTAGTTTACTTAATTACTTAATGTACTTTAATATATTCAATTAAAGTACTTATTTAAATAAATGATTACATAATAGACAAATTTCAGAATACTGAAATCATTTTTAGACATTCAACAAAATAAAGTAAAAAAATTACATTTATTATTTTGAAAATAAGTATTTCGTAAATCATTTTTTAATTTAGGACTTAAGTACTAATTAATATTTTGAAAATTGTCCAATAAGAAAAGACATGGAGCCTTGCTTTAAATTAGCTACGAAAAACTATAAGTTCTTACTATTAAGCTTAAGATTTCCGAGTTATCCTTTGAATTAAATGCTATTTTAAACTTAAATCAAAAATTACATCTTCGTAACAATTGTAATCAGTAATTTGGTTTGTACTGTGTTTTTAGTTTTTCTCTAATATGCACATTTGAAAAGTTTTCAAAAGTACTCATCAGTAATGATCAATACTTAAGTTACTTATATCATATAATACTTAAACAAAATAAAATGTAATCAGTAATCACTAATCAGTAATTTGATTTGTACTGTATTTTTAGTTTTTAAGTAATTTGAACAATCCCTAAATATGTAAAAGTACTTATATATATATTAAAAAAATCAATATAAGCAACTCTTTGGTAATCAATTTTTACTTAATATTTTTTTTCAAATACTTACTTAATAAATGAAATGAAATGGTAACTCTGCGTAAATGATCCACAATATCTACGTTTCTTACTAACCCTTTTCGCATTTTATTTTTCTTCTTTTAATTATTAAGTACAAAAAAAAAAATAAGAAAATACTTATAATTTTGGATACCCTTTGTTGATTTTTAAATTTATTACACCTTGACAAAGAAATTATGTATAGTTATAGTTGTTGCTTGCTGTTGTACTTATTACTTATTGTTATGATTGATGATTACAATAAAACTTTGTCTGGAATACTCTTACGTATCCAATATCAAGCGATTTTAAGTTCATTGTTTTGTTAGTAAGAATTACCACCTTGTATTTGATACATTACTAATTTTTATACCAAGGAACATGGTAACAAGTTTTTTCTTATCAATTTTTGCGAAAATTTTTTTTCCTTTTTTTTTGCAGAAATTAAATAAAAAAAAATGTAAAATTTAATTTAAAATTAAAAAGAAAATGTTAAACACGATGTAAATATGAAAGTAATTGAATATAACAAATGGGTACACATTTTAATAAAAAAAACAAAATATGGTTAACTTTAGAGAAAATTTAGAAAATAATGTAAACCTACATTAATTTGTGAAGGTTGAATTTATAGAAAATTACTTTATACTTATATTAGTACTGCATTATATGCAATAGTTATAGTTTTGTTAAAGTTAATTTAATAATTACATTACTTATGCAAGTTAAAATTATGTTATAAGTAAAGTTATGTATATTAATGTGTTTATGTATTATGCAAAATTTTAATTATTTTGTTTTTATATTATTAGGTAAAGGTTTTAAAGTTAGGTAAAGGTTTAAAAATTTTTTTAGAGTAAAACGTTTTTTAAAAATATACCCTTATCTCATGGGACTCGTTATAGTTATGTGTAGGGACATAGAATAAGTACTTACTTAGTTACTTAATTATTATGATTGAACATTCATGAAGTATTAATTTTTTTTTTTTTCATATAACTTATATAAGTACTTAGATTATTTAGCATATATATATATATATATATATATATATACATATATATATTTTCATTGTAAATATATGTATATATATATATATAAGTTTAAAATTATCAAAGATGTATTTATATAAGATTTATTTGATAACTTTTGATTAAAGTATAAATATATATGTATATACAATAATTTATAACTACAAAAGAAAAATGACAAATGTGAACTAATTACTTTTCTGAATAATAATAAAAGTTAAGTACCTAATTACTCTTATTGTTGTGCTTTTTTATTAGTATAAATATCACAATATAGAATTTATAATGTAATATTTTATGATCTTTTGATTAAAATTAAAAACATTTTAGTTTTTGTTTGATAACTGATAAAAGGAAACGTTTGTATAGATAAGCTGTGTACATACATATAAACGTTAGATAATTTATAATTTTCTAACTAAAGTTATTATTAATCTAATTTTAAATTAAATAGTTAACATTTTCCAGTTAGAGAAATTAATTAAAGTAAACATTGGGGAGGAAAAAATTAATTAGTTACATTTAATTATTTCATCAAGTACTTATAAGTGACATGGGTATAAGATGGTGAGTGGCAGCACTGTTTTTGTCATTCTCATTTTATAATGACTCCATTTGTGTTTTGGAATTTGTACAATGCATATTCCGAAATCAAAAAGCAATATAATTAGGCTTAAACCGCTTTCAAGTATTACCTAGATTTATCTTGAAGTAATCTATTTACAATAAAATTTAAGTACTTACTACAGTTCTTTTCTTTCTGGAACTCATTATTTTAACTTAATTCAATACTTAATATAATGTTTTGGGAATATGTTCCCCTATAAGAACAAAAAGCTCAATTACTTATTGCATAATTCTAAATTACCTTTTGTGATATTTGAGTACAAGAATATGTTAATAAGTACTTATAATGCGTTTAATTTGGTTTTAAACAAAATTAAATAGCAATACTAAGTACTTAGGTACCAATAAATAAGTGTTATTAATTATTAATAATTAAATTATAATAACTGTAACTGGTTTTAGTAATTCGTCCCAATTTTTTTTATTCATAATTTTTTAATCTTAATCTAGAATATTTATTTAATTTAAAAAATTTTTAATCCGTTTTTTATCAACAACTTTTAACACCCCAAAACTGGTTATTAAGAAATACTACAAATAGTTACTTATAAAAAGTATATAATTTGCATTTAATTGTTTAAATATAATAATTTATTTTTAATTGAATTATTTTAAAGTCCATGACCTAGTAATCAAATTATTTTAAGCTTTAATACAAAATACTTAAAAAAATATTCAATTTTTTTTATTAATTTTACATAATTTTAAGAAAATCGGTTTAAATATAAATAAAAATCGTTTTTTTTTGCTTATGTAACCATTTTTTTTATAGTTAAATTATTTCTAGTCTTAAGAAATTAATTTAATATTAATAAATTTTTTATTTTTTATGATTACGAGTTGTTGTTTTTCTTTTTTTTTTTTAATTTAAATTAATGAACAAATTTATAAATTGTACTTATATTAAACTATAAAGTAACTACTATAAAATTTGTATAAGTCATAACTACGAGTATAAGTAAAGAAAGCTAATTGGAATTTTTTTTTTTATAATATTTTTGCTTTTTTGCCTTTAAAAACTCAGTCATGTAGAACTAAAATTGGAATCTGATTTACGTGTTTCATTATTACATGAATATGATAAAGTAATAAAATATAAAAAAAAATATAAGTACTTTACAAAATATTCAAGAATTATGAAATTCCTTTCCATTGTATTGTTTAAGTATTAATAAGTTACTTGTACTTATATCTTAGGTTTTATTTCAGTATTTAAGTCTTTTTAGATTAGAAGAAACAATTACAATAAAAATGGGTTTTGAAAATAGATTTGTTGGAATTTTTTTTAAAAAATAAAATGACTTTTGTAATAATTATTAATTTAGACTTTTAATTTAAGAAAATACTTAATTACTTATTAAATTAAAAGAGGTTAGTAATCACTTATATAAGTAGTTGCAAATAAAAAATTTCAACTAAGTACTTAAGTATTATAGGAATATAGTTACTTATTATTGAAAAACACTTTAGAAAAATAATTGGTCAAGTAGTATAATAATTAGTAATAATAATTAGGATTTGAATTTAGAAAATAGTTAATTACTTTCTTATTTTCAAAGAAAAGAAGTTAGTACTTACTTATAAATAAGTAGTTGCAAATAAAAAATTTCAATTAAGTACTTAAGTAAACTTCTTAAAATCAAAATTGACCAATTATCGTATAACGATAATTGGTCAATTTTGATTTTAAGAAGTTCACCGGAAGTTAATGAGAAATATACTGTTGGATCGAAAGTTAGCTGTTGGTAAACATTAGAACTGAATAAAAATACTTATATAAGTAATTCAAATTTTAAAATAAGTAAGTACTTATATTATTTAATGTTATATATATATATATACTATAAGAAACGTTACATTTATTTTTAATTCCTTCATCCGTTTTGTACTACCTTGCAATTACCTTGTCAATCCGTTTTGTACTACCTTGTAATATTGAGAATAAATACTTATAGATATTCATTTCGAGCAGTTATTTTAAGGTATCAGTTTATAATAATTGTTCATTTAGTACTTATGGTAATATATATATCCAATTTTTGATCACTTGGCCTAATTATTAACCATACTAAGCTCAGTACCCATTAAGAAGGAATATTAGTACCACAATTACTTTTCTAAAAATACTCTTATTTCAGTGAATTATTTTCAATTTATTTATTTTTATAGAAGTTTGTAATTACAATAATTTTTCTACAATTTTTCATTTCCGTTTTTAATTTTTCTTTTATTATACCTATGTATTAAATCCTTCTTGCCACTGGCTGACGTCCCTCATTAAATGTTATTTAAACTATTTTAATAATAAAATCTTATTATCAATATCTTTACACTTCTTCTAAAAGTTTTTTTTTTCAAAATTATGAAGACAAAAGCAATAAAATAAAAGGGACAAAAATTATATAATCTTAGGTATAAATATATATATATTACTAACTTTGGTATTGTTTTATTTTATAACCGGAAATTCTTAAGAATTAGGAAAATCTTTAAGTACCTACAAAACACAAAAAGTTTTAACTGACTATTTGACATCTGTCAATCAAATTATAAAATAAATTCCATTTTCAAAGGAAAAACAAAACAAAAACCTCCTAATGATGGAATTGGGTAAAAAGAATTAAAGAAAATCATGAAAAAGAAAATGGAAAAGTTTATATATATATATATATATATATATATCATATATAGTTATATTTACTTATAAGTTTTGCATAAAATATTTTAAAGATTTACACGGGTAGTAAAAGTCTATTGCTTATTATTTATTAATATAGCGTGAAGAAACTTAGAAATATTAGGTAATTTAAGTATTGTGTATATATATATATTGTATGTATATGCACATACGAAATATTGAAACTTTAAAAACTTTGCTTTTATAATAATTTTCTTAAGCTTATTAAAGGAAATATAGAAAGTGACAAAAAACACGAACAGTTTTAAAATAAGTACTTATTCTTCATAAAAAGCGAGGAAGAGTGTAGTAGGGTAGACAGTGTCAACTCTGGGATACCCGTATGACAGTAATATAAACATTATATCATCCGGTTTATTACTTTTGGAAAAATTTGAAACATTCAGCTTTATTATGTATAAAGTAATGATCATGTGAAATATGAAGTTGTATGGCAACTACTCGAACCCACTACAGAAAACCAATCAAATTTTGCAGAAACTTTGGCCATAAAATAAACTATTTTCGGAAATACTTCAAAACTCTAACTAGCTCCTTTATTTTTTGAGTTATCGTTCGGACGGACGGACATACATAGCTAAATCGATTTATTTTTCGATTCTGATTCGATCCATACACTTGAGTCTATATCTACCTCCCCTCCTTCTCTGGGTCACAAACGTAATGGGAAATTTAGTATACCTTTTGACAAATAGTCATACGGGTATAAAAATAAGTTTTAATATTTTTTATTACTTATCTTTAAATATTTCGTGAAACTATAATAAAATAAATAATGTTATTAAATAAATCGAATACACTAAGTACGTAGTAAAATTTTGAAAATCGTTTTCATTAAAAATATTTAATACTTAATTTGGGATACCAAATTTAAAGAAATGTATTATTTAATTACTGGAACCCTTTCTAGGAACTATTTTTCTCAGAAATATGAATTAAAACAATGAAGCTTGTGCTTGTATACGATGTTTCCAGTATTAGTGCATTTTTTTACATTGTATATGCTATTCAACTATTAGCAAAACCAGTTTGTCCTCAATACAGAAAGGTATTTATTAAAAATTGGAGGACACATATTTAGTATTTGTTTTCCAGCAAGTACTAAATTCTCTAGTACTATTCTAATATTCTTATATTTAGAATTGATTTTAATAAATTTCATATACGACTACTATGTGAGGCAGTAATAAGTCTTATAACATTTCGAACGACTTAAATTGCACCATCATGAGTACTTTCATAGTTACATAATAAAATCTGTTGTATATAGATTTGTATATTGATAGATTCTGTAAAATAAAGATATTTTTCCAAAACAAATGCCTCACACATTAATTTTAATTACATGATATATACAACTACATTGAAGTTTTTCAAAAAACTTTTTGGAATGTCTTGGAATTCAATTGCATATTCAAATATAATAAATAAACTAATAGTGACAATATTGTAGCTTTTAATTAATATCTTCTTTTGACTATTAAAATATTTATCAAATAATTTAAAATTTTTATATTTTATATTAGCAAAATGACAGGGTCATACGATTAGGGAGAATCGTTGTAATTCATATTTTTAAATTTATAAATGAATATCTTTACAACTTCAGAGTCTAACTAAAATTCTTATACTCTATCTACAATAACGCTTTCGTTTCACTCTCGTTAGGTTGCCAACAAAAGAGTGTCCATAATGACAGGTTAGTGATTTTTGTACGCGATAGCGAAAACTTTTTTGACTGGTTAATGACTGCGACATGGCTGTGCCTGCCTATTGTAGACACTTTCATATACTTAATTCAATACATTTATCTTAGTTTGACAGATAGGTATTATGGTATGATAAAATCGCTATAAATAAATATTATTAAATTTTAAATTTACTAAAAATTTACAAAAAACAACAACCTTAAAGCCAATTTTAATTATGGACAGTAAGTATTTGAAAATTTAAAAATAAAAAAAAAAAAAAATAGGATCCAATTATTTTTGTATACCAATTATTATTATATAAAAAAGAATACATTTAGGCAATTAAAATTTTTTTCAATATAATCAGTGACGTATCAAACATTTCAAAAACCTTCAATTTAAGGAACCTTTAATTTTTATAAAAATAAATCTTTCCAATCTGGATTTTATTTTTTTAAAATACGATATATTTTTTTTAATTTATTAGCTTGCTTTATTAGCTAACATTTTTTAATGTTAGTTTTCGCCACATCTTATATCTAAGTCAGTCAAACGTCTGTGAACTCAAAAAGAATAATCGGATACAGATTAGTAGGACACATAAGGTTATTAAACAACCATTAGAAGGTTATTAGACAACCATTATTTCAACAATAAGATATTTATAACTAATGAAAGATTAGTTCGGCGAATCGTATTCCGAATCGCCCCCATGTATCTAAATATATTATTCTCTGTTCTTTTCAACCTTTCGGAACTCGTTCTTAACATAAGTAATAAATGACAATTATAATATTCACCTTTAAATTTAATTTAATTTAGTAAAAATCATTTTGTTGGATTAACCACGTTTCGAACACCAAAGCCTTCCCTGGACAGAAAACTTGTAAAGGGATTTACTGTTATTTGATACAAATAGTTATAATCAAAAATTTTTTAGATTATAAATTTTTCTTTTATCTTCTAATCAAAAACAGACACATATTCATATATATATATATATATAATATATATATATAAAATTAGAATTAAAAACAGTAAGATATTCTGTACTAAAATTTAATTTAAATTTTATTACATTTTTTTTTTTTTGTTGTTTAAAACCACATATCCTACATTGCAATTATATTGACCTCAATTCTTTATAAAATTTTAAAATAGAAAAAATAAAAAATAAAAATAAAATTAAAACAAAATGCAATCATCATTAAAATCATAACCACCACAAATTTGTTTTTATTTTTTTATTGTATTTCTCTTATATTTTATGGAATTTTTTTTTATGTTCTACATTTATGGATAAAATTTTGCAGCCATATAATAACCATGTACAGTTTATAGAGTGTTTACTGTGAATGCGTTGGTGTGTAAGAGGGTTTTTACAAAAAAAAAAAAAGAAATAAATAATAAAAAAAATCATAGAGAAGAGTAAAGAGTTTTTTTTTTATGTCAAATATATAATAAAATTTTGCTACGAGTGTCATTTTAAAAATTAAAGTTTTTTTTTTTTTGAATTTTTTCAATGCTGCAATATCCATTGTTTAAACAGTAGAATCTCAATAAAACTTTTGGAATAAAATTTATTCTTGATTAGTACTATGAAATTTTGGTTCTTCTAAAGCAAATGGGGCATTCAACAGGGTTCAAAAGTAAATGTTACATTAGTGTTTGACCAAATCACTGTATATCAAGGATTTAATTGGTGTTGCCATCTTTTTAAAAATTATATAGAAGTAAATGAAAGGCGCATCTTATCATTTAAGAAAGACAATGACATTTGAAAGCTAGAAATACCGAGTACAATTAATATATAGTAATTTGGGCCTATGCGTAGGTACCTCATTTTCTTCAGAAACCCCGAAATTTGTACATTAATTTTGACTCACGTCTATATTGTGGCTGGGATAAAGATATCAACACCTTTTTATACAAATTACTTATTCATAAATTAAATAATCATTTTTTTGATAAGTACTCAAGGGTGTTTTTTTACTTTTCAAATTTTATTGAGTTTTTTTTTATCAAATTTTGTTTTTTTTTTGGGTTTTGGTGCAGCTTATCAAAAAAGTGATAAAGTAAATTTAATTTTATTTAATTTTAGTGATAAGTGCAATGGGGCTTAGGGCATAAGTTTATTCAACTTTAATCAAAATTTTATCAAGTTATTATCTAATTGGGTTATGATTATATTTGTTTATATATATATATATATATATATATATATATATATATATATATATACATATTTTTTCATTTGTTTATTGATAAATTCAATATAGCAAAGGTTTTTTAACCTTTTCTTATACCTAGGTTTTAAAGATAAGCCCTTCAGTAAGTCTTTAAATTCGAAAAGATTTCTGTTCTGCGAGTTGTGTTGGGGTTTTTCAATTTAAGTCAATAAGCATGCGCACATCACTTTAATTGAGTTTAATAATTTTTTATAGAGGATTGTTAAATGTTTATTACGCTTTTCAAAGAGACTTGAGTTTAAATAAAAAAATTTTGAGGGATTTCATAAAAATTAGTTTTTGAGTGAAATATAATTTGGATCCTGATGGCAATATTTTTCAATTACTTCCTTTGAATTGTAAATTTTACAAACTTATGTGGAACTATAAGAGGCAATAACGTTAACGATGCTATAAATGTCTAGTGTTAACGATGCTATAAATCTTGTAAGAACTAACCAAATCTTGTAACTAACATTTAAAATAAATTAATTATACACTGAAAATCCCTCTAAAAATACGAAATTTAAGAAAATGTTTTTACTTAATTTAAAAATACGTAAGTATTTAACGTTTTTGAGTAATATTGAGGTGGGAAACTTGATTATTCTCAATAGTTCATATGAATAGTCAAGTTCCAAACCCATTTTCGTTTACAATCAATTTTATAACTCACTGAAGGGATTTGTCAGAATCAATTATTTGAGTATAAACTAATGATATCACTCAAACTAAGAGTTCGTTGCCTAGGCAACTATTTTTTTTTGAAATCCATACTAATTTTCGTAACAAAATTCTCATATGATTGTAAATTTTTTTTTTATCTAGATTCTACTGTAAATAAGTACAATAATTTTCATTTTATGTTTATCGTATAAGTACTAAAGTAATTTGAATGCTGTATTCATTTTATAATTTACTTGTATATAAGTATATGCCTATATTGCAATTTTTTTTTAAGTTATGAATATTATATATATATATACATATATATGTATATGTATACCTGTTTGTATATATACAAAATATTTCTGTACTGTGCTAAAGAGTATTTCATATAAAATGAAATTATAGGTTTTTTTAAAAATTAAAAGACAATACATAATTGTGTCATATAAGAGTATATATATATATAGAAAATTTATATAAATATATAGCTTTTATATAATTATTAAGTGTTATTGTTATTATTATTTTTTTGATCTATTGATGCTAATACTCTCTATACTGTTACGATTACTGCTGTTATTGATGTTGACGATGATTATTCTAATGATTTTGTTGTTCTTATTATAAATTATATATTATAAGTATTGATAAATGTTTTTTTTAATTTTATATTGATTTGAGACAACAATTCTCTGATACAAATATCTATAGATTATAATCAATTGAATGCATTTTCATTATATAATCTGTGAATAAAATAAAAACTTTTTTAGAACATTAAAACATCAGAGAATCAAAAGGTTTAAAACTTACATAAATTTACAATAAAAGATATAAAATATACAAAAGATTTAAAATATATATATATACAAAAGATAGATATAGAATAGAATTGAATCAAAAGTACACTTTGAGTGAATGAACTTTTGAAAAAAAAAAAAAAAAATTTTTTTTTTGCTGCAGTTGTTCTGTTGTGTTACAATTTACAAATAGAAAGAAACATTGGGAAATATACGCAACACATATAACATTAGTTTAGGTCGTTATTCTGTTTATTTGTTCAAATATTTTCATCCCTATATTCTTCTGCCGTCTTCATATTCTTGAAACAATTCCAAAGATTTATTCTATTTTGTATATATGTATGTATATATATATATATATATTTTATTTTGGATTGAATCTGGGATCTTTCTAAAATTAAAATTATATCATATATTTAATAACAATACAAAATATAGATATATATATATATATATATATATATATATATATATATATATATATATACATATATAGGGTAAATACTTATATAAAATAAAAGAATTGTTAATCCCCGGGAAATAAAAAGAAAATTTCTCAAATATAAGTGCATATATTAAAATTGCAAAAATTTAAAACACTATTTTAGATATATGTATACAGGGTGGTCCAGAGTCCAGACCATGGGTATTTTTAAAACAAAATTTTTAAATTTTTTGACGTAGACGTAAAATCAGAATTTGCGTCGAAAAGTACCCGTTCCCATTTGAAAATCTCGATTTTAGGACACTTGGTCTAAAAAACCTATTTCCGGTCCTTTCCGGAAGTTTAAAATATCTTCAATCGATAGAGCACCCTCAACTTATTTGATAAAATATTTTTTATATTTTAAAATAACTACTCCTCCCTTGCTTAAAAAACTGATACACATGGTCTGGACCACCCTGTATATATAAGTATATATTCCTTTTTTTCTTGATTTATTTAAAATGGTTTTCATAGTATACACAAATACACAAATTTTAATTACACTATTTTATTTAATTGGAGAACCTATATAAAACTAAAACTTAATTATGATGTATACTAAAATTTAAAATTAAATTTTATGCTTAATATGTAATTTAAAGTGTGTTTTAAGAGTATTTTATTTGATAAAATTATGTTCTAATTTATGCGTGCTATGTTAAATTAGTGCTATGTTTAATTAGGTCGCAGATGGTATTTCGTTTTCTCAAAGAGTTGTTTTTTTAATTTAATTTTATTGGCTTTTAAAGTTTTTTGTTTTTTGTAAATTTTCTTAAATTGTGATAAGTTTTAAATTAAATTTTGAGTATATACTTATAGATTATTATATTAAATATTAATTGAATCTTTGAAAATTGAGTATTAAGTAGAGTGTAAACTATCAATAATCATCAGAAGAAATAACCTAATTATAAAAAGTGAAGAAGATCTCATGATTTACTTTGATTGGAATTTTTAAGAATTATTTAGTAATAAATTAGGAATAAATTTATTTTTTTTATTTGGTTGGTCCCTTCACATAACTAATCCTATAGACCTATAGTTCATGTCGTCCAAGAGTTGGGGACTTCATAAAAATTTATTTTCTATATAAGTATGCGAGTTTTCATGAGTTTTCAAAATCATCTGTTTTTCAATAGCTCTAAAGAAAGTAGTTGAGCAACCCTTAATGTCGGATCTATAAAACCTATTTTCCCACTGATAATGTATGTATATATTAATATCTATAGGTATATATATTTTTTCAATTACGGATAGTGAAAAGCTCTGAAAACCACATATTGGAGCTGGGCATAGTTCCTACTAATAGTGTGCAACTTGAACACATCAATACCACACCTCTGTGTGAAACAAACTTTAGAGTTGGACTTGTGATATAAATTTAAAGTTTGATTTCGAGGATAATGATGTGAAAGGATTTTTGGGAATCGGGCTTAGGAAATATAGGATTTTGGGATAATGGAGGATGAGAAAATTTGGATGTGGATATTAAGAAGAAAGATTTTAATTTAAATTTTTCTAAATCATACATATACGCATTACCAACATTAGGTAACAAATTTAATGTTGATATATGGTTCTATAAACGTTACGTGCGCATGACAAATGAATTTCTTCTGCTATCTGAAATGTGTGTTAAACTGTGTAGGAATGGCAATCTGTTGTCCTCCTTGTTTCCCGTTGGGAAATTTTGAATGGAGTCGTTAGTTGTTTAATTTTTTTGGAACAGAAGTTGGTCCCTACAAGATTACAATCATCTTATCATCTTCAATATCAATTAATTGGGTTTGAAGAAAGCTATTTTATTTTCAGATACGTCTGGGTGATACAGAGACCTGTAATTGTTAAAAACCATGCATTTTAATAAATAATAAAATTAATTACTCGTTTTTTTTAGTCTGGTAATTATTAAAGTTTACGTCATTTAAATAAATTTTTTAATTTGATTACTCAGCTTAAAATTACCATTGTCAAAAATTTATATACTTATTACATAAGTATAATATAAAATGACATATTTAAATTAAAATGATATTAAAATTTTTATTTTTAAAAGTAGAAAAATTAAAAAATTTTTGAATGATTCAAGAAATATTTTTTTTATACCCTACACCTATAGAATAGGTAAAGGGGTATATTAACTTTGGTATGGTGTTTGTAACCACCTAAAGGAAGCGAGCTAGATATGGAAAAGTATATATATTTGTGATCAGCGTGACCGCCTTAGTCGATATAGCCATGTCCGTCCGTCCGTAGGCACGATAACTCAAAAAATAATGGAGCTATCTTGATGAAATTTTAACTGTAGGTTACTAAGACTGAAAGTACGGCGGGGATTGCATATGGGCGAAATCGGCCCATGGGTTCGGATTCTGGACCTTTTAATCGGTTTCAGGGCTAACGAACAAATATAAAAAATCACGATAACTCAACAACTAATGACGCTATCTTCATCAAATTTGTGCTGTAGGTTACTAGTAATGAAAATACTTCGGGAATTGCGTAAGGTCGGGATTGGACCATGGGTTCGGAACCTAGAACTTTTTGATCGAATTTAGGCCAAACGAGCATAATTCCGAAACCAATGAAGATAGAACCTCCAAATTTAGTATCAGGGTGTCCCTTCCTATTTCCTAAGTGTCTTGTGAATTTCGGTCCCATTGGAGTAGTGGGTCGGGGACCAGCCACACATTTCCGAAGACCTTAAAGCATATCTTTAAAATTAATAAAGATAACAACTTGAAAAAATGTAGAAGCTTCCAATTTGCCACAAGGGTGTTCTTTACTATCTCTTGCGTGTTCCCCTAATTTGGGATCAATTGGAGTGGTGGTTCTGTAACCCCTCTCAGACCTCCCAAGTTTTAAAGGCTTATAATCGAAATTACTAAAAATAGTTACTTAAAATTAAGATGGACCGTTCAAATTGTGTACGAGGGTTAACTAGTACTATAAGTACAGCGCGGACTATATAAGGGCGAAATCAGCCCAACGGTTCGGATTCCGGACCTTTTAATCGATGTCAGGGCTAAGGAACATATATAAAAAATCACGATAACTCAACAACTAATGAGGCTATCTTCATGAAATTTGTGCTGTAGGTTATTGGCAGCGAAACTACGGCGGTGATTACGTACGGTGAGGATTGGACAATGGGTTCGGAACTTAGAACTTTTTGATCGAATTTAGGCCAAACGAGCATAATTCCGAAACCAATGAAGATAGAACCTCCAAATTTGGTATCAGGGTGTCCCTTCCTATTTCGTAAGTGTCTTTGAAATTTGGGCCCCATTGGAGTAGTGGATCGGGGACCAGCCACTCAGTTCTTAGGCCCTTAAAACATATTTTCGAAATTAATAAAGATAGTTACTTGAAACAAATGTAGAAGCTTCCAATTTACCACAAGGGTGTTCTTTACTATTTCTTGCGTGACCCCCTAATTTGGGATCAATTGGAGTGGTGGTTCAGAACCTCTCTTAGACCCCCCAATGTGTAAAAGCTTATCATCGAAATTAATAAAACTAGTAACTTAAAATTAAGATAGAGCGTTCCAATTGTGTACAAGGGTTAACTAGTATTGAAAGTATGACGGGACTGCATATGGGCGAAATCGTACCATAATTTCGGGTCCTGGAACCCTTGAAAAGTTCAAGGACTAACAAACATATATCTTACAAACACCATAACTCAAAAAATAATGCCGGTATTTAGATGAAATTTAACAGTAGGTTACTAGTAATGAAAGTACCATGGGAATTGGTTGTGGTCGAGTTTAATTTCGAAGCCAAAGAATATATTTCCTATGTCCTATGTATCTCCGAAATCTAGACTTAATTGTAGGGGTTCAGCTATGTTCAAAGGTACTTGCTGCATTTATGTAAAATTTATTTTTATATTTAAATGAATTATATGAAAAGGTGTAAATTTTTAATTGTATTTTAGAAATACATTTATTGCATATTTTGCGTTTATAAGTTTTTCTATTTTCTATTATTACCATTTAAAATAATTGCAATTTTTAAAAATTTGGATTATTAAATATATTATGCTTTGATTATCTTTTTATCACAAAATTTAATAATTAGAATTTTTTCATTTTGTAATTGAATTGGAATAAATATATTTTCATTTATTTCAAGTTTGTTTGTTTTTTAATATTTTTAAATAGATAAATTAGTAAGAATTTGTAGTATTTTTTAATAGATAGGGTAATTAGAAAATGTTTTTAGTATTATACAGTTAATTCGGTTAGCTATGTCTTACGATCAAATTTATAACAGCTTCTATGGTGTTAAAATGACTTATGGATATGTCCTTAAATTTGAACCAAATAGGTGTAGGGTATTTCTAAGTCGGTTGCACCGACTGACTGTTTCTTTACTTGTTTTTATATAAATTCGTATCAAATATCAAAGTCAAGGTCTAATTTGATTTTTTTAACAATGCAAAAAAAAACTTATGCAAGTGAAAATTTTTTATTTTTTTTATAATAATTTTTATTTTTACTACCAACTTTTTTTCATATTTATTTACTGTCGTAAAAATGGTAAATAACTTGTTTTGTATTTTTTTTTTTTCCTTAGTTATGCAATTTGTAATACAATTTAAATAAATAAAAAATTCAATGGTAATGAAATGAAGAAGTACTCATTTTATTATGTTTATTAAAAAAAAAAAAGTAAATAATTTATACTTGTAAATAACTGTGACACATGAAAAATAATGTTGTTTCAGTTGAATTTTACTAAAGTATCTGAAGTTTTTTTTTTTTTTTTAATTATCTTAAGAGTTCAAAATTTTTCAGTAGAGTTGTTATTCTTCGAACGTTAAACCCGAATCGGCGGATTCGATTCGAGTTACTTTTTAATAAATTATTTGCATCATTTATAGTTTATTTAGTCATACATACGTCAAACGTATATATGTACTTTTTGTTGAGCTGCTAATTGTTCAACTGTAAGGTTAGAAAAATCTGGCCGTATGATAGGTAAGTTGGTACATGCTAGAATAAGAAAAGAATTTATAATAAATAAGATAAATCCGAAAACGAATTATTATACGTGAGACAGAATTATTAGATGACATAAGGCAGAAAGCTCATGTGGAATTTCTTGAATTCTGTTACAATGTTAACTTGAAAAATATTATGAAAACTCTATGCTTTTATATCTTTATCTTCGAATTATGTGTAAATTTATTTTTATGCCTATACATAGGTGTCTTAAATTATAATTAAGGGTTTTGGGTAGATTAAAATCCTTTATATAAAAAATGCACTTAAATTTACATGCAATACAATTGAATGTACTAACCCTAGAAGTTGGTTTTAATCAAAAATATGAATCACATAAGTCTATAATTTAATTTGAGAGAGTCAAAGGAAATAAGATTGATCTTTTAGATATGTTCAATAAGTATAATGCGAAATTTCAGCCTAAAAAACGATAGTAAGTAGTCTTGACTCTTTTATTTTTTATCCAAATTACATCAAGTTTTGAATAACTTTAGAGTTGTTAATAAGAAATTCTACAATTTCTGTGAAATGTTAATTGAAAGGAACTTTAAAGTTAAAAACTATATAAACTTATTTTTGTTTTATCTTATTTGGTTCCAAATTTATCGAAATAAAACTAAATTATGGTCGAAAAACAGTTAAGGCCCCATAACTTCTAAACTAATGAAAATAGACCCCCCCTCCCATACAATTTTTTGTTCTGCTCGATATGCCCGATCACCCATTTGAAGGAAGACCATCGAGTCGGGAACACCCTGTATACAAATTGTAAATGTTCATATTTAATTATTTTTTTATAAAATTTTTTAACTTACTTTATGGTAAATATTTAAGAGCATGTGTAGTGTAGAACATTTTATTTTAAGAGCATGTATAACACTGTTCTGTATGACACTTCAAATATGATTCAGAAAAACCGAACAGATTTTATAATCAATTTCAATAATAAAGTAATTAAGGTAAACGGCGGTTCCCTTTACTTAACAAATTATTGAAAATCAGTTTTTTTTTTAAGTGCTCAAAGTTCAAACGGTAGGCTTAATAAGCCTGTCTATACGATAGGTACGTGTTAGACAGGAGATCATATTATATTTGTCTTATTAGAATTGAACTTAATGAATTTCACAAACAATTTAAACATGATATAGATAGTACTAGGCCTTATAACATGTAGAAACGTCTTAGATTTTTAATAGATACAAATTTATATTTTTTATATTGTAATAATTTTGTATTTGAGTTATAAGTTATTCTATATCTGTGAGTTATATTAATAAAATTAAATTATTTGTTTATATTGCTATATTAATGCATTTTTTATTTAAAGATATATAATTATTAATTACTGATTAAGCCATTAGCAAATGGTAGCTGAGTGGAGTCGAAAACAAGATAAATTTTTTTTCCCTGGGATTCGAACCCTGTACTTTCGAAATGCCGACACTCTAACCTTCGTCCCACCCAGTCGTTTAATCAACTCTGGAAATTTCCTCATATTATTTATATATTTAAAATCAAATAACACTGAAATAGTGTCATACGTCACACTGACGTTTATCTTCGATCTTATACATTTTTATAGTTGAACAAAAATAAACTAACTATTTGTCTAACCATTTTTTGATATACTTAAAACTAAGATATATAATCTCTAATAATTAATTTTTAATAGGTGTTATCCTTTAAGAATATCTAATATCTTGTACTAAATATTTCACATGCGTTTTGAAGCTTGTAATATTATTAGTATTTTAAAAAGCGGAAATAGATTTGTTAAGTATGAATTGATTTTTACTAATTGATTAATAATTATAATATTAAACGTCAAAATAAAGATTAAGTTGCTTACATTTTTTTGACTGATAACAAATATCTAATAAAATATTTTAGAATTGATGTTGCAAACGTGTTTAAAATGTACTTTTAAATAATGAAAACCTATGCTTTATTTTAGAAAATAAATATTTCATTTGTTTAGTCGTTAAATATATACTTATATAATAAATAATTTGCAATAAATTATATAAAAGTATTTGTTTGTAACAAGTACATATGTACTATCACTTAATATATTAATCATTGAAATACAAAAATAAATTTGTTATCAGTTGTTGCTTTTTTTATTGGTTTTTCATTTTACATTTTGGTTTTAAATATTTTTTTTTTATGAATAAAATATAAATTTAAATATAAATATTATTCACGTTTCCACTTTAATTCTAAAAAAAAACCAAAATGCTAAAACGTGACTAAAAAGCAACATTCAAGTAAAAAAAAAATACATAAAAATTGAAATTTCAATTTGAATATTTAAACTCAAAAAATAGAGTCTTGTGGTTTTATTGCAAAAAAATTGTTAAAAAAAATTTGCAAAAAAAAAACATAAAAACCAAACCCATAAAAAATCAATTCATTTGTATTAAATTTTGCAAATTTTGTATTTTGTCTATCACCTTCTGTTTCTTTTTTTTTTTTTGAGTGTTACTTTTTTTATGATTGTAAGTTGTCTAAATTGAAGTCGACTGTTGTCCAGGTGTAGGCGAATGGTGGTACCATTCTTCTGGTTTATACCTTAATGACATGTTATATTTCTTTTCCACTCAACCGGAGTATAGGGGATTCACCAAGGCTAGGCTTCAGTTCAATATTTAGTCTAGGCTTCAGTTTCTTTAATTGTTATATTCACTAAGGTGTTGAATGCGGCTGTAGCTATTGTATAATAAAATTATAAATACACAAATGTTAATTTTGTGCGCCATCTATTATCCTACACAAGAGTTATTTATATATATGTATATTAAATCTTATTTTAAATTACGATATTAACTATTACGATATAATTATGTATACAATTTTACGATATGATCTGACCAGAGTTTTAACCCCAGACTTTCCACATGAAAGCCGGCGTTTTTACCACTACCGTATTATTCAAATGACATGACATGTAATTAACACTTATTTTAATCTTAGTATTTATTATTATTACACCCCTGCAGCATCTTATGCTCTTCCACGACTTTTACGTAATCGTACAGAACATCGCCGAACCAATCCCGGATTTTACCTAATAAAATAAAACCATAACTAACTAAGTAAATAAATATTATTTGGTTTTATAAATAATTTTGCAATTCAATTCTACGTATCCATGGTAACCGAGATTACCTTTATTGAAATTGGTATTTTTTTACCAACTTAAAAACAAATTTCATGCCTTCATAAGATTTAATTAACATTAATTTTAACCTTAGTGTTTATTGTTGTTATAATATGAGAGTGGTACCCCTTGGGCCCCTAGTGTACCCATCCTCGAATTCGTATAGCACATTCTAGGGCAATCGAGAACCTTACCCTGTAGAATTTTAACACATGGTATTCATTTATGCATACTAATTCTACGAATTCGGGATCATTAAATGAAGGTTGACCTTAATTGAGATAATTACTTTTCAAAAGAAAAAACCAGAGCTTCCAGTTACTTTCAGACACGATAATTTTTTCAATTAACTATCTTTTATCTTGATGATTGATAAAAATCAAACTTAACTTTAAATCAAATTTAATACCTACTTATAAAAAAAAATTAAAAAATTATGATTGGACAATTCATGACTCATTAAAGCGGTGTTAAACCACGAATTTGTTTTTTTTTAATGATTTTTTGCTGATATGCAAAATAAAAATGGACAGAAAATTAACAATAATTAATATTAAAATAAAATGACTAAAGAAAAAACCACTTTAATCAAATATGGGGTTTTTATCGTTTATTAATTGTAATTCAATAAAATTTCATCGTTTTTTTAATGGATTAGTTGGCATCATTTTATTTTATTTTTGAGGTACGAAAATTCCAATTTTTGAAGATCATTTCTTAAAGTTTGAAGTGCTAAATATATAAAGATGTTATTAATATACTTTCAGTTATCACTGGACTTTTCAGAGGTAGGACTTAATTATACTTTCAATTGTTTGTAATTAATTAATATAGATACAATATCTCTCCGAATTTTTCCAAGCTCTATAGGATATCTATTAATGCTCTAACATTTTTAAACAAATGCTAAGAGAAGTGAAAGTTATCTGGACGGTAGGTGTAAGGTATGATTTTAAATTTTATCCAGATATGCTAATCTTTATACCGGTATCTGGTTCGTAACCTCAGCATAGATTGAAATTGAAATTTTTGGAAATGTTTATCATTATAATTTTAGTAAGGATATAAAAATTTCATAAAAATCGATGATTTTCATTATCATTATCATTGAATTACTTAATTTGATTAATTCAAAAAATGTTTAATGAGATTTGATGTATTTAACATTAAATTTATATGTTTTTCTGAGAGTCATCAAGAGGTACTATAAAGGGTCGAAAGATTTGGTGACTAAATAGAACCTTATTGCAAACGTCTTTGATAGATTGCGGTTCCCGAATTTTGTAAAATATTTACTGAATTTCAATAATAAAACTTTTATCATTTGTAATTTGAGCGACATCAGAGGGAGCTTTGATTTTAAAAGAAATTTAGTAAGATGTGCCAATTTTATTGTATCACAGTAAACGCGTTTTTCGAGTTTCAATTTTGATAATTCAATTTTGAGTAACCAACATTATAAAATAGCCACCATAACTGTAAAGTTTATAATTTTTTTTTAGTTAACTTATATAAATTAACTTTTTTTGTCATATTTTTAATGTGTACTTTAAAATATGTGTAAAAATTAGAAATCTGTAATGGACTTAGGTATTTAAATTATAGTTAAGTACATGAATACAAAAATCTCTTCTTTTTTTTTGTTTAAAGTTAAAATAATTTAAAACAATTTTTTTTATTTGTATTCCTTTACTTATAAGTTCACATAAAATTTTAATGGGATTACAAAAAAAAAAAACAAAATGTCCAGATTACCGTAAGTATATATCGTATATATCTATACAGCTACCACATATATTTTTAATAAATCCCTTAACAAACGTTAATGGTTTTATAATTCGTACCGAAAATAAAAAACGCTGTAACGCTTTTATAAAATAAAAATTCTGTAATTAAAAAAAAATATATTTTAATATTTTTAAACAAATTTTACCTGATTTGCAGATCAAATTAAAGTTTGGTTTTTAATAAAAGTTAAAGTATTTGTTTACCTTTTAAGAATTCTTTTTGAATGTGAGTAAAATACAATTACAAATCATTAAACATACAGTAGATTCTAGAAGAGATGACTATGACGTGCATAAATAAATGTATTTATTCCATTTCCACTCCTCCTACAAGGATTATAAGGCATTTACAGTCAATCATTTTCACTAAGCCGACTGCAATTACTCGGCTGAAATTAATTTTTTTTGTCTTGTGACATGTCACTGCGTTTTTCCTAGATTTCCTGCAAGATGTCAATGCGATTTTGCATACCCATATTTCTTGACGTACAGAATAGATGTTTATTGGGTTATGTCATGTCGCATATGCATATGTTAACGGTGTCAATTTGACAGATGCATATGTTTATATAGATAACGTTAATTTTTTATTTACTATTAAGCTATAGGTTATTTTGGGACCACGATTATATGTAAAATTTTATATTTTATTTGTTTATTAATTATTATTTTTCTATTTTTAAGCTATTAGATATTTAATTATAAGTTATTTTTATATAATTTTTATATTGCTATATACTTTTTATTGAGTTTACCCAGCCAGAGATCGAACCCGGAACCTTTCACTATTAAATTTTGAATGCCTATACTGAACACAAATGCGCCAATTTTACAATATTTTCTTTATTACATATGATCTGACCCGGGTTTAAACCCAATATCTTCCACTTGAAAGGTTTGCAACTTAGCGCGTCCGCGTCATTGGTTAAATCGTCGTAATTAATCGTAATATACGTTGAATATTAATAATTAGATAGTTAATTGACAAATATTTTTCAAGAATTTCATATTTTTAAGTTAATCTTAAAAATCTGATGCTTATATTTTTTTTTTAGAAGACCTTATAATTTTCATCTTGTCGAAGTTTCGTCTTTCCGAGATGTTAATCTTTTTAGGAGTCTACTGTATCATACGTTTGATGGTGATTAAGTATTACTTAATCACCTTTGCATCAAATATATGTTTATATATTTATAATATAGTTGTATGAACAAGTAAAATGTATATAATTTTCACCGCATTTTTTTTTTTTTTTTTTAAATATGTTGTTGTTGCTATTAAAGGTTTATTATATTATTACTTTAAATACAACATTCTGAAAAGCCTTTCCTTGTTTTTTATTATTTAAAAGGTTTCTGTTTTGAAAATAAAAGAACTTAAATTAATGAAGCATTTTTCTATATACATGCAGAAAGTTCTTTTACAGATAGGTACATTTATTTAAACACAGTTTTTTTTTATTCAGCTTCAACTTCTATTCAAGTAAATTTCTTATATACTTAATATATATATTTTTTTTTTTAATTCTGCCATTCACATTTATCTTCTTTTTCATTCTTTTATCCGTTATATTTACATCCGTTTTTTTTTTGTGCATTTTAAAATTTTGGCATTTAACTCAACCCAAAAGAATAGCAAGTAATGGTTTAGTAAATTACACGTGCCATCATTTGTATTTTGTATATGGTGTGATTTTAACTGTAAAATATAATTTACTTGCATTCTGTACATACATTTATTAAGTTAAAATAAAATAAGTAAATTATCTCAATAGTTGAGTTTCAAATGTATGAAGTTGCAATCATAGCATGTGCTTATTGTCCTAGTTGTGTATATAGGGTGTTTTCTAATTAAGTGCACTGATAAATATCACTGCATAGATAAGTACCTAGCAGGCACATTTTTTGTATGGGGGCTAAACTGAGCCTCTCCTAGTTTCCAAGACATGGAAACTTAAAAGAAATTTCAAAATTTTTTTTTAGTTTTCATAATTTTATTCTTAACCCTGTATTTGAAGGCTTAAGAAATCCTCTTTTAAGCACTACTCAATTTTCTATCTTTTACAGTTACAAAACTGCGAGCTTCTAAATTTAAAAAATATATGGTATATAGAAGTGGACTTAAATAGAAAACACCCTGCATATTTAATAAGTATTGGTTTTGAGTCATCCCTTTTATAAAACAGTCAAAGTATTTAAGTAATCTTAAAGTTTCTCTCATAAGACTTGAAGCAAATGTCATCTATTATAAAATGTATTTTTAGTTAAATATTAAGTATATCAACTGTTACCTATTATATTCATATAAATAATTAAATTTTAACTTCATTTTATTTATAATTCTATATTATTAATACTATGGTATTAATTCAATATTAATATTTTAGATGTTAATTTGTTTATAAATCTTATAGGTTGCATATACTTAACAATTTTAGAATTTAAACTGTTTATAAAACTCATGATTCTCAATAGAAATTAAAATATTTTAAATTATAATTCTAAAATGATGAAGTATTTTTTACGTATTCTCTTGATTTAAGTCTAGCTCATGAAAGGGGTCTAATCCATATGAAAAGGTATAAAAGATGGCTAATTGAGACAAAATATCTTATCAATATGAAAAAAGTATAAAGGATAAAAATTATTATAAGGACTTCTTTTGGTTTGATTACATTTTATAAAAAACAATTTAAGTCTCTCGCAACTGTCATAGCGCAAATTCATCCTATAACAGTTGAAGCTCTATAAGATAGATATCTATTGCAATCTCTATAAATTTATTGTAATTATACTTATTTTAAATAAATTTTTATGATGTTGCATAGCAAATTAGACTTTTGTATATTTACGACTTTTTCAAATCCTTTGCATAATGCGTTTAATTTATGTGAGGAGCGCCTTTAAACAAATTCGATTTATAAAATCCTAAATTAAATATAAATACACATTCCAAATTGCAAAGCCTGGAAAACTTTAAAATCCCAAAATCTAAACAAGTGAAGACTTATATAGTTGAATTTAAAAGTTGAAAGTTTTTAAGTACTTAAATGCAAAAAGGGGAAATTTTTTAGTAAGGGGTTTGTTGTCTAAATCTAATAAATTTAGTAAAAACTAATTTAGTAAATACATATTTACTAAATTAATTTTTATACTACTATAAATATGTATATTAATACATATACTACTTATTTAAAAACCTATTGTTGTTTTGGTGAGTTATTTCATGCCACTTTATATATCGATTATCTAGTAGATTCTAGATTAGGAGCGATTATACGAGTGGATCCAAAATTAGAGAGAAGTGAAACTATACATTTTTCTAAATTAAGAGCAGTTCTTTAAAGTTGGTTTTCAAATCAGGGTTTTGATAATTCGTTAAGCGAGGTGGTGCCTTATTGTAATTATATTTTTTTATTTGAAATTTTTTTTAAAATTTTCGTTGATTACAAACTGGAGACTGTGTCCTCATATTCCAAAAAATTTTGGGATCTTTAAATTAGTTATTTATGTGCTACGGGGCTTATGAAACTTATCATGAACTTTGATATTGTCGGATTTCAAAATTTTGTATTTAGAATATCTTCGTGACTCTTGATTCAATCCTTTATACATTACACATATATAAAAAACATAAATGTTCTTCCATATCATGTCATCCCGATTTATTTTCGATCCCATCCTTTCTGCATGTTATTTAAAGAATAAAAAATATCTGCATTTTACAAGCATCAAAGTTGTTTATACTCGTATGTAGATACTTAATGTTGTCACTTCATTTTCTCCATTTTTTTTTTTGTTATTTTTGTAATTTTTTAAAGTTAAAGTGGTTCAGGTGACAGACCACTCACATTTTATATTTAAATTAAAATTATATAAGGTTTTTTTCTTCAAAGTTTCAACTTTATGTATTTTTTTTTTGGCATAGATATTTACAAGATACTTATACATAAGGAGTGATGGATGAGTTCAAACCATAATTTATATATGTTATATACATAAATATATATATAAATATATTATAATTTATATTTACCATTTTTATCTGTAATATTTTTGCCTTTTAAGTTCAATAGACCAATTCTTTCTTATGTCTAGGTTAAAAGATATTTTATATATATATATATATAATATATATATGTATGTAATAAAGTACAAAAGAAAAGAAATACATTTTGTGCAAAAAAAAAGCTTTTATTTCATTTGCAAAAAATATATATATATATATATATATATATATATATATATATATATACAAAAAAGAATGCATAATTTATTAGCTTACATATATTTCTTTGTTATTTATTTTATAATTTTGCTTTGAGTTGTTCTGTTGGGCTAGTACTAGAGCTATAAGATGGATGTACAGAATAAAATTCTAAAAGAAGAATAAACTCATAAATAACCATATATATTAAGTATATTACATTTAATATATTGTATTACAGCAAGGTGTATTTAAAATTTTTTCAGAAAATTCAGAATTTTTATCAGGATTTTTGTATTTTTTATTTTAAATATGGTTTTGAATAGATTGAGATTGTGTTTTGTATATAAATATATATATATTATATATATATTGTTGTTATTCTTTTGTAATATAATAAAAGAGAGGTGTATTATAATAAAAGGATTACAATTCTAATGCTTATTTATCATGCTATTTTATACCTTTTATATTAATTTTATACCTACATATTTATATACCCATTGTCCAACATTTAAATCTGAAGAAACCAATTTGAATTTGACTAAAAAAAATATGTGGTAAATTTGTGGTTTGGTAACTCATTACATTACTAAATTTGGTAAGACCTATACATACTTATATTTTTGAAAAAGTATTTAATACAAGTAAGTAGGTATGGTAATTATATCTTATTTTATTTATGTACGTATTTTGATTTGTAAAAAGTCCTACTTGTCCCCTTTACCCTGATTCGAAAATTCTATATGTTACATTTGTTTAATGGACATTTTTATCTTATACTTTATTCCAATAACATTTTTAATCTTTATTTCAACCAAAGATTTAACATTTACTGAGGGTTTTTAATTTTTTAATTTTTCAGTTTTAAAAGGAATCGCCTCAAATTGTATAGAATATGTTGATATCCATGTTTCATGGTCATTTATTAATGTTTCAGAGAAAACAATCATTGTTATTGTGGTTAGTCGATTTTTTTTTTTAAATTGAAAGTAATTAAATAAATATGATGTGAACATTGATTGTTCATACCAGATCTATGTATTTCAAGTACTTATCAGTACAATTAGTGGTTGCGTTACTTGATTCTCATCTCTTTACTTTTTCAAGTACCAGTCTTACTTAGTTTTCGAGACTTACAAAATTTAAGTATAAGTAAAAGAATCAGGTAAAAATACTTGTAATTCCCAGAAAGTAATTGCTACTGGAATTAAAAATCACACAAATTTAAATTCAAACCTATCTCTATTATAAAATTTTTTTATAATGTATTAAACTGTATTCAGAATGAAAATATTTGAAAATACTTGAATACTTGGAAAATAATTGAATTTTTTAAACAGAAGTATTTCTTTGTACTTAATTACTGTATTTTCAAGTAATTGAATATCAAAAAATAATTACAAAAGTAATTAAATTTGAAATTTAAATCATATGTATATTATTTGACTTAAAATTCAATTTTGTAAGTCTCAGTATAGCTAGTACTTGACAAAGTAATGAGTATCAGGTAATAGTACTTACAATTGCACTAAACTACCATTTAACTCAGTATTATACAGGTTTGGTTCAAACTCATCTCGGCCCCCTCATATTTTAATAAAAAGAAAAGTAAGTACAAAATTTCTATTCTTTAGTAACTTTTTGTATAGAGTAAGTACTTTAAACTTCGTATTTAGTTACATATATGAAATTTAGTTTCAGTAAAAGATTTGTAGCTTTATAAAATTTTATATCTAACTATAATCGTATAATAATTTTCAATGATAGTTAAATGTAATTAAGGGTTCTTAAGGTTTATCATCAATATTTCTCATATTTCCAAGATCCAATAGAATTACCAATCATATGCTACTGTCCCTATATGGTTACAGTCATAAGTACTTAGAATAAAAAGTAAATTCGATGTTTAGACTTTATAGCCTGTTATAAAATTTAAAAGTACTATACATATATCCATTGTATATATACTTTTAGACTTCGATCAACGTTTTCCAATCTGTTAGGGAATCGTCTAATTACCTTTTATAACTCTAATTTCAATTTAATAGAAGTTAAAAGTAAACTCTTAATAATTCCAACTTTAAGCAGTTTAAATATATTATTAACTAAGTATATCATAGTCTAAAATTTACAATGTTTAAATTAAATCGGCTAATATTTTTTAATAAAGTACTTAACTATAAAAAGATTTTAGTTATTATGGGGGTTTCAATGATTCATACCACTTAAGCTTACGAAAAATTTTAACAGTAAATTACTTATAATTTTAAATCTATCTATAATTAATTAATACTTACTATTACTAATTATTTTTAGCAATTTAGCATGATACCAGATCAGCAGTTTTTAAACTGGGGAAAAAAAACTAAATTTATTCCACTTGGAAGTCACTTGAATATCCTAGTATTGAAGGTTTTTTTTTTTTTTTGTAAAATTTTAATTTTAATCTTTTTTAATATTTTCATTTTATTTTATATGCACCTTAAGGTTAAAAAAGTACATTCATTCATTTTAAAAAGATTTAAACAGTCAGTTACATATTTACATATCTTATATATATATATAAATTTATTTTTAATGTGATGTTATTATACCATATTTTTTAACATACTAAGTATATGCATATTTATAGTTAATATGAACCCATGTATGTGTATATTAATTTATTTTATAAAAAAAAAAATCCAATTTTTTAATTTTAATTTTACATATTTACGCCCTAGAAGTCTAAAAAATTTTGCAGAGCTTCAATATTTATATTGTAAATATATATTATATTATATATGACAAGAATCGTCATTTAACATAAGGGATTCATTATTATTTTTTTTTGATTATTTTTATTCTATACAACATTTATATTTATATATGTATATATATATATATATATTGTATATGTTCATATATATTATGTATGTTATAAATTGTAATGGATAAATTATCTCTTAATATGAATATGTATACATTCTGTAATCAGTACTCTTCAAACCCCCCTGTTAAAAATTACATATTTGTTGTTGTTATATTTTCTGTTATTTACGTTCTATCTATTCTTCCTTTTCTTTCTTTCTTTCTTTCTTTCTTTCTTTCTTTCTTTCAAATATAATAATGTAACATTTAGTACATAAGAATATGTATTTTTTTGTTGTTGTTGTTAAATTTATGATTTTTTGTTGTTTTGTTTTTTTAATGTACACATATACATGTAAAAGAAATAAAAATGTCAAATTTTAATTGTTATCAAGATAACAGAAACTTATAAATTAATATGTAATAGTTATAAATAAATTTTTTTAAATAAAAATCTGATATAAAGCCAATTGTTCATTAAGCAACTGAAGCTGAAGAACCAAAGACAATAAAGTATCTGGTGTTATAACAGATTGTACTTATCTGTTGAAGAATCTATAACTAAGTAAGTTAATTTGGTTATAAGATTAAGCTTCACGAGATTTAACAACTACATATGTAATAAATTGGTATTATATAGAACAGTAGTAGAATACAATAACCTAAGTATACAATAAATTCGAAACTTAAAAATATTTTATAACTAGAATTTATAACTAGATAAGTATAGTTATAAATTTCACACCACCTTTTCCAATCTATTCGGGAATCCCCAAAAATCCCCGTATTAATTAAAATTTTTTATTTCCGTGCCAATTTATGAATTATTATTATTATTATTTAAAAATTACTTCTGAAAATTATAATTTCAAAAATATTTCATATATTTTTTTTTCAATTATAACTCCTATAAGTATGCAATGCAAAAAGATTTTAAAATATAAGTATTCAAAATATATATGTATTTAAGTTTTTTAATTTAGGCCAATAAAATAATTATTTTTTAATAAAGAAATTTTTGTTTGGGTTTTATTTTTTTAATTCATTGATTCTGTTTACGCGCCTATAAGCATGCAATTAATTTTCTTTGAGAAGGTTTTTGAAAGTTAATACCAGTTTTAGAAGTAATACGAAATTTTTTCTTTGTTTTCTTTTTTTTATTAAAGAATAGTTACTAGATACCGTGTGATTCAGTTGCTTTAGAATTTATTAAATCCTAATAGATTCACAAAATTTAAGAAATTATAATCAACAAAAGACCCAACATATTGTATATTGCATACGTATATTGCATAACTTTAGGGCAAAAACGAATATAAAAATAAAAAAATATATTGAGCTAAATAAATATGCTAAAAATATTTTGTTATTATTTATATACATATCTATATATTATATATATATATATATTGGTTAATGGGTACCTACATATTGTCTTGATAATACTCTAAAAAAAAAAAAAAAAAAAAAAAATGAATACATATCCTTTAGGAAATGATCATGCGCAAATAAGATATCCTTGTTATCCTTTGTTTGGCAGCTGTATCATATTTTTCTTCTTATTTGTTTTTGTATTAAAATTTTTATAGAATTTTTTTTTTTTTTTTTTTGAGAAAACGTTGCAAAATTTTTTTTTTTATTTTTGTGTCTTTTGTCTCGTTTTTTTTTTTGTTTTTTTGTCTTTTTCTTTTTCTCAATACAAATTTTTCAATTTCATTAAGTACTTTTAAAACGCAAAATAAAAAAGAAAAAACAAAACATAAGAATAAAAAAAAATACAAACAAAAAAATTTGAAAATAAAAACCTTGGATACACATAGTTCAAAGAATCATAAGCCCTCTGTATAACATTGGCGAAGGATTTAAAACGAAAAATAATACACACATACATTCACATATTATTAGTGTTACTTTATTTTCAAATTTTGTTTTAATTTCAAATTTTTTTTTATTTTTTTTTTTTTAATTTATAGAGCATTAATAAACAAAGAAAAGCAGCTTAAAAAATGTTTCAGAATTTATTGAAATTGAATTAAAATTGAAAATAAAAACTAGTAGCAATTAAAATTTGTTTTTAAAGGCTTTCTTTTTAAATTGGATATGGATTGGATCAGTATAGGGACTTATTAAAAATATTCCAATTTGAATTGATTGTACATTTTGACTCACATTGGTCTAATCTGATTTTCTTTGTTTTTTGAAAAATTGACTGTTAATTAATAATCCATTTAAAATAAAAAATGGATTAACATTGTTTGGGGAGTTAATAATTGTATATAAATTCAAAAAACAATTTTTTTTGAATTTGATTATAAGTAAGTTTGAAATTAATTATTGAAAATAAAAGTTAACTGAAATATGGTTTCAAATGACTGTTATGTTATAAATGTAATTGTTTTTTTTTATAGAAGTCTTTATTCAACATGCAAAAAAGGGCAAACACAAATGAATGGTTATTTTTTATTTTAAAATATTTATAAATAGAATTAATTTTTAAATATTTACACAACGTTGAGGTTCTTTTTCATTGGAGAATGCTACAAAATTGATTAAAATTATTTAAAACCATGAAAGGTCTGTTAAATTTAAATTATAGTTAGTTAGTAAACTTAATACATTAGATTATTATTTATATATATACATTAGATTTAATACATTAAAAAGTAAACTTAATACATTAGAAAATTTTACGGAGTTCAAATGGTAAAAATTGTTAAGTCTGAATGTTTTAAATTAAATTTGTAAAAATTAAAACCCTACTTTTTAATAAATCGTTGTTTTTTTAGTACTGTAAAAACATTTACTGTGTAAACATTTCCTGGACATTAACTAAATTAAATTTACTAGTTTTATTTCTAAATTCGGACAAATCTATAATTAGTTTTGCTATAAGGTAGTTCCAGAAAGGTAAATTTCTGGTTGTTTCAGCTAAAATTAGTTTAATAATCATCTCATCTTAATATTAAATCTACAGGCAATCGCTTTTGCCTAATATAAAAGTAATAAACAACCTACTTACAAAGTTATATTAAATAGGTACAACGGCTAATAATTAGTTCATTAAAAGATCTGTTTTTTTTTTTAAAGTGTCTTTGTCTGTAGAATTTAGTAGAATACAGTAACATTTCGATAATCTGAATGATTGCATACCCCTATTCGGATTAGCTTGATATTCGGATTGGTGGATACCAGTCCAACAAGTAGAGCTGTGGCTCAAAAACTCTCTAAAATTAAAAATAATAAGTTATAAAAAGTTAAAGTTCTGTGAGCTCTTTTTTGTGTCATACTTATTTCAAACAAAAAATTATAGTTTTTACTTTTGTACATTCTGATACTTACAATATTTTAAGTAAACTAAAAATAATAAATTTAAATTAAAACTTCAACACACTTTATAAAAACAAAAACGCCTACAACAAAAACCTAAATGTCAATAAATTATTGTTAAAAATATTCATACGAAAACATAAAAACAATAAACATATTGCAATTTTGAGCATAATTCGGATTATAGAATCTTTAAGCTGCAATCAATTCGGATTGTAGAATAGTTAGTGCTTTGTAAACTGTTATTCGGATTATTGGATATTCGGATTATAAGGATTTCGGATTATCGAAATATTATTGTACATGCAAAAAATGTATATATATTCTGTATTTCCTAAACTAACGTCTTAATTAAAAAGTTCAATTAAATCCTTTAACTCTCTCCTATCATAACTTTCTATATCCCAAAAATCATGAAAATCGATTCAATAGTTTATTCAGAACCCGGACCCGTAAAATGATGTGGCCTCTTAATATAATGATAATTGCTTTTTTAAAATTTATTAATTGACTTTGATTTTTAAATTTGTTCATTAAATATTATACAATAGATTATACTTGCAAGTATTTTAATCACAATTCTAACAGTTAAATTCTGGCAATTTTATTTGAGAGTTGATAAATGTAAAGTCACACATGCCATTTAATACCGAAAAAATTAAAAGTAGTCCAACTAACTCTGTGTAGAACAATTTCGAGTTTACCTGTACTTAACTAAATTGTTTTCATATAAAACACGCTTTAGAAAGTTGACAGAATAAACGTCGTACTGCGTACATACCCTGTCAAGCTTGTTTGAATCAGAAATCGTTTTTTAATAAAAATGTTATACAAATTATAAAATGTTATTTTATACATTTTGTTATAATTCAAAATATCTTTCCACCATTTAAAATAAATTTTACAAAAATTTTCAAAATTTTATTTAAAAATAATTTAATTAAGTACTTATCTGTAATAAGTAATGACATATTAAATCTGAAATATGAAATATAAACTTCTGTTATCCAGTATTTCTTAATATTTAATATTTATTAAAAACTTCAAAACTTCCATAAAAAAAGAGCAATACTTAATATAATTTAATAATAAATTCTTAAATAAAAGTAAACAATTAAAAAACTTTTTATTTATTTTTTATTTAAGATTCTTAAAAAAAAAATAAAAAAAAAATTGATATTTCAAAACTTTTTAAATGACCCAATTTTTAGTATCTGTTTAATCATTCAACTATTCAATTTTGTTTTTTATCTGTTTAAAATCATTACATGTACAATGTACATAATACTTATATAATACAACTATACATCCCCAAAAAATAAAGTAATCTGTTAAAAAAAATTTTTTAATAGTTAGAGGAAAATGTAAAATATGTATAATATGTATAAGAGATTGGACAAAAAAACTTTTTTTTTTAAATACTTCAATGATTTTGTTTTTGTTATTGTTTTTTCTATGAAATTTAATAAATTTTTTTTAAATAGAACACATTAGAAATGGTAAAGTGAGTGTATTTTTAAATGAATACATGTGCAAAATTTTTAATTATTTTTGTAACTAATTTAAAATAAATTGGGTTTTGGATTTGGACCTTTTTTTTTAAATTTGTAGTTACTTAATTGTTTACTTCAAATGCAGGATATTTTTTCTATTAGACGCTTTATTAGATACTAAGATACTTTTCAAGATACTTCAGAATATTAAACTATTACTAAAATGATTAAAGTACCACTTTTGTATGTACTTCTTCGGAGTAGAGTTAGTTAGTTTGGGAGCGTATCGAAATCCGGTTAATAATCCTGTTTTATCAAATTCCTATTTTATACAATCGTGTTTTTTTAATCCGGTGCAAAGGGTTGAAAGAGTAGGATACAAAATCAGAGTTCCATTAATTATACTAATTATATCCCATTATATTACATTGTTTTAGGAGGAATATTAGTGTTGAATACAGAATCGGAGGGGTATAGGCTTTTTCCACAATATTTATATAATATATATGTGGATCCACTAAATTAGGAGTGGTTTTAGAGCTTGATCTAAAAACAGGTTTAGATACTTTTCCCCTAAAATTTTTTATATATATATAAAAAATTACGTAATATTTTAATTAACATAAATTTCTTAGAGTTGGAAAAATAAAAAATTGCTTAACTATATTTTGTACTGAACTTAATTGAGTAAGCCAGGAATTAGATTACTTGAATAATTACAACTCTAAAGTGTATATTTACAACTTTTGTACAATACTTTTCTATATATTCGGCAGACCTGTATCTTTCAAATATATACCAGTACAATTACCAAATACTCATTACTTTATTTAGTATTACATTTTGATTATTACAAAATTTAAGTATAAGGAAAATAATCAAGTAAAAATACTTGTGAATCCTAAAAAGTAATTAAATTTTTAGTTTAAATTAATTACTCGAAAATACTTTAGTCTCAAAAAAAAAAAACAATTACAAAAGTAATTTAACTCAAAATTTAATTACTTTCTGGGAATTGCAAATATTTTCTCATGATTCTTTTACTTAAACTGAAATTTTGTTAGTATCGAAATCTAAGTAAGTAGTTAAAACTTCTATTTGACAAAGTAATGAGTACCAGGTAATTGTACTTACAATATGTACTTTAAGTACCATTTTACTCAGTATTATACAGGAATGATTTTAAGTGCAAAAAATTATATTCCTTTAACATATTGCCTTCTTTGCTCTTAAGATTGCCTTCTTGGTTCAAATTTGCTGTAAGCTTCTCTGCAACTTCTTCCTTTCTCTCTATCTCTCTTATATAAAGTTAGTTATTTTCCAACCAAAAGTACGTGTTTTTATTTTCTAATGAGTTGGTGACTCTTTTTTTTTCTCCAACTCATAGAATATATGACAGAGAGAAGAAAGTATATGTAACTAAGTGTACGTGTTATCTAGATCTCTAGGTTTTTAATCTTCTGAAACCATTCTAAGTATAAAATACATTTTTATGTACATTCTATATAAAAGCATAATTCGATTTAGATAAAAAATATCGTATTACAATTTTTAACTAAGCATAATTTTTATTACTAGATTTTTTCTTTTTTTTTTATCACGGACCCATAAACATTGTAAAGTATATACAGTGGAAGACTTGACAGTAATGGAATAAATGTTAAACCAATGATTAGCGAACATTTTTGTTTTTTTGCAAAAAAAAAAATGAAATTTGTGTTTTTTTTTTATTTTATCCAATGTTGTAAAAAATTCTCTTGGAAAAATACAAAAAATTTCCAAAAATGATTCTACAAAATTCAGTAAAAAAAAAAAGGAAGGAAAACCCAAAAACCAATATCCGCTATTATTTTTTTACATTCAGTTCTTCTTTTTATACTTTGCTTATTCTGTTATTTGTTTGTTCTGTACGTTTTTTCCCATTCTGAGTTTCTGTTTTTCATCTTTTATTCTATTTTTTTTTAAATAATAATAAAAACTGAATTCTGAACGCCAATAAAAAGAACAAGACAAGCAGATTTTTTAAAAACTGACTGTATTTTCAATTTTTAATCTGGTTTTGACATACATTTGATATTTTGTTATTTTTCCTTTTGGTTTTTTGTTGGATTTCAAACCAAATCGTACTAAAACTTAATATTTAAAAAACAATATGAAATTGTTTTAAATATAAAAATGTAGATAGTGGTGGTGGTGGCATGGTAGCATTGGTACACAGAAAAACTTTTTCGGAATTTCAATAATAAAATATTAATGTTAACTGAATTCAATTTTTGCCATTTAACAATATTGGATGTTGTTCTGTTATTCTGAGCTTACTTTTAGTATGAGTGCAGTGATCGCCGCCATTCAAAAGTTGAAATACAATATTTTAATGAATTTGGTGCAAGTTACTTCATTTGGTGCAATATTACTAAACCTTTGAAACCTAGGTGTTGATTGAATTGAATTTGATCAGCAAGAACTAGAAGGTTCTACAATTAAATTCTTCCGCAGACCTTTTGCGTTAAGTGTTGGTATATTTGTTTCGCATAATGTGAACGATTTTTACAAAACCTATTTATCAGGATCTAACCACGATCAAAACACAGACTCTCAAATTTCGCATGTAATAAATCCTGTTTTCAGAAAATCTATTTTTTTATATTCTGGAGAAGGCTCATAATTCTAATTTTGTCTAATCCAACTCTAAAAAATCTTTAAAAACGAGATTTTTCCATTAAAAATTTATATTTTCCAAAACTAGATTTTTAAAAAAAAATTGAGATTTTTTAAAAACAATATTTCAAAAGAATTACTAAACCGTGATTATACAACGTGTTCCTCTTTTTATGTAACAATTGATATATTATCAGAATTTATGTAAGGAATGTCTGAATGATTTTTCATATGGCAGTCGCCACCGCAAAAAAAATGAAGCAATTCCTTCTGAGGAAGTCTTCGTTAAACGAACAACAAATTTTATGAATTTTAAACGCAGCTGAATAAACGCGATACCTAATTTTATTATCGGCTTATAATTAAGTACTCAAGTGTTTAACGGGGTTTAATCTAAATGGTAAATGAAAAATTCGAAACAAATGTTACAAAGTACTTAATTATACTATAAAAGCTTCAACTTATTTCTTATTCATATGGATCAACGCTAGCATATGTATTTTAAATTTTAAATTACATGATTAATATCTCCAACACTTTATAATTCTATAGCACAAGTCAAACAGCTATCTTCATTACAATCGAACTTATAACTTACAATAACTATATATAGTTATATAAGTGGATTGCCCCCTTAATAAGTCAAATGTAAGATAAGATCGTATTTTGTAACAGATATTTCTATACCAAGTATTAAAAATTAGACTAATTAGGACATATCATAAGTTTAATTAACTAAAGTAGTTATTAGACATCTCAAGACATTAAATTTAAAATGAATTCTTTTATTAATTAATTCCTTGAATTTTTCTGGAACACCGAATGAATGTACTATTAACTGCTTATCAAATCTTATTATATATCTATCCTTATACTGATCTGCCTAATTTTATCATATTATGTCCACTCCTTACTTACTGATCTGTCTTATCTTATCTTAATCTGAATACTTCTACTGATTATATTTAAAGGTCAGGAATTTTTACAAGTTCTTAAACTAAATGATCCTTTAATTTTTTTGAATTTTTGTTTTTAAAATCCCTACTAAAAATATCAATCTGCTCACAAACTTTTGTCTTTGACTGTACTTTATTTTTTTTTTTATTATACTAGAAAATTGCCTTAATAAAAACCGTGAATAGTATTTGCATTATTTACTCTTTTTATATACCTATTTACCTCTTCCTCCTTAGTCTTCATATAGCCCTTCAAACATTTAAGGAAAATTGAAATGAGGATAATGACAACTAAGAAGGGAGTTGACACCCAGCTTGATCAGGTGTAGTGTAAAGCTCATATAAAAGAAGGAGTTGTATGGCAGCTACTCGAACCCTCTGCAGTAGACCAACCAAATTTTGCAGTAACTTTGGCCATTATACTAAACTACTTTTGGCAAAATTTCAGACACGCAGCTTCCATAGGTATAGAGTAATGCTCATATAAAATTATAAGTTGTATGGCAGGTACTCGAACCCGTGGACCAAAATGGCTGAATTTCAAACTCGATTCCCTTTTTTGCATAAAAACGAATTTGTGAAAATTTCATAATCCTAGCTCCTTTACTTTTTGAGTTATCGTGATGACGGACGGACAGACGGACGGACAGACGGACAGACGGACGGACATACATAGCTAAATCGATTTATTTTTCGATTCTGATCCGATCCATACACTTGAGTCTATATCTACCCCCCCTCCTTCTCTGCGTCACAAACGTAATGGCAAATTTATTATACCCTTGGACTATATAGTCATACGGGTATAAAAATGAATTTTATTATATAAGTATACAGAGTGATTATTGGATTACCTTTTTGAAGTTTCTGTTTTATTAAAACAATTTCGAATTTCGAAATTTCAATTTTTGATAGAAAATATTCTTGCAACTTATTTAATGTATTTTTACTTATTTGTTGTAAGAAACAAATATCTTATAGATACATTTAGTAACTACATTATATGTACTCTTAACTATAAGTAGATGTTTTTGTTTTATTAAGTTTAATAAAATAAAGATTTCTTTTTGTTTTTTATATTTAAAAAAAAAAACTTTTTTGATTGAATGGATAATAAAAACTTTTTTATTTTTTTTTTTTTGATATTAATTCAAAATGATTCTTATACGGATTTTACTTAAGTTTTACTTATGTTTTACTTATAAATATTTAAAACAAACTCTCCATATAAAAAGAATTTTAAGTATCTTGAAGTTGAAGTTATGGTATAAATTCTTTTATATTGGGAAGGATTTAACTTGCAATGGGATTACAAAGTATTATTTAACTATACTATGTATAATATTAAATCTTATTTTTATAAAAATACATAAAAGAAATCCATCTTAAGTTATATCAAAATGTATTTAATACCATAAATTCCAATTTATTATTTTCTGTTTTTAAATTGAATTTATATTCTATGGGTATAATTTTAAGAATAAAATTAAATGTATAGATATTGATTTCTTTAGATAATTCTTAAGAATTTTGTCTCAAGGAAAGTTATTGAATTGTAAATTTTTTGTCCGTTCATTAACAAAAAATATCTTTTATAAAAAAAATCTTTTATATTCTATTAAATTTTATTTAAAATCATCAAAATTATTGATAAAAATTTCCCAAAATAAGATTAAAAATAATTATATCATTTTTTTGAAAATATTTCAGAATATTAAATAATAATAAATAATTAATTTTAATAGTAAAAGTATAAATTTCTGTATTTTATTGGATTTAATTATAAAACTTACACGATATAATAATATTTATGAATGTGTGTGGACTTTTCGTCCATCTTAAATTATTGTTTGGGTGCCTAGTTATCTATAAAAGTGAATTAAAATCCAAAGCTTTTATTTCTCTAATTTTGACTCAATTATATATGAGAAATGAAATCCCAAACCCAGTGTGATGGGGGGGTTTATTTCAAAGAATCTAATTTCGCTGCTCCTAACTTTTATATACAATTGTTATACGCGAAATGTTACCAGTTAGATTTTATCACCTGTATAAAATCCGATCCCAATTAACACAATTCCATCTGTGAGCTATATTTGTTAAATTAAATTATTAGTTTTAAATTAATTTATTTTTTTTTTACTTTTATATTAATTTCAACCAAATGACGAATGGCAGTTGAATTGATCCCAAACCCAGATTAAAGTTTAATTTAGATAGATAAGTAGAACCCTTTTGAATTTAAGATCTTCACTTAATGCATTGTACCATCCAGTCGTTTTTAAGAATTTGCTTTTGATGATAATAACAATAGTATTTTGCATATTTTGTATTTTTAACTCTTTGATTCTTCCGTAACTAATATAAAAATTTGAATATTTAGGATGATAATTCGATGCTGGCGTTACCTTTAACACCACTTCTAGCGTTGCTTTTACCCTACCTAAAATCGACGCAAGAATGAGGCTATAACCTTTACCGTATGTAAAGGTAAATACAAATAAATAACAAACACGACAGCAACGTTGTCAATGCTACTGAAAAAATAAAGTAGCTTTGTTGAGAGTCGCGTCATTGTGTTGTTTTTACCGACAATTTTTATCTATGGTCAAGTTTCATCTAAATCAATGTATTCTACTTAAACGCCTAAGCGACGCCATGCATTGTGTCGTAATTTTTAGCCTTATTTTATTAAAACCTTTAACATCTGAATATAATAAAAGACAAACTACTGCTGCTGACTAGCTTGTCCTATGTTATGTTAAGTGTTATTCACACATGTAACACACTTCTAATTACAAATGCTTACATACAAAAGAGAAAGAAAAAATGAAACTGATAAAATGTAAATTATGAACAGAAAAAAAAAAAAAATTATAACGTATGAGAAATTTGTTAACAGGTAGATACAGAAAATTATAATAAAAACGTATAAAGCTATTTTTTACATTTCAGTATGTATACTTCTATTTTATTTTCATTTACAAAACTAAAACAAACTATGTATTATAATGTTAACTTAATGTTCTTTAGGTAACAAATTTCCTTTTATTAATTCAGGACCGCAATAGCAGGAAAAAAGAATATATGTATATAAAAAGAGAAATTAAAATTATACCTGTTGTCCGACAGGCTTTTTTTACTAGTTTATAATAAATTGTCAAATATTTTAATTATGAATGTCAGTTTGACATTTATTAAGAATTTGAGTTGTTCAAAACTTTAAAATAAATTTGCTGTCATTTATTTTTTGAATTGTTATCTCTACATTTTAATCATTCAATTTTTTATTTTATTTAAATATATATATATATATTATTAAAAATAATTAATATTATATTTTTTTTTTATTTTCAGGTGAGTGCCCTAAAAAATGTGACCTATATATTTTTCATTTGGTTTTTTGGAGGGGTGAACTATCAAATTTTCATATTCGAATACACAAAAAATCTGTTTTTGAAGTTTCCTGATAGTGACAAATAAAATTTTTTATTTGTTTTTGCCTTTTTTTTTTTTGTGGTAAGTTTTTTTGATATAATTTTTAACCCATTTCTGGATTTGTTTTTTTTTTTTTAGTCTATTTTTTCTATTTTTGGGTACCTTACAATTTTTGTGATGTAAATTTTTATTATAGTTGGAGGGGGAAAAACTTTTTTTTTAAAAATGGTGTCATATATATTTCAAATATATAAAATTTATTTGACAAAGGGAAATAAAAAACTAGGTTAGGAAATATAAAAAAAAAATAGGTTTTTATTTTATTCCTTTCTTCTATTAAATTGTAAATATTTTGTGGTTTTTCATAGTCAATGTTGTAACCTAATTTTTATCTGAACGCATTTTTCTATTAATATTTTGGTTTTTTTTTTTTTTTGTTTTGTTTTTTTTTTTTTTGTAATAAAATGGAAAATTTTTTGCACTGAAATATGAAATTTATGAAAATTAACTATGTAAATATTTATATATATATAAGAAGAAATATATATAGCATAAAAAAATACATAAATTTTATTAATGTGTAAATTATAACCTAATAAATCAACATTGAAAATTTATATGTATATATATATATATTTTAAGTAATAAATTGTCATTTTCATGATTTAAATTTCTGTATAATTAGGTTACCTGGGTAAATGGGTAATGTAATTTATATAATTTGTATGTACATAATTATTATTACCATATTAATAATAATTAATTTCATATAATATTTTATTTTAAAGTTTCAAATACATGGAATTTAGATGGGCTTTGTTGAGTTTGTATCATTTATAGTTCTACAAGTAGCTTTTTATATTAGAAAAATTATATATTTTTTTTTTTGTTTTTTACACGCTAGTCAAACTCTAGGAAAACGAATTCCTTTATACATAGCTAAAAAATAGATATGTATGCTATGGGGTTAAGGAGTTAGAAGGAAAATAAGATAGAAGAGGGGAGTTGGGTGGTAGGTTAGAAACAAACTTATTTAAGTTCTTTTTAAAATGTTGCAAATTGCATAAAGGTCTATTTCTGTCAGAGGGGAACACAACGGGATGAGTATCCATAACCAGTTTTGAGCCACCTAGGGATTTCCACTGTGTAGAAGTGAGCACTTGAGGTCTCCCTGGTGTTGCGTTGGAATTGTTTAAAGAGAGGCATTATTGATTTTAATTCAATAGAGCAAATGTCAACCTAAAAGATATATTTAAAAAGCTCCAACATTACGACGAGTGTTAAGAGGAGTGAAAGTAACCTGGACATTGGTCGCCAATTAGGCGTAAGGCGCGATTTTGGATTTTATTGAGGTAACTTAGTGAAGTTTGGGGAGCGCCAGCCCAATTGTGACAGATCTCTGGAAGAAAATACGCTTTACAGCGAGGGAGAAAACCCAAACATTTGGCAGCGTTATTTTATTATCTACATAAAAAATATGTTTATTCCATAACATTTTTTATTTAGCTGCATACCTAGGATGTTTAAACTTTCAAATTGCTGTATGATTTCTTCATGGAATCTCAGAACAGGGCTTATTTGATCTCTTTTGCAAGAGATGTGACAGCTTTTAGATATTATGCGATATTTAATATTTTGTTATGCTCTCATTATACATAGACTTAATTTGATGTTGTACTTGAAATATTATATAGCTTATGATATAATATTTTAAGGGACTAAGTTTTCATACCTAGAACTAGATCTAAGTCATTAATACGCTTCAGTTGAATTGGAAATAAATACCCGATCAATTTTCACGAACAATTATAAAATTTATGGTATCGTTAAGTTTCGTTAAACTAATTCAACAATTTATCTTAATATTATTAAATTAATTCTAATCCAATTATTTCAATATATAGTTATAAAAATTGAATTTTGTGGTTAAAATCAATTCAAATTAATTCAAAAAAACACAAAACTATTTCAATATATATGTATATATAAATTTTTTCAAAAAGAGAAATGTATAATTTATAAATCAGAAATACCTACAAACGCTTGAACAAAATACGTGTAGAAAGAAAGAGAAAGAAAATAACTATTGAAAGAAAAAAAACAATAACCGGAAGTCATTGATCAAACATTTATATCACGTTTTTTCCCTTTTTTCATTCATTTTTTATTATTTAAGTACTTGTTGTTGTTGTTTTTAAATTATGCCTATATAAGCATATCTATATCTATTCATTCTTAATCAGTGATGGAAACCATTTAATTTTTTTGGTTGGTTTGGTTTCGTGGTCCGAAAATATTATAGTCTTGGTTTTGGTTTTGGTTTCGGTTTGCCAAGCCATGAAAACCTTGGTTTGGTTTTGGTCTTGGTTTGGTTTTATTGAAAGGAAATCAATAAAGTAAATCTTCAATTGAATATATTATAAAAAATAATTTATTAAAAAATTAAAAATATAACAAAAACAGAATAAAAATAAATTCAAATCCAATATAAGTAAATCCACCAGCATTATAAAAATAAAAACTATATATATAGGAACTGAAAATAAAAAAATTATCCATTATTATATTATTTACAACATATATGTAACATTAAAATTACCTATAAAAACGAGATCAGGAGTTTAGTTTTAGTAAGAACATATTTCGCAATACCTCTTCCCCCAACCTTTCTCTCTGATCACTTAAAATAAATTTAAGAGCAGAAAATGCTCTTTCAACAGACACTTGCGTAGCAGGTACAGCTAAAGTAATTTGAGCAATATTGTATAATTCTATTTCAGATTGTTTTCTATTTTCCCAATATAAAATAGGATTATCCGTTTTTGGTGTCAAAAGCGTCAATTCAATATGAAATTAAAAATGTTGCAAATTTTTTTATTCGTGAGGGCTAGATTATGCATTTCAAAATGAAAAGAGCTGAATTGCAAGTTTTGTTTTGAAAATGTCTAATGACTTTTTAAGTAAAAATTTTAAATTGCTCCTGCAGGATTTTATTTCATTTTAAATTAAAACCATAAAACTAACTAATTTTTTAGTGGTTTTGGTATGGTTATGGTTTCTGTATTTTAAGTTATGGTGGTTTTGGTTTTGGTTTTGGTTCCTTAAATTTTGACTGGTTTTTGGTTTTTTGGTTTGGTTCAAAACCGGTTTCCAACCCTGTTCTTAATAGTTCGTTAACAGTTTTAATTGTTAAAAATGACGAAAGGTGATTTGTAACTGTAAAACAGGTAATCATAGTTAAAATGTATTTGCTTTTATGTTTTTTTTTATTATGTTAAACAATATTTGAAAATCGAAACCTGTAAGATAACTTTACATTTCACACATATACATATATATATATATTATATATATAACATAATTCTAAACAAATAAAAATTCTTTGGTATATTTTCCATGCCTTCTTCCTTCCTGTTTTCATTCAAAAAACAATGAATTTAATAAAAAAAAAAAAACAATCTAATAAATAGAAATGATATGAAAGAATTTATTCATTCATAAAATAAATTTTAAGGCGTCTAGGTAATTTAATTTGTGATAGCCCCCAAACAAATACTAAAATAATAAAAAAAACGAAGAAGAAAGTAGAGTAGATTTTGTCAACTGTGGGATACCCGCACTCAAGGAAGCCAAGGTTTGGCAACGGATTTAGCACTATAGAAGAAGAAAAAGAGACACTCTCATGAATATTGTGCAGACTTTGGCATAAAACTTGATTCCTTTTGACAAAATTTTATACACTCACTTTTGTCGGTTCCAGAGTTATACTTATATAAAAAAAGAAGTTATATAGCCAGCTACTTGAACCCACTGCATTAGACCAACCAAATTTTGCAAAACTTGGGCCATAAAACTAAACTTTTTTTTTAGAGACCTAGCTTTATTAGGTATAGAGTATATGCTCATATTAAAAAAAAGTTGTATGGCAAATTCGCGAACCCGTTGAGAAAATTGTCTGAATTTCAACAGCTATAGACGTCTATTGTATAAAAACGAAGTTGTGATTTTTCAGAATCCTAGCTCTTAATTTTTGACTATCGTGCGGACGGACGCGCGATACACTGCCAGAATGATTCACTTTTCGATTCTGATCCGATCCATACTTTTAAATTAAATATCTACCACCTCTCCTTATCTGCGTTACAAACGTAATGGCAAATTTAGTAAACCCTTAGAACTATGTTCGAACGGGTATAAAAAAACTACAAACGGAAGTGGCAATGAATATTAAAAAAAAATTTTTCAAAATGAAATATATACATCCTTCCTTCCTCTAATTTTCTCGGAAAATATTTCTGATGATTATCAGTTATCACTATAATGATGACCAATGCATATTTTTATTTTAAATTAAGTTGATTAGATTTAGAATGGAAAAAAAAGTCTCATTTTGCTTAATTTGTCGTTATTTGATTAGATTTTGATAAAGTAAAGTTTGAAAAAAACAAAATTGTTTATTCAGCTGTAAATAGAGTATAGTTAGATAAAAATGCGAAAAGTTGCAAATAAATAAATGTTGCGTTGCTTAGTGAACTAATAAATTCAGTGAATATTCAAAATATTGGATTTTATTTAATTTATCTTTTAAAAGTGTTTTATTTATCTAAATATTAAGTAAATATTAATTATTATTACGAAAATAGTGTATTTATTCTCAAAAATTACCTGGTGTTTACATACTATACTATCTAATGCAAAATCTTACTGTCTGGGTTACAGGCGGCTTTTTCGCTATTTTTTGCGTAGAAAGATCTTAAACAGTGCTGTCTGGACATTGAAACTTCAAATTCATATTTTGAAAGTCATAAATAAACAAAATATATAGAAGAAGCAGTAAATCTGAACTGCAATTAACTTAAAGAGCTCAATGTAAATTTAAAAATAAATATTGATAATTTAATATTATATATCATGTTAAGAAGTTCACAGAACTTTTTTTAAGGAATTCTTAAAAAAGTTTTGTGAACAAATGTGTTAAAGACGAATTTCTAACACAATTTCTTCCTTTCCCGTGCATTTTTTAAATCGAATGTCAATACAGTTTTCGAACCTAATTTCGTTCCCAGACAGTAATTTTATATTTAAAACTAGCGAATTGCAGCATGCAAAATATGTAAACCCATAAACAATATGTAAACCCAGGTTATAATTTTTATAAATATTTCTTAAAAATACATGTCGTTATAAGGATTGATTATTTGACGCATTATTAACTTTTGAGCTTACACCGAATTTATCCAATAACATTTAATAACTAATCTAGATTTTTGAAAATTTGAAAAATACCTCTTATTTGAACTTTTAAATCTTATTTATACAATTTTCGAAACCAATCGACTGTGACTTTCGTTATTTATATGGAATGGTTACCTATTAATTAAAAAAACAATACATTTTAATTTTACAAAACTTTAAAATATAACCTATATCCAAATTTACTCAATTTCTAACTAAAAGTTATCAATTTTAATTTAATAGTTTAACTAACAACAATAAATTCTATCTTTAACCGAATTGGGCCCAACGACTTTTTAGTTTTATAGTTTTTCGATCAGAATTTTTTGAGCTTTTGACTTTAAATTTTGTATGGTGTAATTTTTGGCAATAACCAATTGTCCAATATCTATCGTTTTACTCTTTGCGGCACCAAATTTTTTTTTCAGTTTTTCGTTTTTAATTTAGGTGAATGACTTTAAATTTTGTATATATGTATATATTTACAATCTGTTACTTTTGGTGAAAGTTAAATATAGCCAAATATCAGAAATTCATTAACCCGTTTCGTCCCAACGATAATTAGAAAAGATTTTGTTTTTGTAAATTTAGCAAAGTTAATTTAGAAACAAAGAAAGTTCAATAACAATTACGTTTCATCATTAAAAACAATTTGACTAAATGTTTACCGTTTACCGGCTGTGATTCGAGATTATGATATGCCACCAACTATTTCAGATATGAATATTTGAAAAAAACTTGTTATACGCTGAGAAATTTTATTTAAAAAAAAAAACTTGTTCAAAGTTGAGAAATTATCCTATAAATTAAATTATAGCAAAATATAATCTAAGTAATAAAATTATATCTTTTTTAATTCTTCTTCTTCTACTTTGGCGCTACAGTCCGTTGTCGAAGCTTGGCCTCCTTAATCATTCTCTTCTATATCACTCGATCTTGAGTAGCAATTACCCAATTTTGGTCTTGGAGCGTTGACACAGAGTCTAACTCGACGTCAATCCATCGATTTCTCGGCTTCCCTACTAGTCTTTTTCTATCTTTTTCCCCATTCAATACCTTTTTTGGAATGCGAGAATCTGGCATACGTTGTATGTGACCAAAGGTGTTTCAGCTTAATGAATGTTACAACATCGTTGTCGGTTTATACATTGTATAGCTCTGCATTGCATTGCATTCTATATTGATCCTATTCTAATTAAGATATCTAATTTAAGTACATAAATCTGCATGCATTAAAGACTTGGACTCTCTTATGTAGTTGAGTATAGAATTATAAAATTGAATTCTAAGAAAGTATTCTAAAGATATGTCAAACATATAATTAATCAATATCTTCGTGCCTATAGATTATTCATCTTATATTCCTTTTCTCTACCCAATGTTGGACAAACACACAAGCCTCCAATAAATAACTGTTGAATAATTAACAACAAAATAACATAAATTTCACACAAACTTGTAATTCGCCTCTTAAAACAAATAATCTTTAAAAAATCAATAAATTTTACTTTACAAGTAAGTGTTATTTGAACCTTTCAGTTTGTCTCATCCTATGTAAATATAAATTTTTTTCTTATATTTATTTTTATCAAACTAACACTTCTGCTCATAAATTCCATTGTAATCAAGGTAAAAAAAGAAGCAAAAACAATAAGAGAATCAGAATAGATTAGGTTTAGGTGTGGTATAAAATTGTATAGTGTTGACAAAATATAAGATCCTTCTTTACAATTCCGTGTCCATACATTAGCAATGTTTATATACTATTACTACTATCCTACCACTGAAAATATAATCAGAAAATTACGTATCATCATTATTTTACCATACAACGATATAGTGTAGTGTCTTTCTTAATTTTTTTTTCACTTTTTTTGACGTTTCCTTATTTTTTTTTTTTTTTATTAATAATAAACAGACACTAGGCAATTTTTTATTTTTTAATTATTCAACAAGTTGTTAGAAGTTTTATATTTCTTATTACATATTTTCTTTTTTTTACGTTTTTTCGTTTCTTTTTTTATAATTTTTTAGAGTAAATTCTTTTGTAAAGTTATAAATCATATGCTATAAACATGAAGGTGGTGCTTGATACTAGAAGTCAAAGTTTTATGTGTGATGGGTTTGTTATACTTGTTAGTCAAATTTGTTGTAGTATTAAAAAAAAAACAAGTAATGAAAAAAGATCGAGAGTTATAAAAGAGCACATATCCAAAATTAAACAATTTCATAATAAGTTTTGTGCAAAAAGTATATTACAAATTAAATTTAAAGTAATTTTTTAGAGTCCTATTGTATTTATGCACTCTTGTTTTTAAATTTTAAAAAAAGCCATTTATAAGTAATTAAAAAAAACTGTTAGCACATGTTTAAATATAATGTAGCATGGGCTTCCATTTTACAGTATTATTTCAAAAAAATTTTGACACTAATTCAAGTTGAAGGGAGTCAAAAATGAATGATTTTTATGAAAGATTCATATTTTGAAAGATCTAGCTCCTTCCAATATTTCAAGCTATTAATTTATTGTTTGCAAGATATAACTAATAGCCTATCTACAATGACGCTCTTGTTTCCCTTTCATTACGTAGTCAACAAAAGAGTGTCTACAATGAAATGTACATGACAGCGTTTTTTGACATTGCCTTGTTTACAAATTTCATGGGTTAAAAAATATTCGATAGCTTAAGTGTATTGTATAGCTATTGTGAATAATGGTTTGGTATAATTTAACCCTAGATAGAAAAAATTTTACTAATTTTTTATTCTGATATATTTTTTTATTTTTCAATAAAAAATATTTTACAAAGTTCAATTATTTGACATTTGAATACGTAGAGAAAGCGGAATGGTAAAAAGTTAATCAACTTTTTTAATGGCTGCGTCAGGACTGCGTCTATTTAATTTGAAAGATAGCAAAGAACGAAACCAGAGCGTTCATTGCTATAAGGGAAAGAGTGGCTATAAGGGATCAAAAAATATATCAAAACTTCAATTTCCTGTAACGAAAACTTAGTTTGACAGATAGCAGAGAGCGAAGCTAGAGCGTTCAGTGTAGATAGGCTATAAAGGATTTAAAACATTTTTCAAAACTCAAGTTTCCTATAACGAAAAATTAAGACACTGTATGGCAACACTATTACGTTATTTCATATATATTTGAAAATTTTATAAATGCAGCTGCGGTTTAAGCTTCTTTTATAGCAATGTAAGGATTTTTTGAATTTTGGATGTTAACGGGTGGTTAATTTTTATTTTATAATTTCCGTTTATATTAAACATTGAGAACGACGGAACCCACTGACAGAATAAAACTATAAAGGCACTTTTTTTGAAAATCTGCTATAAACAATTTTTTTTTTTTGCGTTCTGGAAATAAAAGTAAACAAATAACAAAAATAACATCGAAAAAACTATAAAATTTTTAACCATGGAAACACTTTTTTATAACAGGAGTTGCAAATCTATAGTTGAAGTACCGCTGCTAAAAAAAAAATTAGTTATTACAAAGTTAAACTTTAATTTAATACACTTAAATGTGAAATTTATATTTTTTAAATGGGTTGGGTTTAATACCTGTGTTGAATTAGCCGCTCTAATTTCTTTGGTTTATTACCCAAGAAATTATTCAAAGTATACTGGAATTATCATTTTAACTTACTGAGTAAAATCCTGGTTGAGAGATAAACCTAATGTCAAAAAACCTGAATCAAATCTTCTTTTTAAAAATATTAAGTTACACTTTTTAAATTTGGTAGGCATATAGAGAATCACAAGTTATTGACAAGAATTTTAAAAATCTTTAGCCTTGAATTGAGCCTTCTAATAATGTTTTGTATTAAACCAAATTTAAAGATGAATGAGTTGACTCTAATTACATATTAATTTATTATAAAATAAATAAATTAATAAATAAAGAGAACACCTGTTTTTTTTAATTCTGTGACCATGAAAAGTCTATTTTAGAACCAATTAAATAATCAATTGACTACATTAACAAAGATATATTTTGAATATCCTGTAATTTTAATTATTAATCTATAAGTTCATTATTCTGAAAGACTTCTTAAAGGTTATTTTTTTTTTTTTTTTACTATAACCGTATAGGCTGATAGGGGCAGGATTTTGTTAATTGTTGAAAGTTTTTTAGAGCCCTTAAAAATAAAACCTAAACAGCATATAGTTTGAAACTTATAAATTAGGTAAGGTCATATTTTTGAAATTTTAATTAATATAAAATAAATGTGGCCCGCGAAACAGCATGTTTTTACATATCATCACTACAATTAACCCTACGTTTCTGCTGTTTCGTAAACATCTCTTTTGCAATATTTTTAAATATATACATATACTCTAATTTTCCTTTGCAAGTTTAATTTTTTTTTTTTTAATGGTGGTGGTGATTATCTTCTTGTTTTCAAAATAAAAAACCATAAAAACTGGAATATGTAAACAAACTGTCGGGTTCTAAAAGAAAACATTGTTTTAATGTAACTAAAAGATTGTTTTTTTTTTATATTTTTTTTTAATATTTCTATCTTTAATTTTTAAACACCTTTCTTAGTAATTAAAAGGTAAAACATTGTTTATATAATAACTTTTAGTTTGTAATAGTGTAAGTGAAAAATCAACAGTAGCGCCAACAGCAGAGCAAATATTTTTCTATATATATATACATATATGTATATATATATTTCTTTTAATATGAAGTAATTAAGGATTTTAACAACAAATACCGTTCCTTTATTTTTTATACCGCTTTTTTTTAAATAACTTTTGAATTACGACATTACTGTAAATGAATGGAAAAAAACAAAACTGAAGTTAAAAATACACAAATACCGTTACTTTCTGGAAAAAGTTGTAATCAATATAAAAAAAAATTGATTACAAAAATTTCAATTAATTAGAAAAAAAAATAGATAGATAAATATTATATGCAAGGTAAAGTTATTGTTTCATGTTGTAAATAAAGTAAGTAACAGTAAATGCCATATTAAACTTTTATTGAAGGTTATGTAAGAAGGAGATAAATATATAATTAAGATATAACGGTATATTTAATATCATTAATTAAAGTGTCAATAACATGCAAAAAAAAAAATAGAAAATTGATTAGATTATTAGTGTGTTCCAACAATCATTAAGGGAGTGTTTTTTATTAAACTTATCTATAGTTAGTGTCCTTTAACTGTACGTTATAAGTTAATTATTATTACTCCCGTGTATTTTAACAGTTAAGTAACTGTAAAGTAAAATAAAAATTATTTAATAGTCTTATAAAATTGTATACATTTGGTTTGTGTTTTTTTTTGTAGTAGGAACGCCCAAAATAGGGCGTGCTATAACTCCATAGGGAGTTTTTGAATACTAAATGAAAATATTAATTGCATTTAATATTGCAATTGAATTTATTATTAAAGAGTGTTGAAAAAATGGATTCAATCATTAAGTAGAGTATACTTATATCCGATTTGGATAAAACATGGCAGGTAGGGGGGATTTGGGCGTAACTGAGAGTAGTTTTTTAATTAATTAACCACAAAAGTAATTCATTTTCAGATAGAAACTTACTAAAGACTTTTATCTAATTATTATTATATTATTCCTCAGGTGAATTGCTATATATTGCTTTACCTAATAATATTAAATTCACTTTAATTTAATTTTACTTATTATAATCTTAGAAAACAAGTGTTCATGTTACTCTTTTTAATGCACTTGAGCTTTCTAAATACATATACATGGAATTAGAAACTAATGAATTGCTGAGTACCGGATTATTCTGGGAAAAATAGCGCCAGTTACTCTTACAAATGTCCTTGAGTTCTTCAATATGCCATTAAAAACTAATGATTTGTTAAGTCTCGGGTAAGCATATCGGATTGGATAGATTTAAAAACCGAAGTATACGAATCCTATACAGGTCACATGTTTCTAAATGAAAGACCAAATATTTTCCTATACAAATTTAGGATCTCTTTGATAACCAAATAACAAGAGGTCGCACGGACCTAGGTGTATTAGGATAGCATGAAATCCTCTATTCCTCATTTGGAACCTCATATAAATTTTGTAGATCTTGATACTAATGTAAATATCATTACATACAGTATTCACTAATCTAAATTTCACCCTTAAGGTACTCCATTGTGTGTATAGAGTATTTGAATAGAGTGAGTGGAGATTTATTACCCCACAATTTTTTCTATACTGTAATAAAAAAATATCATAGTGTTGTTTGTACAGACCATGTCTCGTATGTTTTTTATCAAGAATTTTTCCAAGGTGAATCAAAACACTATTTTCGTGCTATTCAAATTCTTTTTTTTTAATGAAAATTTATATTTTCTTGCATTTCAGATATATTCCATGTAAGTATTCGTCCTTCCATTCTTTTTTTTTTTTAAATAAAATTTAGAGAAAAAAAGAACTTCCAAGTATAAACTAAATCTATATTTTAACTACATGTGGGGGTGTTTGTTTTTTTTAATAAAAAAAAATTTTAATGACTTAACTATAAAAAAAAGTAGAAATGCAAAATGGGATTTTTTTTTTAAAATGAACTAAAATAAATTTTTAATATGAAAAGTGAAATTTTTATATTTTTATTCCATTTTTAATTTAAATATGGAAAAAAAAAGATTTTTAAATAATAAAATAAAAATTCTATAAATAATATTAAATAAAAAAAGGTAAGGTTACAAAATAAATATATTTATAACATAAGAATTTTAATAATGATAATTCTATGAAATTTTTAATCATAAAAGGTTCGCCATTTTGAGTTTTAGGGATTGGATTATGTTTTATGAATTTCTTTTCATTATTTCAGGGTTGGGTGTTGGTTTTTAATGAGTATTTTGTATGCAATAATATAAAAATTTTTTAATTTGATTACTGATTAGTGATTACTTTTTTGATTTGAATATTTTTGTATAAGGTTTTTGTTTATAATTTAAGTATTAATAAATATTTTTTTTATTTATTTATAATTTTAAGGTTTTTATAAATGCTTAAATTAAAAGATTCTCAATAAATCATAATATTTACTGATTATTTGATATATGATTACTGATTCCTTTTTAAAATTTTTATATTAGTTTGTAAAATTTTTATATTAGGAGATTCTTAATAAATCTTAATATTCTATCGACAAATTTTTCTCCAGATAAACTTAAACCATTTTAGACTAAAATAAATATTGCATCCGTTTCACTAAAATAACATACAAACGACTTTATATGTATCCCATATTAAATAAAATATTCAACGTTTGTGGCCTATGGCTCAAATAGGTCACGTGTAGAATAGTAGAGTAAGAGCGCCTAATATGGAATACGTTCCTAATATGGAATACCTCAATATATTCTTAACTATGATGGTAACATCTGTTATTCAATAGAAAAAAGTTAGTGAAATTAAAAAAAACTAAGTTTTTTTACTCATATTTGAATTTATAATAAAAACAAAGTTAGCATAGAAATAAATGTGAAATCTTTCTTTTCAAAGTTTTTAAAGTGGTGACAAGGAGTGTAATTATTATTAATTTTTTTACTATTTTATAGAAGTAAGTATTAATTTATAAATTCATTAAAGACTAAATTTTTAACTAATGATATTAAACATTTAATAAATTTACAAAATTTTTAAAATATTTATGTTTAATTCTGAAGTTGAAAGTGTTCCTATTATGGAATACCAACATGTTCTCAATATGGAATACTATACCATATTAGGAACTGTATTCCATATTAGGAACACCGTTATTATGCTTTAATATTTTTATGTTTTCTATTTATAATTCGCCCTTAGATGCCGAAAAGTATTGAAAAGAGAAGAAAATGGAAACAAGAAGACATGGAAAGGGCTATAAATGCCATTCGCAACAACAAAATGGGATTCTTAAAAACCGAAAAAACATTTAATGTTCCTCGCAGTACATTGTTTAGACTGTGTCAAGTTACTGAAAAAACTGCGAGGGAAATTTCCCAAATTCCTCTAGGCAGAAAACCGGTTTTTAATACAACAATGGAATTAGAACTAGTAAGTTGCATTAAGGAAATGGAAGCCAGATATTTTGGGTTAACATCAAACGATATAAAATCTGTGGCATTTCAATTGGCGGTCAAAAATAATTTGCCAAATAAATTTTCGCAATCTAATGAACTTGCTGGGCGGAAATGGCTTAAAGGATTTTTGAGACGCCACGCAAAGGAAATTTCCATTCGCCGGCCGACAGGAACTTCTTTTGCCAGAGCAGTTGGTTTTACCAGAAACAACGTAAATATATTTTTTAATATTTTAGAAAATAGTTATCAAAAACATTGTTATTCGCCGGATCGAATATTCAATGTGGATGAGACGGGTTTTTCTGTTGTTCAATCTAAGCAGCCAAAAATACTAGCGTCAAAAGGAAAACGACAAATCGGAATTTTGACTTCAGAAGAAAGAGGTTCTTTAGTAACAGTTGTTACATGTATGAGTGCCGCTGGACAATTTATTGCTCCTATGTTTGTTTTCCCACGAAAAAATGCAAACCTTCAGCTCATGAAAAATGCTCCAGCAGGTTCAATTGCAATGTATCATCCGTCAGGATGGATACAATTACCATTATTCACTGAATGGTTTAAACACTTTCTTGCAAAAACACATCCAACAAAAGAAGATCCAGTTCTTTTAATTTTAGATGGACATTATAGCCATACAAGGAACATTGAATTAATTGATTTGGCCAAAAAAAATTCTGTCAGAATTTTCATTAGGGAAAATGGTCGAAAAGTTACCATTTATGTTATGGCAGAGATTTTCTCAAAAGCATTTTCAAAATGTCAAACCGCTGAATTAGCTATGAATGGGTTCAAATGTTGTGGAATTTATCCATTTAACCCACAAATATTTACAGACGCTGATTTCATAGGATCTACAGAAATGGAATTTGCAGATCTAGAGTGTAATTCAGAGAACCACAAAACACCTGAAAAACAAAAGAAACCAGGTGCAAGCACAGATCGTCCAAAAACACCAACAGCAAACGCTAAGCCTAGCACAAGTTTTCCCATTTCTCCTTGGGAAATTCGTGAAGTCCCTAGAATTAAACCAAAAACAAAAAAAGGTAGAAAATTAACACAAGCTACATGTTTGACAAGTACACCATATAAAGAGTCATTATTAATTAATAACACAAAAGAACCAACTAAAAAATCAAAAAAAAATGAAAGGATTAATTTATTCAAAGAAAAGTCAAAAAAGAAAGCCAAAATAAATACAGCAAAAGAAGGTAAAGTAGTAAACACAAAATGTAGAAATAAGAAAAAAACTGAAATAGACTGCAGCACAACTGATTCATCTTTCGATGAAAATTTATGCGCTGATAGTACAGATGATATGGATTTTGATTTGGCAGAACAACCATCGAAATATGAATCCTGTATTGTTTGTCAAAATTTGTACAAGGATGGTGAAGTTTGGATTGCGTGTTTTCAATGCGAAATGTGGGCACATAAAAATTGTTTTAAGGACCAATTAATTTGCACGTCGTGCAGTAACTGTTTCAATTAAAAACTTGTAATATTTATTCTGAAATGTTTTTTTTTTAAACTGAAATGTGTTTTATGTTTAGTTTTTTTGTTAATGTTTTTTTAATTTTGAACTATTATTTATTTTTACTTATTTTATGTTAAAAGAAAAGAATTAATTACATTTATTTAAAATAAAATATGGTTTTTTCAAATAAAACGAGGAGAGTGTAGTAGAGTAGACTGTGTCAACTCTGGGATACCCGTATGACCCTTATATAAACATTATATCATTATTATTATAAACATTAATTACTTTTGACAAAATTTCAAACATACCAGCTTTATTAGGTGAAATATAATGCTCATATAAAAGAAGGAGTTGTATGGCAGCTACTCGAACCCTCTGCAGTAGACCAACCAAATTTTGCAGTAACTTTGGCCATTACACTAAACTATTTTTGGCAAAATTTCAGACACCCAACTTTAATAGGTACAGAGTAATGCTCATATAAAATAAGAAGTTGTATGACAGCTACTCGAACCCTTTGCAGTAGAACAACCAAATTTTGCAGTAACTTTGGCCATTACACTAAACTATTTTTGGCAAAATTTCAGACACCCAGCTTTAATAGGTATAGAGTAATGCTCATATAAAAGAAGGAGTTGTATGGCAGCTACTCGAACTCACTGCAACAGACCAACCAAGTTTTGCAGAAACTTTGGCCATAGAACTAAACTACTTTTGCCAAAATTTCAGACACGTAGCTGTAATAGGTACAAAGAAATACTCATATAAAAAAAGAAGTTGTATGGCAGCCACCCGAACCCATGGATCAAAATGGCTGGATTTAAATAGCGATGACGGCTATTGCGAAAAAACGAATTTGCAAAAATTTCAAGATCCTAGCTCCTTTAGTTTTTGAGTTATCGTGCGGACGGACGGACGGACGGACGGACGGACGGACAGACGGACGGACATACATCGCTAAATCGATTTTTTTTTTGATTCTGATCCGATCCATACACTTGAGTCTATATCTACCCCCCCTCCTTCTCTGCGTTACAAACGTAATGGCAAATTTATTATACCCTTTGACTATATAGTCATACGGGTATAAAAATATATGGTCTCAATATGGCATATCTCATATTAGGTTCAAATGACCCTAATATGGAATATTCCATAAAAGGGACACTTTTTTTTTTTTGCCAATTATGACTTTTTTTGCATAAATGTTTATACCCAAAAAATTATAAGCGTTGAGATTCAACAAATTTAATATAAAGTAGAGAGATTAATAAGGACCATTTTAAGCCATTTTACAGGTTTCTGACATAATTTTTGTGCACACAATCATCAAAATAAAAAGTAGTATTCCATAATAGGGACAGTTACTCTACTTTGTATGCGTTCGAGATTTATAATTCTATTATTTAGGACCGACTTATCTTTTTTTTTTTAACATATATAGTCTTTTCACATGCACTTAACCTTTTTCAAATTAAATTTGTCTATTTGTGAATGAATTTGTCGTTTTTCTAATATAAATAGTCTTAAATCTTCCAATAAATTTGTCTTTAGTAAATCTGAAACAGGTTCAATCGTTTTAGTTAAAAAAAAAAAACGTTTTAAAATTGAATAGACCAAAATTATGTAAAAGGAGTATATATATGCAGTAAGTTTTATTGAAACTGCATACGAACTGTTTTTAAAAACCATCAACAACTCAGAAAAAATTATAGTTAAAATGTGAAAAGTTTTAAGATGTTTTTTAACCAACAAAATATCAAATAATTTATTCAGAATCTTAACAAAATCAAGGGAGCGTTCCACAATCTTGGTTTAGTAAATCTTTTTTTTTTATATCTCGTTTTTACAAAATTTCGATATAGAAAATCTAGTTTTTTATTGAAAAATCTAGCTTTTGAAGAAAATCCCTTTTTTAATTGAAAAATCTGGTTTTTAAAGATTTTTAAGTTGGACACAAAACCAAAATTATCAGCTTTTTTCCAGAATATAAAAAAAGGGATTTTCTAAAAACAAGATTTTCTAAACAAGATTTTGTGAAAAAGCGATTTACTAAACCAAGATTTCAGACCCAAGCCCAAAATCAATTCTATATAGTTACGTTTTGGTAAATCTTTATAACTTATTGACTCCCTTTTTACCTTTTGCACCATTTTTTGATTATTTTGTATTCAGTACATTTTTATACAACTGTATAACAATTCAATAGTTTTAACATTCAAGATTTTATTCAAAGTAACATGTACTTATTGAAATGCTAATCTTCTTTTATCATTAAATTATTGATGTAATCTGTTTTAGTAAAAATATATTTCAGTATTAAAGTGCATAATAAATATTAATTTCTTATATTTGATTCAATGTTTAAATCTGTTATTCATGTTTTTTATTAGTTTTTTTTTTTTTAAACTATTTTTTAAATTAAATATAAACATATTTTTGCAATTTATTTGATATTCTTTCATCTCCTGCAAATGAAAACTGTATGGTAATAATGTTCTCTACATGTGAAAGTATTCTTAAAAAAAAAGTATTATTAATTGAGAATTATTATTATTATAATAAATCAAGACAATGTGTATGACATGTGCAAAACATATGATAGAATTTAAAATTTAAAAATATCTTCTTAAAAAAAAGTGTTGATAAACTTCATCATTTTAGCATCTTATACTCCTCCTTCGCTTTATGTTTCACATTTAATATCGGTTTTTTCGCTTGTAATTTTAAAAAAATTAAGTCTCAAAAAATTGTCAATTGTTTCTTGTTTTAATTTGTTTTAAGTGACATCCATAAATGTTGCTATGAATAAGAAATTAAGAATGATAAAAATTAAAAAAGAATAGTCCCAATATATTACTTAGTATGGAAGTGAAATTATAAAACATGCTTGTTTTACTGTTGAAGAAGCCTGTCTATACCATATACACATGTTGAAAAAGGAGCGACATATTATTAAATTATTATCAGAATTGATCTTAATAAATTCCACATACAATTTAAACATGAGATAATTCACTTTTATCAGGAATCGACTCGAGGCCTTATAAATGAAAGGTCATGACTTTATCAACAGTCGTTCAAACTTAATTTCCAATGTCAGTGCAACTTTAATTTAAATTTTTAATATTCAATTTAAATAAGTAAATTTTTTTCATAATTAATCTTATAAATTGTAACATGGGAGGATGAAGAAATCCTGCATTACTTTATTTCGAATTTTCTAAAACTCTTGTTTCTTTAAAAATCCCACCTTTACCACTTTATTAAAAAAAATCTTAATACGAGAGTTAAAAAATTTTGTAGTACATAGTAAATTTCGTAGTAGATCCCTTTTTAATACATGTTAAAAAAATTAGCAGATCATAATTTATTGTTCTTTAATTATTTGCAATGTCTTTTAGATTTATTAGACTATATTCTGAGTTCGATCTCTCTTAAAATTTGTTAAAGTTGTTCAAATTGATAAGACTTACGTGTTAAATAATTATAAAATCATTGATAAAACATTTTAATCTCAGTTATAAATTTAAGTCTTATTTTGTACTGTTATATCCTATAAGTATGCAATTGTTACATGTATTAGTAATGGTTTATTATTTTTAGACTTATTATTACCTATTAATAGTATCTAATGGTTTTAGTAACTCAGTTTTAATAAATAAAAAAAATAATTACATATTTCGGGTTTTAATTGAGAAGGTGTAGGTTTCCACCTTGTAATGGAAAACAAAATAAGATCTTAATAATTGACGAATACGTTATAAGTGTCAGTAATGTAGGCAATGTTAATATTATAGCCGTTTACCTTATTACTGAAACTTTAACTTTCTTAACAAATTCCCCTAAGTCAAGTGTATAATAGCATTCTACCTGTAATGGCTGCGCCCCTGTTAAATAGTCGTATGAGGTAATAATTAAATTAAGATATAAATAATAGTAGTCACATGTTTTATATATAACAAGAGAAATTCTGCATCGGATGCATGCACATTGAATTGAAAATTAAATTACTTAAAGGAGGATAATAATTTTCAATGATATATTTTAGATAATACAATGTTATGATATTTCTTCTTAATTCCTTTTCTAATGTCAGTTATTAGATATTATATAAGTTAGTTAAAACACGGGTCTTGTATTTTATTGAATTTAAAATTTTTTTGATATTTTAAAGTATTAATTTGAATATTAATTATGTTTTTAGTTCTACAAAAATTATGTAAAAATAAAATTAAACACTAAATTGTACTAAAATTAATTTTTATTTATTGTTTAGATATAAGTCAACTGATTGACAATCAAAAACTTATAAATATTCGTATACGAAACAATATTAGGTATATTTAACGCATTGTATATAAAAAGTCCCAAAACTATTTCTTGATATTTAAACCCGTGCATACATATATGGATCGAGTATATTAAAAATGTTCCTCCGTTTGTAACGCATTGATCTAGACGAGCTTGATATAGTGTCAAGGGTACGTATCGAATCAGCACCGAAAAGTGAATCGATCTAGCTATGTGTGTCTGTCCGTCCGTTCGTCCGTCCGTGTGTCAGCTCGATAACTCAAAAATTAGAGTTTTGAAATTCACACAAAGTTATTTTTAAACAATTTCTAGGTTCCTTATAGCTTTTGTTAAAATCGGACCAAGGCTTCGGGGTTTTGCACTAACAATTTCTTTGCACTAATATAAATTTCTTCAAAACTAATTATACTACGAGGATGAAAATTACATACGGCTAGTTATATAATGAATCAAGTACTTATATGAAGTTTCAAAATGTTTCGGCCCTATTTTCGGGGAGATGCCATACAAAGTTGTCAATTTGATAACTGTGAATCTAATGAAATTATAAGGTTAAAATTAAAACTGGGCAGATAATGTAATAGAGCAAGTTACTTGACAAAGTTGGACATTACTTGGACAAACTTTTTGGCTGGGCTAATATTTTTTTGTTTTTTTTTTTAAGCAAAAATTTGATCGTCGGGTGAGTTAAATTTTTTTTAATTATTTTACTTTTTTATATGTTTTTTTGTAACATTATAATAACAGAAGGGAAATAAATAACGGTTAATTTTTTTTATGCATCATAGTGGATATGGACGGGTATCTAAAAGTTGACAAGGGCAACTATAATCTTCCTCGTTTTATTTAATTTTTTTATTTCATTTTGATTCATAAAAATGTCTCAGATACAAAAAAATTTGAAAAAATAGACTTATTTAATTTTAAAAAAGAAAGAAAGAGATAGCTGTGATCTTTTCGCTTTTTCATACAAATTATATAGATAAATGTCTGCAATAAAATGTTAAATGCATGCAGTATATTAAATTTGCATGTGATTCAAAATCTAGATTTTTGTTTTTTTTTTATATCTCTGCTGTTGGAATAATTCTAATTTTAAATTAAGAAATTTTTATCTAATAAATTTCTTTCCAATTTTAGATTAACAAATAGAATTATTTAAATTAGAAAGAGAAAACATTATTTTATCATGCAACAAAAATTTAAAATTCAAATTAAAAGAATTTTTCTAAATAAATTTTATTTTTAAATATTTATTAGATTAAACTGATTAAAATTTTATAACATAATAATTTTCTAAATAGGCTTAAAATTTTTAAGTGATTTAAACAAAAAATTCTTTATTTTTTATCTCTTTCTAACACACATTTTTTTTTTTTAATTAGTATAATATTTCCCTAAAAGATTACTTAAATAAATTCTGAATCCGAATAAAATGCAATGATTAAAATTTTATCGAATGAAAAAAATGCAACGTCCTACATAATATTTTTATTCATAAAGTTCTTGCCAAATAAAATTTTCCAACAAACACAATACATAAAAAGAAAGAGATAAAAGATTAAAATAAAATATAACAAATAATTTATCATATCATCCCTCCCGTTAAGGAATTTTTGTTTTTGATTCCAAAATAATGCATAATATGCAATTAAATTGTTATTGTTTTTTTATTTTGTAACTTAAATTTTTTGAATATTTTTTTTGAAATAAATACATAATTCAAAATGAAATAAAAAAATGAAGCCAACACTCATTTAAATAAATAAATAAATTAATTTTTTGTTTTTTGTTGTTTTTATTTTATGTATTATGTATAAATAATTTATGTATTCATAATATGTATTCAACTATATAATGCATTCAAGTATATAAATAAATTTGAATTTTATATTTTATTATTCTGTTGGATTTTAAATTACACTTTTTATATAGTGTGATCATTTTGAAAATTAATTTATTTAATTTGTAGCAGATATGATACACTGATGTCTTCGAAATGTCAAAAAAATATTAATTCGATTAAAAAATATTTACAGTGGATAACTGTGAACGAGTGACGGCGGAGAACGAATTAGATTGATTTTGTATATTAAAAAAAAAGGCTTGTCATCTCGTTTTTGACAGTTCAAAGCATTACACGGACGTCCCGATGGTGAGCGTATGATTTCTTTATTATACTCTTCATGATTATTAATTATAAATGAGGAAGAGATGTTATTTTTGTTTTAATTTATTTATTTATTTATTTGTAGTACCAGACAATAATAAATATTACTTGATAATATTAATCGTTTGACGATTTGACATTTGGTCTTATTATTAAATTATTGTAATATAACTACACTATATTTTTTTTTATTAGATAATGTCCGACCAGGGTTTGAATTCGAGATTTTTCGATTAAAAAGCCGCCACTTTACCACTGAGCTATATTGGTTAGATATTGTTTTAATTCAAATTTTTATTACAGGCATTAAATGCAAAATATATAAAAACGCGATTATTTTTCCAGAATATTTTCAATATCTTAAGATTCATTTTTTTTTGTTATAACCTTTAAAGATCGCTTTAAGACCCATTGACAATTAATTTAAATTTACCAAGTCTTAAAGTAACTGATTTGACTTTTTGCAAAATATATATATGCATATATGAATAATTTATTTCAATTACTTATGCTATGGTTCTGTACTAAGTCTACCTTTTTTTCATTTAACATTTTTCCGAATTCTTAACACAAAGCGCTGAAAAGGGTTAAAAAGTTTTGCCGAATTGGTAACACTTTACTTGACATTTCGAAAATATCACTTTTTCTCCGAGCTGTTTGCTTTTAGAAGGTGTTTAGAAGGAATGGGTATTCAACCTGTCTTATGATTTAATTTTCCTATACCTATCTGTAGTAACTTAATGCGTCTCTATATCTCTAGTCAAATAATATTACATGTCAAGCTTTATGAAACTCAAGAAAAAGGGAAATTGGTAGATAGCGAAAGGCAAGTTGGAGATCAGTTTAAGGAAAAAATGACAAATAATGGAAAAATTTGATTTGGAATTCAACAACAAACTAAAAAGAGAGTCAGGTGGAAGAGCTTTGTACCTAGCTTGTTATCCTATAAAATTCTAAGAAATATAGTATTAGCCTAGATTTCGTTTTGTAAACCGGAAATATTGTTTACCCAAACTGGATATAAAATTTGAATTTAAGTGTATCAAACTACAAATAAGTCTAAACCCTGCAGAGTATGCAAAGTATTATTAATAAACCAACGCAATTTTTTTAATATTTTGCTTTCATTTTAATTTCTTTTAAAAATTAGATTCTTATTTTTTTCTTATTCTCTTTAACTTATGCATTAAAAAAAAGTTCAGATTCTTGAGATGTTGAAAATTTGATATTATATACAACTTAGATGTAATATATATATACATACATAAAACATGGGTATATGAATCACATTTGGGTATTAAAAAAATATATGGTATAAATTTGGATTTGTTAAAATTTAAAGTGTATTCATACCATACAAAAATATATATTTATATATGGTACATGGTAAAAGTGTTGATAATGATGAAAGAAATGATTATAATGATATAGATGATGAATAACTTATGTGGGAATTAATGAAATTTTGTTTGGGTTTTTTAAATTTTAAAATAAAAAATAGAAGATAAATGTTTAGTCTAGATTTTCTTGGGGCAACATTTTCAAAAAGATGGAGAAAAGAATGAATCATTTTGTGTATATAGAAGGGATTTAATAATTAAATCAATGATAGTTTTTTTTTTTTAAAATTTTGCGAAGTGCTTTTGGTTTTATGTATTAAATATATTTTTAATAAAATTAATGTTTAAACACTTCCTACAAAATTATATTAAAATGTTAAAAAATTGGTTTTTTGCTTTATGAATTTTCATTTATTTTTTTCATTAATAAGTACTTATGGCTAAATTAGTTGTTAAAATTGTTCTTTAAATAAAATGCAAAATTTCTTTAAGATCAACTGAATCTTATTATAATTTAAAATTACTTATCACCAGGGCTGCAAAGTCTATCAGAACCTGAACTCAAAACTCGCTCCGAACCAAGCATTTTTTTATAAGTTTTTATAATATTAGCTGTTGCTGTTCACAGAATATTGAAGAGCAGGACAATTCCGTATTAAAATTTATTTTTTTTCAGCAAAAAACTACTGAAAATTTAAAAATAAATATTCTATGTGTGAGATTAAAGTTTAGTGCTCTAGTTACTGCTTAAAAAACCTATACCCATATATTTTTTTAAACTGTACTAAATTATTATTTTAATTACAAAATTTAAACCTGAAAACGAATCCAACCTACTAAGATTTTCCATGGTGGACCCGAACCTGAACCAGATTTTTCGCGGGTTTGCAGCCCTGTTTATCATATAAATTATTTATGATTTCAATAATTTTTTGTATTACAAAACAATTAAATTAAAACGTTTAAACGTGAATGAACCAATGATCCCGTTACTTCTGGAAACGCTCTAATTTTTAAATTGAATCATGAGTCTAAAAACAATATGAGAGTCGCGAGAATCATTGCAACAAAATGAGACGACTTTAGAACAACATTTTATTTTTAGTCGCGCTTTTATTTTTTGTATAATTGAAAACTAATTTATAAATAAAACATAGAGGTTCCACATCTTGCTCATTATTTTACTAAAAAAGTCACTTCAAATGACGCTATACGCGTAGTATGCAACTGCGAGCTTTTGAACGTTTATTTGTGAGTAATATTAAATAAGTTACTAAATGAAAATAAAGCATTGTTTAATGATACTACAAAAGTTTATTAGAAATATTTTCTTGTGGATTCATCATGCGACCTCTTCAGTTTTAAGTTTTTAATTGCATTTAATACCAAACCATGTTAGTAAAATCTTATTAAATTATAAATAAAGCAGTCTTTTTTTTTGTCAACACTACCTGATTCTTCAGTTCGTTCACTTTTAACCGAATTATTCTCATTCTCATAAATTCAGATTTTAATCAAAGAACTCTAGCCCTTAAAGAAGCTAATTTAACATAAGTATACTAATTAATTATAAATTATAATATATCTGCAATATAATTTGCATTGTTTAAAATATACCTATAACAAACTATAATAATTCCCATTAGAAAATCTGTTAATAGAAATTAAATAAGCCAAAAAATAAATAATAATATTAAATATAATTACAAAAGTTATCATTCCCCATAGGTAAAGATTTATTTTAGAACTAAATAACTTCAATAAAGATAATTAAAAGTTCTAAAATAATAGTATATTGGGAGTCACTAACCTAAATTATTATATTATAGTAATTACAAAGTTTAAAAACAGTTTTTTAAACTCATAAACTACAACTTCGCCTATTTTTATTTCCAGTAAATTTATTTCATATTTAATTTTTTTTAAAAAAAAAAGTATAATTTAAAATATTTTTGATAATCTTCTCCTAAAATCCTAAAAATCCCTTAACGATTCATAAGTCTTTTAGTTTTTTTTTTTGCTTTTATTTTTTTTTATTTTTACTGAAAATTAAGTCATTAATTTTAATTTTCCTTGACATTGGTTTTCATTTTATATTTTAAATAAAAACATTAAAAAAAAAAAAACAAAGATGAAAATTTAAAAAAAAAAAAATATACAAATAAAAAAAAAATAAAATATAATAACAAAATGTCAAAAATGTGTAAATTGTTACCGTTATTTTAATAACATTTTCTTCTATACGGTTTTTTTTAACCAATTCCTAGACTTTTTGAATTTTAAAGTAAAATAATCTAGTTTTTGTCGCTTCAGATTTTACAGTTAATTATTTAAGTTAATATGTTCGTTATATGTATATATATATATACATTTTATTTACAATAAAGTTTGAAGTATTATGCTCCTATGTTACTATGACGACAAATATATTTATGAAAGCATGTGTTTCATCACAACATTCGCTGTGCTGTCAAAAGTTTAACCGAATATCAAAAATCGGCAACGAAATAACGGCTATGAAAGTGGGTTATTTGAATAATGTATAAAGAATTGAAATTTTGTACTCATTGAACTACTCGCTATGCTAAATTCTAATCTGACACTTTAGAATTTTAATGTAGTACATATCTGAAATTCGGGTTTAAAAAAACTTTTGAATAATAATATTCAATGATCAGAATTGAGCACTAAGAAGCCACATTAGAACTCTGAAAAAATTTAAATAAACAAAATACCTTAACTGTCATAATGCAAATGATCTTAAATGTCAAAATTCAAATGACTCTTTAACCCAACGCATATGAACTGACAATCTTAATAACATTAAGATTATTTAAAATCAAAGAAAAGAAATATAGACTAACTTAAAATTTCAATATTATTTAGTTTATATTACAAAGTTAAACATTTTTAAATCGATAAACTTGTTCAACTTTTCAAACAAAAAATATTGTAAAAAAAAAACTTAATTTTAATATTAATAGAAATCTTTAGAATAATTCGTGTATAACTTAGATTTTTGACATATTTGATTTTTTTCATTAAATTTTTATATATAATACTCCGTTGATATCATATGATCTATATTTTAATATTAAAATTATTTAATAAACAAAAATAATCAATTAAAAATAATTCAATTCTCAAAACATAACCTATTATTAGTAGTAGTAGTAGTACTGCGAACATAATTTTTTAAACAAGTTTATTTCTTGCAAAACAGTCAATATAGTATTGACAAACTATAAATCGTAAATAATAGAAATTTCTTCAATATATCAAATTCATTTATTTATAATAGATAGGTACATCTTGCTAGTCCAACAAAAAGACAGACAAAAATAGTGTCCAAGAATAAACTTTTAAATCTTAATTTTTATATTAATCAAATTCTGTCAAAAAAGGTGTTTTGTTTTGTTTTTTTTTTCAACTTAATTTTCATCAAAAATTCAACACAATAAAAAGATAAAAGATCCAAAATAATAATAATAATATTCAAACAACAATAATAATAGCAGTCAAAATTAACATCAACATCAGTTAAATAACGGAACTTGAATACTAATTTTAAAGTTTTTCCTCGTATTTACAAAAAAAACAAGAAATAACAAAAATAAAAAATGTGATAAAACAAATAGCACACTTTTTTTTTTTTATTTCCTCCCATTTATTTACACACTTACCTACATTTACTAACTTATTTTTTTTATTTTGCATAAGTTTTTCTTTTCCTACCTTTTATTTAAAAACAAACACAAAAAGAACTTATCGCGAAAATAAATAAACAAAAATAAAAAAAAGGTTACAGTAGCAGTAGCCACAACATCGTGTAATTGTGTTTGTTTTACTGCTGCTGCTGTACAGTGTACACCGGTTCAAAAAAAAAAAAAAAACAAAAAAAACAAAATCATATTTTTGCATAAAAAAATATTTAATTTCAACGCAACTTAAACGCACAAAATTTTACCAACACACACTCACATACAATTAATTATCATCGCAGTGTCAAATTAAGAGTAAGCTATCCATTAAACATTTAAATTTAACAATCGTCCATTACATTATCTGTTATCTGTCATCTTTGTTTGATTCTTTGTTTGTTTCGTTTTTGATGTGCCAACTTTAATCAATGTTCAATGTCAAAAGTTTTGTATTCGTTTGTGTGTGTGCGTGTGTGTGTGTATGTATTTTATTATAAGTTCATCATCATTAATTGGAATAAAAAACGAAAAAATTCATTTATTTAAAAAATGAAATAAAAAATTATTGAAGGTGTGTAAAAGAGAAAGAATATAAATTTTAATATAGGAATAAAAAAAATTAGTGATTATTAATTGAAATTTTATTCATTTATTATTGTGTTTTTATTTTTTTTATTTTATTCATTTATTGTGGTTGAATGTTTGGATGGGACAATGGATATCTAAGTGATTGACAAAGGGAAGTATGAAGTGAGTACTGAGTAGTGTCCAAAAAATTAAAAAGAAATAAATTAAATTGGATAATGTATCTTGTGATGAATCAAATTTTTATGCGGAATTGAATATAAAAAGAGAAGAGAACATATGACTGGGTAGAGTTTTAAATTACGCGTTAAATATTAGAATTATGAAAATTTATGAACCGAATGCATAAAGGTGCTAAGAGCCAAAATTTTTAGTTTTCTGTAATTTAAGTTTTTTAGAATTTTTGTTAAATATATTTGAGTCAAGCAAATTAAGTTTAAAAACAGGTAAATTTACAGTTCAGTTTAGTGTAAAGACAGTGTGATTAGTTGCGCAGAACTTTTAATTGATTTAGAACTAAGATTCAAGCGCAGTGAGATCATATTCTTTAATACTTATAACCTAATATTGTATATATAAAATTAAAAAGTATAATACATATATAAACTTAAAACTATTTATTAATTGAATTGGACCTCGGAAGCGATTCCCAGTCATAATATACTTTAGAATGTATTTTACATCATAAAATTAAATAAAAAAATGCTTGTATTAAATGAAGAATTATTATAATGAAGGTGGGCTCAAATTTTGTATTTAACAATCTTTACAATAACACTCGCAGCTAAGAAATATATTACATGTTATTTGTAGTAACTATTTACTGTAGAACTGTGAATTTTTAATAAATTTTTAAAGAATATTCACGGACGTTTTTCTTAAAATTTCCTATAAGTTATAAAAATCAATCAAAGTTTGTCTAGGCAGTATAATACTACAATCCAACTGATAAGTCCTGGAGTATTACAAAACAGAACACTCACTAAAAATTTTTTTTTAATTAATTGTAGTATTTTCATAGCCTGTATTTGGCAGTCTTTAGAATAACAATTGTACCTAAGTAATAAGAGATTGAAATTAATTCAAAAGTGACCAGAGCTTCTAGAAAGAGAAGAAGAAACCAAATGAAATTTTGATCTAAAGAGTGTTAAAACTCACAGATGATTTTAACTGCTACGGAACGTTAACTCACCATACAACTTTAAAATAAAAATAGTACTATACTAAGTAGAAAAAAGCTTAATTTAAATGATTAAATAATATCCTACAATTCAACTGAAATGGCAGTTAAAACAATTTAACACTAAAGTCTTTTTAAATTCAAGGTTCGATAAACTTTTTAGTGGAATTTTAGTCACAGTAGTAGATATGATTTCTTATATTTTTTGAATGGATTTCTTAGAAAATTTAATATTGTTTATAATGTAGAAGAAAAAATGAGTCATTATTAAAAAAATTGATAATAATCACAATTCATAAAGATGATTTTATGGATGGTAATAGATACAAAAATACATATTGTATTATAAAAAATGTATCTTAATACCTTAAGATGAAGATTTTTTTTTTGAGCTTCAAAAGCATTAAAGCATTTTGTTAGAATAATCTGAATGAATTCAATATTTCCGTTGTTATAGTGATAATATAACAATGATGTTAAAGATGGTAATTGATGATAATTAATGTTTTTAGCACAATTTAAAAAAAAAAAATTAAAAATATATATGGCACGTGTAAATATAATTTATACTTATTAAAAAATTATATTAAAATTATTAGGTACATTTTTTTTTTAGTTTCAATTAATGATTTTTTGATATTGTCATGGTTTTTCGAAAATTCATTGTGCGTAAGTAAACATTTTCAATTAATATTTTATTAATAGCTTACTAACTATGTAACTAATTTGTTTAGAATATTTAATTAAAAAAATAATTTGTCTTTTGTAATTATGCCCATACATATTATGTACAGGTTTAAAAAGTTAATAAATTTTATATATAAATTATTTAATTAGAGATTTAATATCACTCCTCATTAACTTTTAAAGTAATTTTTGTTTTATCGGATTTAGTAATAAAATTATTAATTAATTAATGAATTAATTATATAAGTACTTTAGGTATTGTATTATCAAAATTCGGTAAATAATATAATTTCTGTGAAAAGGTTTTACCTTGATTTATAATGTAAAACTGGTATTCCATTAGTATTTCTGGGACTTAGTACTAAATACTTGGATATATTCAAACAAAGAGCTTCCTTTTTATATCAATTTAAGGAGTTACAGTTTCTAAATATTTTCCTATTAATATTTACAGTTGGTTACCAATGGCAACCACATCAAAATAATGACTGTAACCAACCAATAACACTTGTAAACTTGTACATTTGAAATCTTGTGTTCTAAACTGGTGTCCTATGGTTCTAAAAATCAAAAATTTGAATTAAAATCTTTAAAAAGAACTTTTTAAATAAGAAATATGTTACTAATTATTAAAAAATTTCCAATGAAATTCAGGCGTTTTTAATTTCTAAGAAAAACCAATTATATTTTTTTGTTCCTTAATTTAATTTTTAATAATTAGGTACATGAAGATCTTAAAAAACACTTCAGCTTATAGGAATACTATTGAATTAAAATTTCTAAGAATTTATTTTCTAATTGAGATCATGTTGTAATTATTATTTTCAATTTAGTTTTAATCAACTTTTTTTTTAAGATTTACAATATTTTCTAAGAATTACTTTTTTTTATTAATAAATTAAATATTTTTCGAAGTGAAGCGTGTAATAATAAACTAAAAATCTATTTAAAAAAAAAAGAATTACTACTCAAACTATTTACGCAAAATTCTTATATGAAAATTCTAAGAAAAGTTATAACGAACTTTTAAAACTAAGTAAGTAGTTATATACGGATCCATCTATTTTAACAAAGTAATGATTTAAAAGTTTACAAACAAAATAATAATTAATTTATTACAAATTTCAATTCGCAGAAATACAAGAATGGCTTATATACAATTTTTATTTACAATTTCGGAGAATTCTAAAAAAAAATTATTACTATCATTACTTGAAAATTAGGGGAACTGTTGTAAATCTGAGATTTCTTGATTAATATTTTGTTTAAGGTAAACGGCTATATTATCGTCCTATAATTTTTGGTCATAGCGCAAAATGAATTAATTTGACATGTTTTCAAAGTAAACTTTATAATGTTATACTATTTTATGAAAGTTTAGGCTTTCTTTTTTTCAATTACGTTTTTATTTCGATAATTTAAATAAAATATATTAAAAAATTATATATTTAAAAAATTTGGGTTGTTTGTACATAATTTCGTCCGTTTGAAAATTTCCGTGTTCCTATTAACGTCCTATTGCTGTACCTAATTTCGTCCTATCTTAAAATACACATGAAACAGTGTGTTTTCATATATTATTTATCTATTTATGTAATTTTTCATAGCTATTTAATATAAAAATTGAAAATAAAAAATAATTAATTAAATAATTTAATAAATTAAACCATAAATTAAAAAAAATAAATAATTATTAAAAATCAGAATTCATTAAAAAAATTTAACGTTTCCGTCATTTTTTTATTACCTACCAAGGTGGAGACAATTTTTCTCCTTTGAGATATTTTCTTTAATAACTTTTTCATAAAAATTATCAAAAATAAGTATAAATTGTAATATTCCTAATATCGTCATACTCAACCTAATATCGTCCTATTCAATTTACATTAAAATGTTCCCAAAATCGTCTAATTTAAAGTACGTCCTAATATCGTCCTATTCAATGTACGTAAAATCGTCCTAAACTTTATTTTAATATAACTTTAAAATTTGAGAAAAAAGTATAGGACGATAAAAGGTTTTTATATTATATATTAAATTACCTATCAAATGCTGATAATGAATAAAAAAACAAAATGATTTAAAATAATAAAATATTAATTAATTAAAAGCTCTTCGCAAACCTAATTTCATCCTATAGGACGATATAATGTACATTTTTTAAATATAATGTCCATAATTCCGTCCTAATTTATTTTCACTATAATAATCAAAATTATTAACCAAATTTAAAATTAATGAAAAAAAATTATAGTTTAAACTTAAATTTATTGAATGTAATTAAAAATTTTATTTTTCAACTTTTATTTCTCTCACAAACACGAATTTTGTTTTTCCCTTAAATTTAGAACTTTTTAATAAAAAATTAATCAAAACAGAGCTGTATTGGACACTTGCCATTTCAAAATGAATTTTAAAACAGCTAAATTGTGAATTTAATTGCGATATTTTAATAAATGACAAAAGAAATATTAGAAAATATTTTGCATAGTCTAATTTTATTTTATTTCAATTTTTAGCGAAGTTATACTAAAAAAACTGTATTAGGACGATAATACCGCCATAGGACGAAATTATAGCCATTTACCTTATAAACTGAAAAATAATTTGCTAATTAAATATTTGACCTTCGATTAAATGTCGTATTGAAATTAATATATTTCCAAATTTAATAAGAATAGTCTAATTTGTAATTGCTGTTGTTTCATAATAAATCTTATCTAAGATTATAGATTATTATTAACAGTAGAATTTCGATATAACGAATATAATTATATTGAATATATGGAAAAAAGCTTGCCCCAGATCCATATTGTTGAATTTAGGCCAAAATTTTGTAGCCATTATTGATAGCATGGTGTTTCGTACTTTACTCTTGATCTAAATCTTCGCCCATTCATCATATATTGTCAATAATATGCATTCTTCATGTTGCCTTACTGTATGGCCAATCCACCTTCATTTCCTTCTGTTGATTTGCCTTAATATTGGTTCTTCGTTTGTTAGTGTTCCAAATATTAGGCATGTTATTATGAAGGCTTGTTATTATGAAGACTGAGATGTTTATTTATGAAGAACTTGTAATTTATTCTTAATAAAATTAGTGAATTACCATGATTCGCCCCCAAACTTGAAGGTTATTCCAGTTGCAATAAATTAACCCTGAAAGCAGCAATTTAACATTGAATTAGCCAAAATGAAATAAAATTAATTGTATTTAAAAGTTCTTTCATTAAAAGATTGACTGTAATTTGCTTAGCTGAAAATGAAACCTTCAATATAGTAAAGAAATCAAATACAATATTTAAATTCTCACTAATATTATATCTTTTTTCATTCATACTTGATTAATTTCAAAGCTTAGGTTTTCACACGTACGCAAAAATTCTATGGCTTTGATTAAAATATATTTTGTATTTAATACAATATAATTTACTATTCTTTGAATGTCATAGATGATTAAGCATAGTATTTTATTTAAATATTTCTTAAAATTTATTTTATATTTTATTTCTAATTTTAAAAATAACTCTGTGTAAGATAAAATACGAAATATTAAATTACACTTAAGTCTTGAATTTATAAAAAAAACGAATATACATTGGACTCAAACATTGGACTTTTGATATATTACTAAATTTTCTTTTGAAAATGACCTTCTCTAGATAATTATTTTGGTGTAAATCATTTTGTAACCATTATGAAAATATCACCAAACTACGATTTGGACTAATTATAAAAGAAGTAAAAATGGTTATACTAAAGTTGAAATTCAAATTAAACTTAATTTACAAAATTTAATTGCTAAAAAGAGTAGGTACTTATTTTTTATAAAATATTTTTAAGAAAAAAGTTAGAAATAATTATTTTTATCACTAAGTTAAGGTCATAGATCGAAAAGTTGGAATTTTTTTAATATTTTTGACCTTAACGTGTGCTATTTTACAAAATTTCCCAAAAGAAACTAGATTTATGATCATAACCATTCTTTGTTGCAATATTAGGTTAGGTTATTGTTTAATGAAGTGAGGTTATAATTGAAGTCTATGCAAACTGAAAGTTGATAATATCTGACGATATATTTCATTCAAAATAATTAAATTTAAATGTGCAGTAGTTTGCAAATCAATTGGATAGAAATGCTTTACAATGCAGTTTAGTTGCAATTTGTATTTTAATTATAAGGCGGTTTTAAGTACTCCTATTTATTGCAAATATATTAATAGATTCTGTAAATCATTTAGTTAATTGGGAAAACCCCTATTGTGTCAAAATAGTGAACAGAATTCCAACATAAAAAAAAAGAAACTTTCTTCTAGGTCAAGGAAGTCAACTGTTATAACCATTAGCTCTACTGTTAAATTGACGTAAAGACCAAGAGATGTTTTGTTGTTCCAAAACGAGTTAAACAGTCAAAAATAATTGGCGAACATGGTCGAAATTTAGTAAAATATTTCTGCAAAGTTGGACGCCAATCTGAAATATGGTTATAAGCTGGAAGGAAAGATTAAGACTTAAGACTAAAAAGCCTGTCTATTTCCATAGACACATGTTAGAACAGAAGGGAAGGTACTGGACATATTACATTTTATTATTTGAATAGATCTTAATAAATTTCACCTTTATTTTGCGTTTAGTTCAACTTTTTAATATTAATTTAGAAATTAATTCATTACAATTGTATACTAATTTGTTGAATCAATTGTGACTGATAAGATAATAAAGATTATTGTAGGTTCTCAATATCTAGACAATATTAGAGAACACAATATACAAGGAAAGTTTGAAAAATGTAGAAATTGAAAAAAGTGGTTTATCAGTTTAATTTAAGTATTCAATCATGAACAAAAGCAAGAATGATGAATTGATCCTTATATAGTCGAAAATCGAAATTGATGTTCATAACTAATTAAACATTAAAAGGAGGGAAAGAGTCAGTTTTAAAAAGTTTTGAATATATTAGTAAAGTTTTCAAGTTAAGTTTAAGTCAAGTTGTTTGTACTTAAGTCATGGTGTTAGTATGTAAGTTGTTTTTTACATTAAATCACACTACGCATTTAAAACATAATTTAATATTTTCTCTCCTTCAAATCTAACATTTTAATTGTAGAATTTTCTTGCTTAAAATTTTTTTGTATATTAAATGGTGAATTACCATTCATTGACCAATATTCTTTTAACGGTTTTTCGTTAACTAAAAAATCTATATTGCAACATTAGTTACTTATAAGTTAAGTTATCCTTTAACTTTAAATTAAAAAATTAAAAACCGCGATAATGAGTAAACTTTGAACTTACTAAATTTTTTAACAATTTAAAAAGCCCTTGAAAAAACATTTTGAAGTAGAAATATTTAAATATGAAAAGAAATAATGAATTAAGTTATTAAAATAATTAAATAAAGTTATTAAAATAATTTTAAAAAAATATTTAAATTAAAAAAACAATGAGTAATTATAATAATTTTTTAGAATTTAAAATGATGAGATTAAAGATAAAACCAATTCATTAAGAAATCCATGTATGTTTCTTTTAAAACCATATGTGATAAAACCATATGATGATGGAATATGATTACATAAAACACTGATTACATATATAATTTCCAGAAAAATAAGTAGGTATAGATAGCGTGTGTTTTATTAAAACATTATCTTAGTTGAATAATAATGCATTTAATATGTTGGTAATATGAATTAAGTAATTTTCATGAATTATTTGAATCTGTTCCATTATTATACTTTTCTTTGTCTTTGCTTAAAATATTTACAAAATATCTTGAATTTATATCTTATATATATATATATATATATATCTATATATGTTGTGTGCGCAAAGTTTTAATAAATATATGTATATATAAATATGAAGTAATATCAATGGAATGGATTGAGGCAAGATGCAACAAACTAAGGCTGGTTAATCAGATCTAATTTAGCAGATTTTGTGGTTGAACTCATAAAAACAATGCTCAAAAATAAACTTATCCGAACCCTGACGCTTTGAATTAAATCAACCTGGACGTTCTTTTCTAATCAAATATTAATTTACCTCATATGTCAAGTACTCGGATTCAATTCAAATTAACAATACTGAAATAAAACTTTTATCTGAACTCCGAATTTTTGAATTTAAAAAACCGAAGTTCACAGCTCAAACTTTCAACTATTTTAAACTTTTTATAAATTTTTTTTTTTTTTAAAGGTCTGGAATCGACAAATCAACTCTTTCAGATCTAAGTAATTTTTACTGAGCTCAATGATTGCGCTTTGGCCTCACTTCAAGATTAATTCAAAACAAATAATCTGGATAGAGTACAAAAATTAACACAGATTTCTGATCTTATTAAAAAAAACACTTAGAAGCCCAAATTTAAGTTTTTTAAGTTAAATAGACATATTTTATTTTTTTTTAATATTTTTAATTTTCTGATTCCAAATGCAGAAAATTAATGCAGTAATTTTGTAGAGTATTGTAGAGTAAAGTGTCCTAGTATAATAGAGTCCTAATTTGTTAAACTTGTAAAAATTATGTTAACTCTATTGGGCTCGATTAGTTTCCCTAAAATAGGGCAAATCATAAATTGCAGGGCTCAAAAATTTTAACAAGCGAGTTGTTAAGTATTACGATTAAGAGTTTTGACCCTATATATATTTGAAGAGTTTATCTTTTGTAACTCTATGTAACAATGATTTAGTATAAAAATAAAACAACTTATCCAATATGATAATTTAATTCTATATCCCACCGATGGATCATTGATTAGGACGCCAGTTGCTTTTCAAACGAAAGGTCTCAGGTTTAAACCCTGGTCAAATCATGTATAATAAAAAAAAATATAAATTAAAAAATAATAGAACACCATTTTTCAATTTCGAAACAGGGGTTACAGCTCCCTTATCCATTCATGTAACATGGTACCTAATAAATCTAATAATTCTATAAACATTATGTTTCGAATTTTATTATGATAATTTTATCAATACATAAATAAGTACATTCAAGTAATAATGAACAATTACATATTATGTGATTACTGATGATTCACTATTACAATCATTGTGATCCACTTATACTTAAATAATACGACACAAAAAATATGTTAGAAGATAAGTAAAAATTATATAATTTTATATTATTAAAAAAATTGTTTTAAAAAGGAAAAACTACTAATTACAATTGTTCTCAATTAAAAGTAAAAGATTAACACTTATCAAGAACTTTTTTATCTTAAAACCCAATTCATTATTCCTAATTGAACATTTTACAAACAAATTAATTTCTTGAATGATATTTCATCACAAATTTATTGTAATTAATTAAAACAACTTCAACTTAAAACCATTTTAATTCTTAACATTTTATGGGTTGATAAACTGAATTAAATATTGTACTTTGTAATTCGTATTCTCAATTCTAATCAAAAAAAACTTCAGAATACAAATGGAAAAACACCAAAATGATAATATCTAAATCAAACAATTGAATGAATTGGTAGAATTAAGATAAATATAATATAAAGTACTTAAGTACTTTTTTTGTATCTTTGTAAAAAATTTTTTGAATTTTTTTTAATAATAGCGTTTAAATTATTGGGTTGTTGTGTTTATCACGCTCCGCATGTTGTTTTTAGTTGATCCCCATGTGCACTATACTGGAATCTAATTAATTTATTTTGTGAATTGGTTTTTTTGAAACATGTGTACACAAATGATTGGTAATTGATGAGTGTAAATGATAATTATTATAAGTTTTTATTCTGTTTTTGAACTTCTGAAAATTACGAAATTGACAATTTAATAAATTTCATCGAAAAAAGTACAAAATTAAAAATTTAAGCCGCTGTTGCAATTGTCTTTGTGTGTTTTATTTTCAAAATGGTTGCAAACCTCTAAATATCGAGTACAACTTTTCATCTATTTTGAAATATTCGATCCTATGTTATGTGTGTGCTGGAGACTTGGGACTAATGCTTTACCCTTAATTTGTAAACTGTTTCAATTCGATTCTCATTCGACAACGACAGTCCTCAATGACGTTGTAGTGAAGGTACGGCATAGTCAAATCTAGGGACTAGAGTAAATAGTGGGAACGGCATAGTCAGTCAAAGAGCTAAATAGTGAAAATCTATCGGCTGAATTGGTCTAAGGTTGCTATATGAATTAATAATAAACTGCTTGTAAGTATTGATTGCCTGAAATCTCTTAACTAATTGTATATAGTAGTTTTACTAATTAGGGATTTTCTACTTTTTGTACAACGAATTTTGAGTACTTTAAGATGCTGTTATTTTTATATATTAGTAAAAACGAAGGAGTCCGAACAAATGTAATGAGCTTTAAAAGTTTTCATTCTTCAAGTAAGGACAGCGAGTGATCACAAATGATATAACTTATTGCACTATAAGAATACTTATATTCTTTTAGAAATCCGAGTTTCAATAAGGTGGATAAGTTTTAAAGTTACAAAAACTTGTGGTTTAGTAAAGAATTAATGTATTTGACATAAAGGTACCAAATAAGGCTTCAATTTGAAATTGTTGAAATCTGCAATCAATAAAATTGTTAATTGTATTTCTTTTAATTGTTAATTTAAAAAATTGTTAACTTATTTTTAAGTACTTATTTTTTAGCATCTGAAAACAACAGGTACTGTATATTTTTTTAGCAAGGGCTTTGAAAAAGCGACTTTCACAACTTTTTACTTTCTAAAGGGGCCCAAAAAAAACATATACCTTAAAATTTATCACAAGTCCAAGAAGTTTTTACACATCTTTATTTAAAATAAAAAAAAAAAATATATATATATATATATATATATATACCATAATTAAAAGTTATCCTCGGCTCAATTACAAATATTACACTCAGTGATTCGGGGTATTAAAATAAAAAAAAATTGTACATAAAAAGGGACGGGTATATTTCTAATTTTTTATTGTTTTTATTAAATAACTGTCATTCTTGCAATAAAGTACCGTTATTATTGTACCATTGATATTCATTCAATCATTTTAAAAACTACCTATTCCTCAGCGTCACTTTCAGTCCTCTCATTTTTCTCCAATCAGTCCCTATCCACACATGAGTGGTTAACAACACTTGAATTGACGTAATCTTCCAACGTAAGTGAATATTACTCAATCCCACACGAGAGTGTTGTAAGCAACTGTTGTCAGTTATTATCAATTTATGAACTTATGAATGTATGTGTAAAATTTAGTTCATTCGAAGATAGTTATCGTCGGAGAATGTTTAGTCAACTGATTTTTCAAAAGCGGAAAGTTTTTGTAATTTTTTTATTCATATACAAAAAAAAAGGTTTGTATCTACCTAAATAAAAAAATGGATTTGTAGATAATATAAGAAATTTAATTTTTTCTTTACATTGAGTAAGTAGGTAATTTTATTTTACTTATATCATATCTAGGTTATTTAAAAATGGATTATTATTTTAATTAACATCTGTGGGACTGAGCAAACATTCATAATTATACAATTTTAAAATTAGGTTCTAAATCTGTTCCTTAAACTAATTGTCTTTTATATCATTAATTATTTTTTGCTATTATTTATTTTAACTAAATTTTATATTTTATCAATCAAAATATATTTATATTGTATTTAATATAATACAAATACATATATTTGTTCAGTATGTAGTTTAAAAGATAAAAAATAACCTAATATAAAACCTAATATGGTAATCTTATATTGATTTTTATCAATTTCCAATACCAGAAATATTTTATATTTTGTCCGGTCTCAAATTTTTTTTGTTTAAGATGCGCACAGTTCAAAAATTTTTAAATAATGAAAAAAAAAGAAAAACAACAAAAAAATTAAAGAAAAAAAAAATCAGTTTTTTGTTTGTGTTGGTTAGTACATCGAGTCTTACAAGTAAAATTTGGTTGCAATGAAACCGGTTTTTTTTTACAACAATATTTACCAAAACCGGTTTGGTGCATAAAGGATTTTAATCGATTACGTCAGTATGACGTCAATGCAACTGATGCAAATTGCCGTCTGGCTTGCCCTAATAATTGCAATATTTGTATTTTAGTGGGTGTGAGGGGACACCCAGTATATACTTAATTATCTTCCCGAATTTTTTTGAATGAAATTTTATTATCTTAGTTTTAGATTAAAATTTATAATGTACCTACAAGCATTATATATTAGTATGATACTTATCTTTATTAGTCACGAATAAAATATATTTTTTGCGTTTGTTTTCGCATTCGCGTTCTTGTATTCAATTTATCTTATATATTTCTTTATATTATATATTTCTTTATATTATATATATATTATATTATATATATATTGTATATATATATGTATATATACATTTAATTTAGCGAAATGAATGAGTGGTGATTATTAAAATGAGTTATATTGTAGCCTATAGTATATAGTTCGTTTCTTTTATATTAAAACTTATCATTATTATTAGATTTATATTAAATGTGTATATTATAATATATTTAACCATGTGATTATAATAAACAAATTTACAAACATATTTACAAAAGTTTTTGTTTTTTTTTTTATAACTTTAACAAAAAGACAGGAAATAAACGATAACATTACGTGATTTAATTTTTATTATATACTATATCTTTTGCTATTATTATTTAATTTGCAGTTTTTTTAATTTATAAACCTAGAGATACTTATATATTTATACAAAAAACAGCAGACTAATTTTGATTATCTTGATTAGAAATAAAAATAAAATTTTTTTGTAAACTGTGATAATTGAGTTTTTTGTTAAAAAATTTAACGAAATTGGATAAAAAATAACTTTATTAGAAACTTTTAATTATTTTAAAAACAGTTTTTTTTAACCTGTTCAGAAATTATAATTAAAGTGTTTAATACTATTAATTCACATTTAATTATAAAAATCGTATATAATTTATTGTAAAACAGTTAATATTTAAATGAAATTTGATACTTTGTTTTTTTTTATGTAAAGGGAGTTTTATATCAAATGTATATATTATAATTATATAGTAATAATTCGATAATCCGAATAATTGATTGCATATCCGCAGTCTAGCAAGTATAGCTGTGGCTCAAAAACTCTCTAAAATTAAAAATAATAAGTCATAAAGAGTTAAAGTTCTGTGAGCTCTTTTTTGTGCCATATTTCAAACAAAGATTTATAATTTTTACTTTTGTACATTCTGATACTTACAATATTTTAAGTAAACTAACAATAATAAATTTAAATTAAAACTTCAAGCATAATTCGGATTATAGAATCTCCAAGCTGCAATCAGCTGCGGATTGTAGAATAGTTAGTGCTTTGTAAACTGTCATTCGGATTATAGGGGTATTTAAATATCGGTATAATTTCGATGACTTTTATCAAATAAAAAGGGGGGCATACTTCATATAAAAAAGAAATTATTACCAGATCTATCGGTAGTCAAGGTAGTCAAAAGTATATGTCCAAACAATTTTAGTAAAAAACCAGCAGGAGAAAAAAGACACATATGTATTATAGAATTTTCAAAATTTAATTTAGAAATTAAATAGGTTGCAGCTGTTAGTGCAATATTGACTTCAACTTTCTTCGAAATCTTTGACAGCTGATATGAGTTACCATTGTTTCTTATTATACCTCACCAAATGAAACACAGTATTCAGAGTAGTCGAACGTAGACAAGGTAAGTAAAAATTTGACGAATATTTTTTCAATACCTTGCTTTTGACACTTCGATAGTTTCACATTTAAAAAAGGGATTTGTAAGAAACAACTATTTAAAAGATAATATGTCTTTCTTTCCAAAATTTTTTTTTAACTGCAAGTATATTTTTGAATAGTAAGTTGTGTTTTGAGTGCAAGATATTTTTTTTTACAAGTACTTCAAAAAAAGTGGACTTATCTTTGGAACCAGAAGTCGAATCAATCTGAATGTATATAATAATATATAAGAATTTTAAGTAGCATTTCTTATCTTTGGACCCGCAGTGGTTCTGTTTTATCTCACATTGGTGGGAATATCTGAAAGAGGCATGTAAGTGATAAAGAATAAGATATTTTGTGTTATTAAAAACAACAGCGTTGCTTGAAAACACATAAAATTTAAAGCTGTTCATTTTCCAGTACCAGTACCGGGAAAATATTCAATAAAATTTAAATTTATGTTATTGGTCCTTGAAAAATAAAAGTAATTAGTATCTACCCTCAATATTTAAATACTATGAAAATGTTTGAGTTTTAGTAAATACTTATTAGTGATGATCATTAGTTTAGTTGATACCTAGTACTTCTAAAATTTCAAGGACCAGTAATGAGTATTTGAATTTAACTGAATATTTTTCCCAGTAATAGTACTGGTACTGGTTTGATTACTTACTTAAATACTGGAATTTCGAAATCTCTAATAGTCTAATAAGAATCAGTTACAGGAATCATTAAAAAAAAAGATATATATATATATATATACAAATATTTAAAATATTTAAACTTCCACAAGCAAAAAATGCAACTGCATTTCAAATGATCGAAAGATATATTATTAAATATTGAAATTTTTCTTATTATTTTTGTAATGTGATAAGTTTTAATATTAAAAATAAAAAACTTGAAGAAGCTCCCATAATTCTCACAATATTTGTTTCTTATAGAATCAACTTTTCAACATAATTTATTTAGATAAACAATATCTTATAATTTTCGAAATAGTTTTAATTTAATAATTAATCTCAAATTGCAATATAGTTTTTTTTATATTCTCACGATATTGTAAAATTGATAAAAAATGGCTTTTATTTCAATATTTAATAAAATATTAAACTATTTAACTGACCATTAATAATGATTGATAATCATGTTTAACCCTTCAGTGATAACGCTTGGGCTATAAAACCCCCTTTTTTAATTAAAACGAAAAATATATCTAATAATAATATGAACTGCTATGCCATTTAATAACAGGATTTACACCCATATTTAGAAATACAAGGAATCAATTAATATAGGGACCATACACATACGTCATTAAGGAATTAATAGAGTTTAGTCTTTTAATATTTCGATGTATATAATAGGTCTGAGAATTGATTTAAGAATATGGCATGAAATTCCGAAAAACCAAAATTCCTAAAGACAAAATCGCCAATGTCAAAATCCCCTAAATTAAAATCCTCAGACTTTCATCAAATATTAAGATATCTATATGCGAGTTTCTGAATAAGTAAAAATCTCACGATCCGTTACTAAATCAGGGGTTTGCACTTTTTTCCGAATATTTATGAGAATTTTTTAGTTGATTATCAAATCGAAGTTTTGAGTTTAGAGTTTTGGGGATTTTAGTGTTGGGAATTTTTGTTTTAAGAAATTTTGGGTTGGGGATTTTGTCTTTAGCCATTTTATCTTAGGTATTTCGTACCCAATCTAGGTCTAAGTGTTATCAAATAACTTGTGTGACATGAGGGTTAATACATAATTCTATAATAGATCGTATTTAAATAGTTTACAAACATTTTATAGCGAATTTTTGTCTTTTTTATAACTGTTTAATTGAAAATTAATTCCAGGAATTTTTAATTTTTTAGATCTTTAAATTTCAATATGATTAAAAAAAAATATTTATCTTTGATAAATTAATTAATCTTCTTTGTTTATTAAAATGTTTTGTTATTTTTAAATTTAAATAGGTATTGAATTTCTATGAATATTGTTATTTTTTTTTAAATAAAATGATAATTAATTTTTCATTATTAGGTATAGGTATTCATTTTACAAAAAAAAAAAATTAATAAAATCCATTTGAAACCGATCAAATGTGAATTTATTTGATGATTACTGAATAGTATCTATAGATAATAGTATCTATAAATTAAGTCAATAATTTAAAAAACAAATAAAAGTGAAATTTTATCCAATTTTTTAATTAACAAAAGAATAAATATATAATTATAATATTTATTAAAACTTTTAACTTAATAAAGGTATACAATATAAATTTGTTATAAAATATTTATTAAAGGTGTTAATTAAAAATCGTGCATATATTGACGCATTTTAAAGTAAAAAATTGGTACTTTCTCCCCTTTTTGATAATTAATATTAATTAAATAAGTTTAATTTATTTTAGTGTTCAATTGACTCATTGAAACAAATATATTTGTAAAGAACGGCGACCTGAATTAAGGCCCTGCGAAAGAAAGCCCCCGGAGTATTATTTCCCGTTTAATGAGAAATAACGGCCTGCGGTCTTATTTCTTATAGGAAACATATTTAAGTTGGTTAAAAAATCAAAGTTGACCCTTTTTCCAAAATATTTATGAATAAATGTATGCAAGACTGTGGTTACAAAATCAGGTTTATATGTGTGGTATGTAGTATAAATGTAGTTTATATGTAAAATTATGATATATTTGTTTTTAAATTTTGGAAAAAGGAGATACCCCTGATTTCGATTCAAACTCCAAAATGTGTGCTAATTATTTTTGATATTATAGTTCAAGAAAGTCTGTATATATTCGTATGAAACCATTGTGCTCTTTTAATTTGCAGGTTCAATTTTACTTATATAAATTAGAAATAATACCTCGGGGCTTTATTTCTTACAGAAGTCGTAGTTTAACTTAAAAAAGAAATAAAACCCAGTGTTTTATTTCCCATATTTTGAGGACTTTATTTCTCAATTACTACGTGAAATAAAACCCCAGAGCGTTATTTCTCGTTAAATGGGAAATAAAACCCCGGCGGCATTATTTCGCAGTACCTTAAATCAGGTCACCGTAAAGAACATATTTTAGATAAATAAATGATCAATTATTAATCGTTCTATAATTATTATTGATTCTGTAAGTTAAATAAGGTTTTTTGACCAACTTTTTGACCACCTTTTTAATCATTTTTTGAACTTTTAGGTGATCATTTTCTTGTTTTTCAGAAAAATTGTTGTAATTGGCCGGATCTAACTAGTATTTAAAAGATATAAAAGTTATTAGTCACTGGGAATATTGTAATTTACATTAAAAGTAATACAATTCAAATAGTGATTCATTTGAAAATTTTACAAACTAATACAAAATTGATTGGAAAATTAAAAAAAATTAAATATTAAATTGTAAAATGTTCATATATTATATAATATTTATTGCCATAATTAAATTAACCAGTTATTTATGAAAAAAATATTTTTTTTTATTTAAAACTAATTTTGTATGAATTCAATTAAATTAATATTTAATAAAATTATAATAACTAATAATTCTATAAATATTTAATAATTTAGTAATTTTTTAATATTATTTTAATTAAATTTTACAGAAAGTTATTTTTTTATTAAAAAGAGTATTTATTTTTTTAAATTTTAAAATGAATTCATATTTAATTTTCTTGAACTAAATTTTACTTTATTACATTAAGATTAAGATTCTTTAAATTACTTACTCACTTTATCAGCATAACAAATTATTATTTTTGAGCCGAGTTTAAAGCCTTCCTCTATCGACTTCTGTCTTGCGCAGCTTCTCTCCAACTTCCAACAATATTCAGCATTCTTACATTTGACTGAACACCGTCTTTCCATCGAAGATGTGGTCGACCTCCTCTGTGTCTACCCTCCGGATTGGAGTCAAACTTCTCTCTTGCTGGAATATCATCGTTCATCCTTACTACGTGACCTAACCAGCGTAATCGTTGGATTTTAATCCAAGTTACGAGATCAGTATCGTCGTACAGCTCATACAGCTCGCGATTGTGTCACTGTCTTCAAACTCCTTTTGAAATTTTACGTAATTTTACGAAAAATTACGTAAAATCAAAAATTTTACGTAGAATCTTCTTTTCAAAAGACCCTAAATTGTGATCTTTGTCTTTCTACTCAGAGTTTTTGACCGCATGTGCTTCTTAAGCCAAAGTAACAACGGTTGGCTAGTAAAATAAATTCTATTAATTAGTTCAAAATAATTTTAAAGAATTGACTCTATAAATAATTAGTAATTAAATTAAAATATTCAATTTCTCAAAACTCGACTAAGGTTGTAAGTTCAAATTGTATATAAAAACGTTATTATTTTAATAAGTTTTTATATTAATTAATTAGAATTAACTAGTTTTGCTACTGTGAAATCCTATAAACTTTGGGAATAATAGATGAATAATAAGTAGTTAAACAGAATATTATATATTAAATTTTATAAATTAAATATTATGCAAATTTTACTATAATATTTCTTAATCAGTTTTATAGTTGTATTCCATTCTTCCACTCATTTTCTTTTGTTTTATCTAATATTTTAATTTAATTATTTTTTTTTTTTAATAAGTATTTCAGCTAAACATTTTTTCCATATCACCATAATTCCTCAGTTTCTCACATTCCCATATTTAAGATGCTGAGGAAGACAAACATGAATATGATTATAGTGTCATTATAACTTCACATCAAAATCACATCATTTTAAAAAAAAATTTAATATCATCATACAGATTTATTTATCCAATGTATATATATATATATATAATATATTTATATATGTATACATATATTAAAAAAATATCTTAACTATCTTTATCCCATGCATGAATCTGTTTTTTTTTTTAAATTAAATTTATTTATTGTGCAACCTACAATAACTGCATTTACAAACAAAGAATAACCCGTTTATTAGTAAAAAAAAAAAAAAAAAAAAAAAAATTCCACCATCAGTCACAGCCACTTAAAAAAAAAACAAAAAAATAAAAAAATGGTTAGTAAATGTGAATATCAATATCACCCTTCATTCCTCTATCCAATTTTTTTTATTTTTGTTACACTATTATGTTTTTACCGTTTTGTTTTCTTTTATTATTATCGTTATTTAACTGTTTTTTTTTATTTTAGTGCAATGGAAATGTTATACATACATATATGTATATATATATAACTGTGTATTTTTATTGTTATTTGATTACGCGCACAATAAATTTCCATTCAACAATAAAAACCAGAAGAAAAAGAAGTTAAAAAAAAAGTTTTAAATAATAATAAAAACCCTAAACTCTTTCTTTTTTTAAAGTGCACGTATATATAAGAGGAGTTCTACTGTTCCCCTTTATTTTTTTTTATTGTTATACTTTTTAGTGTTACCATAGAATGTGTCCTCATTTATATTTATTTGCGTATTCTTTTCGCTTTTCATTTCATGATTTCATGCAATTTTAGGGTTGCCATATTATTTAAATTTAAATTTCAACGCTACTTTTGCTATACTGTTATCGTTGTTACTCTCCAGTCATTGTTTGGGGGCTTGTCCCTTTATTTAGACTACAACGTGAGTTTGTTTTTTGTAATTAGAAGGTTAGGAGGTTTCAGTTTCTTGTATTTAGATGTTGGTATCGTTTTGGCATCCTTACTTCCTAGCCATTTGACTGCGCAAGAAGTTTGTGTGTTTATACCACTGATCTGGTATTTCATCTGGCTGTTATTTTTTTGTGAGTTGTGGGAGACTACTCATAGCTTAAACTTCTTAAAGGTTTCCACCTTTCTTACGAATAAAATAAAAAATAATAGTGACCTACAGATGAGGTCTCTTTGCACCTTCGACACTAATTGTAAATGGAAACCAAGGTATCCACAAGATATAAATAAAACTGCCCTATCCTTCAGGATTACTTTAACACTTATAGTAGTTGTGTTGGAAGTTGAATTTATTTCTACTAACATTGTTTAAAATGGTCTTTTAGTAGAATTTTTCTAATCCTGTACAAATTTTTAGGTTTTCAACCACTAATATTTTTTTAAATATTAAAGTAATGATGTACCTATGTAACATTTCAAAACACATGGTCTATTTCTCTCATATACATAGTCATCATTATTTTCAATTAAACAAGCCATAGATTAGAAATATTATTTTTAAGACAAAATCAAATGGATTGGCAACCCTGATATTTTTATAGAATTTTTCTTACTGGTTTTTTATGTAAATATAATATCAAGTTATAACTATTTATATAAGTATAGTTAAGTATAATATATTATTATAGCGACTGGTTTATATATAGACTATACACTATCACTTAAGCCAAGTACTAAATTTTTAAAGAAAATGAATCAGGTATTTTGTAAATCCAAGGTTTTTTAAGGCATAAATTTTCAATACGATAGTGTATAGCTATATTATAAAACTGCCTGCAATTATTTATGCATTTAAAGTTATTAAAATCTGGCTTTTGCAGAAACACTGTGAAAAAAAACTGATTCTTCCACAATTTGAGGAACAAGGTATGGCAGGTAACATGATATAGGATACAAAAAGCTGAATCTGCAAAAAAAAATTATTTTATAACTGTACTTCCTTTTAAATCTTAATAGATTCAGATCAATATAATATTTAATAGAGCTAGACTTCGAGGTTTTTTAAAATTGGTGATACTGTAACTTTAGTAGCTTTACTTTAAAAAATAGTTTTATAACTGTACTCCTTTTAAAAAATTAACTACTATATACTACCCTTAATTGATTTCAATAGTTAGTCGAGAATGGTATAGGAAACTTTAATTTTGAAAACAGGCAACCAAACCAACGAACATGGGCTGATAAGTACTAACTGATAAGTATAAATTTTTAAAAACCTTTTCTTCTGAGAATGCACTTACAAAAGAGGAACCAACGAGAGGATGTAACACACAATAAGTATATGCAGTGCATTTGTTAGGTTTGATGAACCCATCATAAAACTAATAAGAGGCGACGAATAAAAATGAGTTCGCATGCAAAAAAAAAAAAAACAGGATAAAACAAAAAACTATCAAGTTTCAGAAGTTCATTTTTTATGTACATATATATATATATATATTTATTGGTGTAATATTAATTGCACTTGTTGTTAAAAAAATAAGAAAAAAACAAAATAAAAAAAAAGTTATAACTATACTCTTTAAAAAAAAACCTACCAACGAGTTTTTTGATACAAGTCTTTTAAATTTAACATACTTATTGTATATATATACTTATTTAACATATATGTATATACAATTTAAAAGTTAAAGTTGTCACAACTAGAACAGGATAAGAGGGAGCATGGGTGAGAATTAATTCAAGTACCAGAAATCCCCAATTTTTTTTATTTTATTTTTAAGTAACTAGTTCTCGTCTCATTTTAAGCACATTTTCAAAAAATCTTGAAAAAAATTTGCTTGTATAATTTAACATTGCCTGTCTGTCCGTCTGTATCTTTAAAAACGTCTACACCGTTTGAATGTAAACCGAAACTTTAACTACGCATAGACATCGCAAAAGAATAATTTAATGGAATAACTTTTTTATGTAGCCCCACCTATAGTATGGAGCTAAAGTCCCCACAATCCGGATAACACCTTTATTTTAACTTTTATAACATGGATTCTGTAAGATATATTTTCAATTTGAACAATCAGTAACGGACAGCTGCTTTATAAATATATGTTAAACAAATATACAGCGCTGCCAAACGGTACTTCAACTTACCGTTATGCGAAATCAATTTTTGCAGTATTTTCAACCTTTCAGATCTTTTGAACGGCTCAAGCAAAAAACTTGAATTTTTGGGAAATGTTAGATTCTTCGATATCACTTTGAATCATTCAAGAAAAATTTTAACGCGAACTGTTCAGGAATTATAAGGGCTAAAATTTAAATTTTTCTATTTTTAAGTATCTGTAACTTGAATACATGTTAAATTTTTTAAAATACTTAAGATACGAAAACTAGAGCTCAAATAATATATATCTTTTTTAAATTTTAAAGGGCTTCCTAAATGAAATATTAAATTTTGGGAGGTGGAAGATATTTGGAAATGGACTTTTTTAACAAATCTTGGTTTTTTACATCACTTGTTTGTTTTTTTTGTGTAGTTTGCAGAAAACGATTCTACGAAATGACTACAGTACCCAATTTTTTAAATATATATACAGTTATTGTTCCAGCAACAACAGCGAAAAAACCTCCCAACACAATTCACGATTTCAATTTTTTTCAACTGCAATATGAAATAAGATGGTAACTTATGATGGATTTAATGATTTTATTTGTTAATTGTTTAATATATATATACTTATGAATTATGATTATGATGGTATAAATGATGTGGTGTATATATATATATAACTATATTATGTGAATCTGCATTTACCATTTTTTTTTTTTTTATAATTTTTATTAATAAAACCGACTTAATTAAAAAAAATATTCATTGTGGAAATACATGAATTAAATATATATATATATATCTTTAATTAATTATGTTATAACAGTCTAAGAGACAGATAATAAAAACAAATACGACATCTATCGTATGGTAATTGTGAGAAAATTATCACAATAACATAATTTGTATATATACATATATACATATGTACTTAATTTAAAAATTAAATTAATATATGAATCAGAATGTTGTTGACATTAATAATTTATAAAATTAAAACAAGTTTAAGACACTTTATTTATTGTTCCATTTTTTTTTATAAAAATTAATTAATTTATGACTTAAATTATACAATTATTTGAAAAAGAGGTTTGATGACTTGAATAATATTGAGATATATTGTTAAAACTGCCATATTTTATTATATATTACAAAACAATGTTAATAGTCCGACATGTTTGAAATTGTAACTGTATTAAAAATTTTGCAACATTATCTGTAACGCCAAAATATAATGCGATAAACTCTTCTTTTCGAAAATCTTTATCAAAATCTAGTAGACACCCTGTTAATTTAATTATGAAAGCTAGATTTCCTATCCAACACTAAAATTGAATGAATTGTATTTGAATGCGGTCTATGTCATACATAAAATAATTCCAAATATTTCAGAATCTCTACTATTACACATATAATTAATATTCTGGAGAAGTGGCAGCCCTGCTTATTTAAATATTGAAGATAGATTTCATTTCCAACATTAAAATCAAATTAATGGCATGCTAATGCGGCATACCTAAATTTAATACAAAACTAAGTAAATTTCTAATATTTTATTATATGAAATGTTTATTATAAAATTGGCTATAAACGTACTTCCCCTACCGACCCCCTACCTTTTTATTTATTAAAGCTAGATTTCGTATCCAACACTACAATCGAAAGAATGCTATTTGCATTCGGCATGCAAGTAATTCAGAATGTCCACATATAATTAATATATTGCAAAAGTGGCGGCCCTGGTCCAATTAAATCGAATTCAAAAATTCCTCCTAATGCAAAATCTGATATACTTCTGTAAAAGCCTGACTGCGAAATGTTCCCTTATAAAATTGTTAAGTGCCCAGTTGTACAATTTGTTGAGTCAAACATACGCACACATAAAATTGTTTTTGAATCCAACTCTAAAATTTAGTAAGTGTAAGTATCTTATGAAGTAAGATCTCTTCAAGAGTTTCTTCTTATGAAAAGTACGAGAGTTCGACTCAACTTTGATGTTTTTTAGGTTAAGATACATTTTTTCCCTTCAATTTATTTTGTCAAATATTTAGAAAAGATTTGAAGCCAGTTCGATAAATTGATAGATAAAAATTTCGGAATTTGCAGTTCAAGAGATCAGTTCTGTTAAATTTCGGAAAAGGTCAGTCAGTTTGTAATTAAAACTATTTTTTTTAAATAATCAAATAATATTTTATTTAGTTTTCGAATGACATAAATTTGATTATTCATCAATACCAATAATTAATAGATTTGCAGTAAGTTCTTCTCAAAATTAGCTCTAAAAACAATATAACAAAATTAGTACATATCTAACATTTATTTTTTATACCCGTATGACTATATAGGATCAGAAACGAAAAATAAATCGATTTAGCTATGTATGTCCGTCCGTCCGTCATCACGATAACTCAAAAAACAAAGGAGCTAGGATTATGAAATTTTCACAAATTCGTTTTTATGCAAAAACCGGAATCGCTATTTAAATCCAGCCATTATAACAATTCCTTCTTTTATATGAGCATTACTCTATACCTATGGAAGCTGCGTTTCTGAAATTTTGCAAAAAATAGTTTAGTGTAATGGCCAAAGTTATTGCAAAATTTGGTTGGTCTGCTGCAAAGAGTTCGAGTAGCTGCCATACAACTCCTTCTTTTATATGAGAACTACTCTTCACCTTATAAAGCTGAATGTTTGAAATTTTGCCAAAAGTAAATAACCGGATGATATAATGTATATGTTACGGTCATGCGGGTATCCCAGAGTTGACACAGTCTACTCTACTACACTCTTCCTTGTTTAACCCTTGAACTTAATAATGTTAATTTACTTGCGTGACAACTACTATTTATAATAATAATTGCGAATTCAAATAACATTTAAAAAAAAAAAAATTATAATGTTAAGAAATAATTATAAGAAATATATAATTTGCAATGTTAATTTAATTAATACTTGTTAGTAAATATTTTATATATATATATATATACATATTCATATTCCGACTCGATTAAATACGTAGTCGCAGTTTATTCAAACTAATCAATATAATTTCAATTAAATTTTGCAAATACAAATCAAATACCTATACCTAATTATTACATTATTAGTATTTTTATTTTATTTTTCAAAAAATAAAAATAAAAACTACAAATCATGGTAATAATTAATTATATTATTCTGTAACTATTAATAAATTATGAATAATTGATTGTCATTTCAAGATTTATTAATAGACTTCGGGAATAGGAAAAACTGTTGCGTTGTTAGAATCAAATTGAAATGAACCTTATAAAGTAACTCGAAGAAGATTATATCTGTTAATTATCGATTTTGTAGAAAAATATTGTTGGTATGTCAACTTGTAAAGTAATTAGATAATTTTTCAGTTTTTGTTTTTTTTTTATCCCTGGCAACATCTACTTAATTAACCCTTAAAACCCTTTTTATATATATGAGTTTTTTCATTTTGTAATAATGAGTGAGTGTCCCAAAATTGTAAAATGCAAATCATATTTTCTTGTATTCAACAGTACTGAGGAATGGGCAATTAAAAATACTGACTACGACGACCACTCTAACTCCTAATTATTCTTAGCTCAAAAACAGACTCCGACTACTAACCTTCATTATAAAAATTTTTATTTCCTTCAACACAAAACTAAAACAAAGTATCCCATTTCATAGAATACGGTTTCAAACCTAAGTCAAATCGATTTGACCAGAAGCTTTTAAATCCAATTTAACTATTTTGTAAAACTGAAAATAACCTTTCAACTCTAACTTGTGTTGGCGGCATTGCTGTTACAATTCTAGCCGCATCACATTTGCATTCTGTTCATAGCGTCTATTTCATTCAGTTCTTTTAAAACGTCTCATTAAAAATGGGTAAATTAAATATTTAGTAATTTTTACAAATTTTTAATTTCATTTTTAGAGAATAAGAACGATTTAATTGAATACAAAATATTATTTGGATTCAGAGTCGGCTTAATTTGTATACCACTCCGACGGCGACTTCTACCTAGTCCAATATTCAACTGTTGTTTCAATTTTGCTAATTGTCTTGAACAAATTTTCAAAATCAATTCGAATATTGTAAAGTTTTATAAATTACATGAGTTCTCGGCATTCTGGATCCCGTTGTATGAAATATAATTGGTACAAAACACGAAATTTCTCGAAGCCAAAATATATTAAATTAATTTAAAAATTTTCTCAAAATAAATTAAAATAATATTTACCGCGTATATACCAAATAAAAAAGAAATTAATAATTGAATTAGTTAATTCGTCAAATTTCAAGGCCTCTGATTGCAATGATTATGTATGTATATACCTTTTTTCAACAATCCCCCCATTCGAATTCCAAAACTGTACTGGTTCACTTTTTACACTATTTTTTATGAAAACTAACTGTATAAGGGCTTCAGATCAATTAAAATTAAACTGTAAATTACCATTGAATAACAAATTCTGTAATTCTATGTTAGCATAGTTGTCTTCCAAACAAATATTGATCCCAATTGGCAACGAGGCCATGATTTTGTTTTTACAAACACAGAAAAACAGTTACAAGTTAAACTTTTGGACTTTTGGACATATGTTTTGACTATACATACACTTTGGGCAAATTAAATTTTCAGTAGTTATTACACACTATGTTAATGTCCATTAATTTTTGACTACCACTGTAGCTTCTGCATTAAAATCTATTTATACTTGAGTTATTTTTCAAATCAATTACATGCAGTCACCATGATTTTGAAAACAAAAAAAGTAAAAAAGTAAATAAATAATAAAATAACATAAAAGTTTATTAATATTTCTAACTAAGCATGTTGTACACAAAACGTTTTTGATATTTTTTTAAAGCTTTGTTTGATTATGAGCACCATTTGACATTGAAAACTATTTAAGGAAATTAACATCATAAATTATCATAAAAATAAAATTTTATTTTATTATTTTATTTCTTTTTTAAAATATAAAATTTTAAATAATTTTATTTTATTAACAATTGAAGAGTATTTATAGTCATTTTATTTCTTTTATTTGGAGTTTTTTGGTATAATATTTTTGGCCGTCATTTCTAGTTTTACTTCCTAAAGTTGAGTATTGAAAGATTTTTGGAAAAGTTAGGTCAAGTGCTCTCTCTAGTGGTTAATTGTTTTATTATTTTATAAGCAAATATGGGTAAGAAATAAGAAAATAGAAATAAGTTGACTTCATTGTCTTTGTTGATTCAACTGACTGTTTCCATAGATCTTAAAGAGTGATCCCATGGCGTGTCAGTATCGTTTTGCCAAATCTGTAACCACAAAGCTAAAATCAAAACTATTTTGAAATTTTTAAAATATTTCATTGGGTTCGGAAACCTTATTATTTCTACCAAATGTTACCCTTTTAACCCAGCGCTAGGTACTTATAGGCTAAGTTTAGAATGGTTTATTTCTCGTTAGGTTCCTCATAGTTGCGACATGATGGATTGAAAAATACAGCCATTCTGACCACATGTTCTACATACAGTTGGTTAGTCTTCAGTAAATACCCTGTTCTTGTAGAACATTAGGCAAATGAAAACACGTTTCAAAGAGATTGCTTTTATACAGATTATCTAATCTTCCACTTTCATACGATGACAACATTGTCCTAATAATAAGGTTTGATTGTAGAAATCTCCATCTTCGATCTGTGAAACATAAATAGTAGAAGAAGGGTCTTTAAAGCGGTAGCCATTAAATACACTTCTGAATGTTTCCTGGAAAGCTAGAATTGTTCTAAAACGCTTCTAAAGGTTTCAAAAACGAGTTTAAAGTTTTGAAAGACAAAACTTATTGCTTCAATATAAAATTTCTGACCTTCTACTTTCATACGATGGACGTATTGTCCTGGTAAAAAGTTATGATTGTAGACCTGACATGATAAATGGTAGAGCAAAATATGATCTTCAATGCTGTATCGGAAAATCCGTCAAACATTTAGTCCAGAATTCCTCCTTGCTAAATTACAACATATTCATTTCCTCTGATATTCATAATCTCAGAATCCACTGTATTGTTACAATCGAAACCCACAGTAACGAAACATTGTACATCATTTTGTAGAACATATTTTTTATATAAAAAAGTTCTTTAATATTTTTAATATCAATTTATCACGTTAAAACATAGAATTTAATACTTTTTAAATCAATCTCAATTAATCATTTAAACACTCAATTAACTAATTATCATTATTACTATTCGGATTCCGATTACATTTAATTAATAAAAATAAAAATAAAAATTTATTGAAATTGTTATACTATTAAGAAAATCGATCGTTTTACAACTTTTTATATTATTTGATAGTTTTTATCTACTATTTATAAGTAAACTTATGTCATAATATACGAGTAGATAGGTAGTAGTATAAAATTTAATAGCTTTAATTTAATCGAAATAAATTTTTATTTTTTTGTATTTTATTTTGTAACTGACAGAAAGACAACCCACACACGTTATACATATGTTGTTTAATTTTATACAATTGTGAATTGGCTTTTATTCCAATTCAAATGTCTGATATTAACTTAACATTTTTCCTCTTCGTTGTTTTTATTACTGATTTTGTATCTGATAGAATCAAAAAATTTTTACTTTTAATATTTATCTGCAATTCTTTTAGTCTACACCTCTTCTCTTTCCCCCCTTTTCCACAGACTTTGAAATCAGCGAAGACAAAATAACAAAATAAAAACAGAAGAGAAAGTAAATATCTTTAGTATATTCATGTTGATTTTGTTAAACGAACGAACGAATGAACGTTACAATTTGTAAACTCCCCCGTTGAAAATTTTTGATTGGAAACTTAATTAACACTTTATTTAGATGAACTTTTTTTTAATAAAACTTTTTATTTATTTTTTTTGTTTATTTTCAGATTCGATAAAAATTTTTTGCGGAACAAAAAAATAATAAAAACGAAGTTAAAATACACGTAATCGTAAGAGAATTAGGTAAGTAGGTGAAATAAAGTTTTCGTATTTATTTATTTATTTATTTTATTGAGGAAATTGAGTAAAAAAATGTAAAGTACCAAAAACTACAAAACTTTTTTTTTGAATAACAAAAAATAAGCACGAAGTTTTATTTACTTAAAAACTTCTTTGAAACTGTATATAATTTAAATTCCAGAGTTTCTAAAAGTTTTAGAAACTGTGAATTTCAGAGTTTCTGAAATTTTGAGAAACTGTGTATTTTTCTGATTGGTTTTTTTTAAAGAGTTTTGAAAGCGTTGGAAATTATCTTAGACAATTTTTAACATTTGGTTTAAAATCAGGAGTCCGGAACGAAACGAAATAAAAATGGTTCTGGAACAATATTTATTTTGGAACAAAAACAAACATTGCTCCGATTAATAATATTGCTCCGGAACTTATATCCTCCGGAACACAAAATCCAAAAAATAGAGTTCCGTTAAATATAAAGTTTATTATTACGAATTTTAAAATTTATTAGAAAAAATGTAGAATTCTCTGTCTTGTGGGATCCAGTAGCTCGACCGATATAATTTATTAATCTTCGGGGTCTTGGAATTTTGGGAGAAGTTAGGTCCTCCGAAATTAGTAGGAGTCGGTTAACAAATTTTTTTAGTCAAGCCCCCTGTTTAGGAGCTATAAGGGCTCGAAAATTGAAATTTTGCTATTTTTAAGCACCTGTAACTTGAATACCTGTCCAATTTTGTTTTTTAATATACAAAATTTAAAGCTCCAACATTATATTTTAACATATATGTTAAAGGTTTTTCTTAAATTTAAAAAAGGTTCCTTAAATTGAAGAAAGTGTGTTAGTTTTACCTATTTTTGCTTAGATTGTATAATTCTAAGTATAATGCAATTCCAAATTTTTATTCCCAATTTAATTCCTAGAACCTTAAAAAAATTGAGGGGGAGTAAGATGAAATTAGATCCTTGAGAAACTTGGCAACCTTCTCCGTTGAAGGGCTATAACAACTTTAAAATAAAAACTACTGTTAGCAGTAAATTTTATAAGTAAGCAGTAACTATTTCCAAGTAAATATTTCCAAAGTTAAACTCAGTATGTAATACAATATAATTTTGAAAATGTGCTTTTTTTAAAACCCTTGGTTTTTTTTCATCACTTGTTTCTTACATTTTCGTTTACCTGAATCGGGGACTAGATTTTTTAAATCACGTTGGTTCGACTTCTGGCTTTAAGATACTAAGGTTGGAACTAAGCTCTGTTTTGAACTATATTAATTTTGAAGTATTTATTAAATTAGAAGATCGTAAGAATATTTAGATATATTAGAATTGAATCTTATGAGGTTTGAATGTGAATCTTACTTAAAGAAATATTAAGAGGCTTTATTCCATGAAGAATACATTGAAGTCGAATCGATTCAATTCTTTTTTGTTTTATAAGTTAATTTAATACTAATAATTTTGTATTCAAGTTCTAAATGAAAATTAAAAATTTTGTAATTGATATTTCTATCTGTGAGTTATAAGAACATATAAGATTTAATTACAAATAAAAAAAATATAAATTATTGTCTTGGTATTAGTCTAAATGAATTCGAGACTAATGTTACTACTTTTATAGGAATTTGTATCTACGCCATTAAAATCAGAGGTCAGCCTTCTAGTCACTGTTTGCACACTGGTTTACACTGTTTCCCGTTGTTCCCGACGAATAGCCTTCCTTGAGTTATAATTATATTAATTTGTTTTAATTTAGACAAACAAAAGTTATTCAGACTTAAGACAATTAACTGTGACAATTATACTTGAACACGGTGCGCAAACTTGTTCAATGAATGTATAAAACTTTGAAAAACGTAACTTTTCAAAAACCGAAGTGATGAACTTTGAAAGAAATACAACTGATTAATTTTTTAGAGTTATTGTAAAGATGGGTGCCATACCGGACAAACACACTTACACCTAAAGCGAGCCACATTTTTTTCTGACCTTAAGATTTTCTATGGTTTAATAACAGTAATTTTGTCAAATATTTCTTAGTAAATACGAAAATGAAAATTAAATTAGATTTTTATTAATAGAATTCATAATAATTTATTCAATATAATTATCTATCTTATTTTAATGATAAAAAAAGCAATTACAGATTATTCTTTATATATTTCTTGATTCTAATTCACGTGCCTCCAATAATTTCTAATCCTATACTTATAATGAGAAAATCTTCTTTAAAAAATAAGCTTATAACACCATCTCTTATCTCTTTTCGTATACAATCAAAACTATATATGGGCTCATCTTGTTTTATTCATTCAAACCATATCTTAAAAAGTGGGGTTGGGTTTCTAAAATGATGAAATGATAAAAAAAAAAAAAAATTTGATTAAATCATATTATTGTTTATGAATCTCTGATTTATACAACAAAAAACCTTTCAAATGAAGTGTGCTCTTGTTTTTTCTTCTGCTTCTAGATTTTTTTTAAGCACGAAAGCACACATTGATTGTTTTTACCTTTTTTCTTGTTATTTTTTTTTACTTGTCTTTTTCTTTTACTTTCTTTTCTTTACTTTTTGGATTTTCGTCTGAATGTTTTGTTGTTGTTATTTTTTTTAACATTATTATTTTATTTCATGTTTTTTTCATCAAAATTAAAGTTGAATGAATCCATTAAAAATTTTATTTGGGATGTTTTTTTTTTCTACATTGTCATTCATTTTTTTTGCTCATTTTTAAAAAACTTTGGAAAAAATGGGCCTATATATTTTTACTCTGTCCGTCTGTCGGATTCATCTGTCCGTCCGTATGTTTACAAAATTTGTAAATTATTTTAAATAAAGAAATGAATTGCAAAAGAAATTAATAACATTGAAGAACTTCTTTAATTTACTCACTTTTTTCTCTGAATTGCATTTTTCTCTAGTCCCACTTGTTACCGAGCCTACAGCCCTGGAAAGTCTCAAAGTCTGGAAAGTCATATACGTTAATAACAAAAGTTTTATATACATTATATATGAATATACATTTTTCAATATAAAAACGGTAAAAGACATCTGTTTTTATAAACTTTATAAATATATGTAAAATAAAAATATAGGGTTGCCATACGGTACTTTAATTCAAGGTTTTGGGAAACTTAATTTTTTTTTAAATTTTTGACATCTCAAATCCTCTAAACGGCTTAAACGGCTTAAAAAAAAATTCTAAAAAAAGATCCAAATTTTGGTTCAAGTCACAATTTAATTCATTGAACTTCAAAAATTTGGGAGGCAGTAAATCTTTGAGAATTAGAATAAGCTTTCTCAAAAAAAAAATTCAAAGCCTTCCCTGTTCAAGACCTACTTATTAGGACTGAAAAATTAAAAATCTCTTATTTTTATAAATCAGCAACTATGGCAACCGTCTATATATATTTAAGGTTAAAAGTTAACATTGAAGTTCCAAAATTATGTTCTGACACTTGAAACAGGTTTTCTTGATTGCATCGGGGTTATATTCCAAATTTGGGATTCATTGTTATTCATAATTGATAATGAATTGATGTATTAAATATGTTATAATATATTTATATTTGTTACCTTAATCCCAATATGAAACTTTTTGTAATTTTGGAAATGTGTTTTTTTAAAAACCCTTGGCTTTTTTCATCACTTGTAATTTTTTTATTCTTCTAGTTGACATTTTAAATGTTTTAATGTTGATTTTCTATGATAAAAAACAAATATACATTTTTTTTTTTTCATTATAATGCCGTTAATATATAAAAATTTTGATAATAATAAATTACGATGATGATTGTAATTTTGTCGCGAGAAAATACGCGTAGACGAAGTTTTGGTTGGTTTTTTTTTCCTTCATTGTGTTTTAATCAAAATTTTGTGTTCAATTATTAATTTAACAATGATAATAAAATTATAAAAAAAAAAGTGTTATTGTTAAATAAATAATAGAATTAAGTGTAATACTATGTTTAATATTTTTTCTATATATATATATTATATACAATTATTAAATTTCAAGTATATATCATGCAATTTAAAGATAATTTTGAAAAAAGAAAATGTTTTGATAATAAAAGATTTTCAATTTTTTTTTCGAATTTAATTGAACAGTTGATTTTTTTTTAAATGACATGCCACAGTGTCACATCACAGTGTCATATTATGTTTTATATGTGTATATTAGATACGAATTTCAAATTATTATCAATTTTAATCATTAATCTTTTATTTAAGGTTCAAGGATGATTGGTATTTTCTGTTAGAAAACAGAAAATAAAATAAAATAGTTTTGATAAAACTTATAATATAATTGCGTTCGCCTAAAAATATGCAATTTGTAATTTCTTTTTTAAATTTCTTTATTATTCGGAAGTTTTTCATTTTCTTAGTTTTAGAAATGACTTTTGATGAAATATTAATAATATCTATTAATAAACTATTTTTCATTATTGATATTGTTCATAAATTACATTACAAAATGTATATATAGTGAAAGAATTCGAATTATGTCAAATTAAACTGTAGAGCATCCGTTGTTACATGACTTATTTAGTGGTTGTAATAAATAATTGTAATATTATACTTTAAAGAAGGTATATGATGAAAAGACAATGATGCTGGATTTAACCGATAATTTTGATTTAGTATTGGTTCATCGGTACTGTTAAAATGTAAACATCTAAATATAATAAAAGACAAACTGCTGCTGATTAGCGTGCCCTTTGTTATGTTAAACCAAGATCATGTCCCTATAATATTTCATTATAGTACACGGGTTACATGCAAAAAAATCGAGTATATCCCAGGCAGTATTAACGGAGATAATTTAAGATATGAAATGCCTATATCAGATAAAGTTATAAATAAAGATTATTGGTGGTTAAATACATTTTAATATAATTTCTAAAAGCAGTTGTACTATTTTATAGTCAATAAGTTAGTTTATACGATATTCTAGCTACAAGATGCTACGTTGCTAGTTATATCTTTTGAGCACAACGACAGGTTTTTTCTCTAGTATTATATAATACTCTTGTATTACTTGAAATATTTCATTTCCACATTGATTTGGCTACGGTGGTGCACTCATAATCTTTTGCCTGAAATACTATAGTGATTAAGTTGTGCACCTTTGGTTAGATTAAAAAAATTTGCGAATATGTTATTTTATAGTTCAAAATTTTTAAGTATTCCTTTTAACAAAGTTCAAATTGGAGTTTTGGAAACTATCAATAAACACTTCCAACAAACACTGTTCAAAATATCAATTTTATATTTGAACAAAAAATTTATTAAATATTTATGAAAGTCGCCTGAATGGACAAAACTCTTTACCACCAATTTCAAGTTCGACCCATTAAAAGTTTACAAATAATAAGATGTATGTAAAATGAGGGTATAAACTCTTCAGATACAACATCCCAAACAAAATAACGAATTCCACACATAGTTCATCAGAAGTCTTTAGAACCAACCTATAAAGGTTCGATCCTTTAACAAAACTAATTAAATTTTAACATATTAAAACATAATAAATATAGTATAAGTTAAATGTAAATATAATTATAACTACTACTTACTAGAGATCACTAGACCAAAAATTAATTAAAAAAAAAAATACACTACCTACTAAGAAATTATTTTTTTTAAGAATGTTTTAAAGAATTTTATAATCAAGGCCTTGAAATTATGAATACCTGTATTCCGTTTCAATTATAATTTCATTAGGTAAAAAATAACTGTTTAAATATATAATAGTGAATGTTTTAAATTTTTTGAAAATATTTTTCATGTGACTCATGTTACACTTTTATTTCAAATATTTTTTAATATGTAAAATGTAATTTGTTCTATTCTATAATTCCAATTTTTAATTTCCTACATTTTGTTAAGCTTTATTAAAAATTCATACAAAAGAACGTTTTAAAATAAAAGCTTTTTTTAGAATTATAGAAGTAAAACATAAAAAAAAAAATAGAAAAAACATTCGTTCCATCTAAATGCACTAGTGATCTCAGGTGGATCAAATCTTTCATCCTCCCTCACTCTCTCTTTTAACTACAATATAACAGAAGTTTTAGCATAGAATATAAAATAGTAAGGTTTGTTGTGATTTTAAAAAAACCTACGCACTGTTCAGCAAGACTGCGATAATATACAAACAAACGAATATGTTGTATTATATAAATACAAATTTTAGCACAGTAATCTAACAGTAACGGTATCTTAACATATATTTAACATTAGCACTAAACAAATAGCGACCTATAATAATGACTATTATAAGTATGTATTTAATTGATGATGATGTTGATGATGGATAATGATTTATCATTTTGTTTAAATCAATTCAATGTGAACGCGAATGAAAGCAATTTAGAATCAGAACATAGTTCTCATATAAAAAAAAATATCTGCATATTAGAAAGAGATAAAAGATATTTAGAAAAAAATAGAGTGACATTTGAGGAGAATCATGTTATGGTGGAATATTTTGTTGGAAAGTTAGGTTATATTGATTCTAGGAATTTATTAGATATGGATTATGCAAATAAAATATGGTTAGCAAATATTTGCATAAATATTTAATCTTGAAATTTTAAACCTAATACTTAATGAGTTTTATTTTTGCGTTGGAAGCAAAATTTATACTTTACAAGAACCACACCACTTTTTTCCATTTCATATTTCTTTGTCACGGTCAATAAGTTTTACTGAAATTTGAGTTTTTTTTATTTTTTTGCTTTAATTTTTATTTCATATTTGTCTTATGATTTTAATACTTCCATATTTTTTTTTTTTTTTGTATATTTGCTAATCGTTAGTTTTTCTTTATGAGCACTTGATTTATGTAGAATAATTGTAAGTTTGTGCTTTATTTATTATAAGTGTATTTTTATGTGATATAATACGATACACGAGCTATAAGATGCTGCGTTGCTAGTTATAGCATTTTTTTGTATATTTAAAGAACTTTTGCTGTCAATAAACTTATATATCTAAACTTTAAACTTTACAATTTTCCAAAATTTTCAAAAAATATATCGAAATCCACTTTAAGAAGGCAGTTGCCAATTGAATTAAATACTTTGATTTCGTTAGAACCTATAGAATTCTATACTGTAAAACAATTTTTGGAGACTACACGTTGTTGTCTATTGATCCTTTAAAATGTTATTTAATTTTCTTTTTAGAAAAGGATTTCCCACCAAAGATGACATGGAGGTCCCTAAAGGCTAATTAACTCCTGTACTTTACATTTAATTCAATTACGCAATTTAGAACTAAATTTTTATGAATATCTAAAATCTAAGAGTATATAAGTATCTGTGAAATATAAATATGAAAGTAAATTGCCGGTATAAGAAACAGTTATTTTAACGCTTGTAAACTTTAAACCTTAAAATATTTAAAATTTTCATTAACCAAAAATTGGTGGCAGATCTTTTGAATTTAAAAATGTTTTAATATGAAAGTAAATTGCTGAACTAAGGTTAATGGGGAGAAGAAATGTTCCTAATTTCAGGAATAGAAAAATAAACTTATAGACACCGGCAAGTTCATATGAAAGTATACAAAATAATTACAAATTAATTAAAAGTACTGTTAGAGTACCGTTATTACCAAATACTTATTTTGGAATCCTCACAGAAGTTGAAAATTAATCGAACGCGATTGTTATTCTAAACCTTTTCCGAAAAAAGTTAATAACGTAATTTGAAAATAACTAAAACTTTTTGATCTTCCTACGTGTAATTATTAATTTAAAAATAAAAACACTATGTACCATTGTATGTACACCTCATGTAGTAATGTTCTCTAATAATAATAATAAAAAAAAAAAGAAAAATTAAATGTTTACAAAAAAAACAAAAAAAACTTTAATTACATTAACACACCTGTGGTATTCACCACCTGGTATAATTTATTATAATTATTTTTATTATAAAGCAATTATAAGCAATATACTAAAATATTTTTTTTAAATTTTTGCGTTTTTTTTAGTAATGTACATTACATTTTTATAATAATTTACAGAATGCTTACAGTGTGTGTGCATGAGACATGCTTAAAATGACAATTAAATAAAAAAGAAAAAAGTGAAATGTTTAGTTGAATGTTTGATGAAAAAAAAAACAAATAGTACTGAAACTTCTCTGATTTGTTTATTTCGCAAATTACGAAACTTTAATCAGTTTTTACTAAGAAAAAGCAGGTGCTTGAGACATTGACTTAAAGAAAAAAAGTTTTTAATAGAACATCATATAGACGATGAAAGGGAGTAACGTCTATAATCCCATGTAGTATTTAATGAAATTTAATTGTGGGTTTTAAAGGTTATTGTCCGACAAAACTTTTATACAGAATATAAGTACACTATTTGCATATTAATGAATTAAAAAAATATATAAAAAGTTGTGTGTGTATAAAATTAAAAATATTAATTTGTATTATGTATTTACATTTATTAATGGATTGCTTGCTGTTAGTTATTGCTAATTAGTGAATTATAAAAATTACTAATAAAAAATAATTTTTGAATTATTTATTTTCATCTTCCTTTTACAATTTTTGCATATCAGTTATTTTTCAATCAATATTTGTGTCACTTTTGTTTGATAACAAACAGTTGTGTGCATCAAATGATAAAAACGGGTATATGCAATATTTAAATTTTTGGTAAAAGTCAGTTAAGTGAAGGGAATGTTTTTTTAGAAAATACAAATATACCGTTATTTCTTCAAACTGACTAAATACATCTTCCCTTGGAATTAAGATCATGCTGAGTATTTATTAAGAAGTGGAAAAGGATGAGATGGGCGTTGCGGAAACATTGATTATGAGAGTATTTCAGAATCCATCTATTAGTTTTATTTGTTAATAATTTTATTATTTGCTAACAAACAACGAAACCATCGTTCATTGACAAATCCACGAGTTTATTACAGCCTCCTGCAAGATCACGTAGGGCTTTACTATGTAAAAGCTTGTTTACCACTGAATTTGCACTGAATAACTAATAGAAGGTGTATCAGTTTAAAAATTAAATAAAATCTTTACTTTTACTGGGTGTGTCTGAAAGGTGGTCTTCTTAACCATTGCTAAATCAAAAAAAAATATTATTTAGGGAATCAAATGAAAACAAATTGATTAACACTTTATTGAGAAAAGGATTTTAGCAAATTTTGATCCATGAATTGGGACGATATTTCTGATCGCTTGATATGAGATTATAAAGTTTTTATCGCTTTATTATAAAATTTTGTTATCAAAGTACTTATTAAAAACTGTTTCAATTGTATTTTGTTTTTACATCTCAAGGGTTAATGGTGTTTTGTATTTAAAACTTTTCAAATACAAATTTTCATCGAATTTCACACCAATTAACAATACAGAACAAAAAATATTTCGTCTAATTAAATGAGATTATTTTTTTTTAATTAAAAGCCTGTGTGCCATTACTTTTGACCATTTACAGCTAAAGCCAAAAGTGCATACGCAGAAGCAAGAAATAGATTATATCTAGAAATACTGTATATAGAATAACAAATTTCTGTAAAATTACTGAGAATGATTTGTTGCAATATTCTGGGCAAGACGAATTATGAATGAAAATCTTTGGGTAATGACGAAACAAGAGACTTATGGGTCCAAATAATGAAAAACACGTAGAAGTGGTACGGTCACATTCTAAGGCGCTCAAAAACATCAGTGGTATGTCAAGTGCTAGAATAGAATCACCAAAGACCACCTAGATGAGAACAATGCAAATAGAATATGAGCTATCTGAAAAGCATATTTTCGGGAATAAAGAGATTGACACGATACAAAGACAATTTAAGAGGCTAGCCTTATATTTCCTAAAGGAATAAGGAACAATTTAAATTTTTAGTATGAGAACTTAAGGTGCTATAGTCGTTTCAATATCGCTTAACCTAATTTTTGATTATAATGTAACATTTTCTTACATTTTATCAAATGAATATTTATTTCAAAATACTCTAGAAAAAATTTTGAAATACAACATTTAATTGAATGATTATTAATTTTGCATCACTCTAGTAATCACCTAATTTCAATCAAATGGGATATAACAAAAAAAAAATTAAATTAATTCAAATTCCATATATTTGCAATTAAACGCTTTTTATTATAAAAATATCAATCGATTTGTTTCTTATTTCATGCACTGTGCTTATTAACATTTTGAATAATTTAAAATTAAAATAAATTCTATATCTTTTATTCTCAAATCATTAGTACATATTTCCATTTTTATTTTATTATTATTATTTGGTTGATTGTTTTGTGATCCTATTAAAATAGTGTCAAAGGGCACTAATTTATTTTCATCATAGCTCTACAAACAATCAGTAGACATATTATAGAAAATGAAAACATACAATTTGCTGCTATATACGTTAGTTATCATAAGTTATTCATTACATTCTAAATTTTTTTTATTAATTTTAATAAAAAAAAATAAAGAATTTCAAAACTATGGAGACCACATATACTTAGAACAGCAAATAAATATGATAATTCCATAAAATAAAAATGATATAAAAGAATGATTATTATATTACTATATAAATAGACTCTATAGTCTCTATACTACAGATAGACTATAGAGAATAGACTGATAAACAAAACTAAAAAAAAAGAGGGGAGGGGAGCATTAAATTAACAAATAACGTCCGCCGCTGTTTTCATTGTCATTTTGTTCTTCGTCATTGTCGTCAACAATGAATAAATAATGAATGTCACAATATATTTTATTATTATTGTGTCAGAATTAAACCATTTGCAATGTAAAGTACTCTACTACTATAGTATAGTGTATTATAATAATATTCTATATATGGATCTTATTGTCTGTATATACAATTAAAACAAAAGCAAAAATCAATAGATCAGAAATTGCTCATATCGAAATTTTATTTTGTAAAGAAATTATTTTTAAATATTTTTCAAAAAATAGCTATGAAACAAATGAAAATGAAACTAAAAACAATTACATATTATACTTAAATATTGAAGTTTTAAATTTCTTTGTTATATTTTTGTTGTCGTGCCAAGTAAGGGCTGAATTAGTTGATGAGATTTAATTATAATGCAACAATAGATTCTTGAAATTCTTTTAAGATGAACACAAAAGGTACAGGGAGCAGACAAAAGGTCCAGCATATATGTATATATTTTTTAATAGCTATGTTTAGAAAGTATTAAAAATAATCATATTTAATTATCGTTTTAATATATCAAACTCATTTTTATAAACTTAAAATTTCTTTAGTTAGAACAAGTCAAATGTCATGCTGAATATGGTGCTGTCAAATATCAAAAATAAATTTATTAACCTAATTCGTTTTAAACTTAATAAAGCTATCGGAGCGGCGCAATGAATTTACCTTGTGTGGCTAATCATATTAAAGTTCGATTATTCCAGAAAAGAGGGATACCATTATTTTGGAACCAACCCGTGATTTGGTATAAAATTGAAAAATTAAAATAAGATAACAAAAATCACAAATATAGAATGTCTGGACGAATATTAATTATTGACATTATGCATGTTTGAAAAGACGTATAATGTCAATATTGCAAAAATTACATTATGCGTTTTTATTTCATAGGTGTCAATTGACATTATGTTCGTTGACATTGTGCAACCCTTATTTCAACATTTCTTATTCTGCGAGTGATATTATTGAATTAAATTATTTGTTTATATTTTGTATTTGTTTTTATTATTACATTATATCCATTTATTAATTATTGGTTATGCCATTAATTTGAACCCAATGGCTAATAATGGTATATGCTGACTTCAATTGAAAACTAGATAAAAGTTTTTCACTTAGACTTTACTTCGAATTTGGGCTTCACGAATGAAAGGTCAGCAATCCAACCAGCCGTTCAATTAAAAATATTTTTCGAAATATGAGAAAATATGTTTAAATATTTGAAAATATAAGATTTAAAACTAATTAATATCCGTTTTTTAAACTTTTTCCACCTCGTATTTATTCGGACATTTCAAATCTGTTTTTTATGTGACTTTATACATTTATTATTTTGCGTTCACCATATCATTTTTAGGTTTTATAATCTATAACTAAGATCTAATTAACACCCTAAAAATTAATTGATAAAATTTCTTAAGGACAAAAGAAAACACGTTATTATAGAAGCTGCCGGAGTTACCAACTAAATTTTCTACATGAGAATAAAACTCAGACTTTTAAATAATTTAAATCTATATCTTCAATTCAAGTTATACTTAAAAATGCCTATATATGTTCAAAACATTTTCAAATAACTTAAGTTTTAATAAATGATTAGTCATTCATACGTTTTAGCTCAAATAACAATATTAAAAGGTCTAACTACATACAATATCAGAACTGTCAGAACTGTCATTATCGTTGATATACCAAACAACTTTTTATCATTCAAATGAAATGGAATCGATTATGGCTTTCGAATATTTCACAATTTGATTTGAAAAGAGTTAATATGCGTCTTAAAAATCCCAAAGCATATACTATAGTCTTTCAAAATAGTCAATTTGTACTTAATTAGTGCAAGGCTAGATTGAGCAGCGTTAGTAATTTTCAAACTTTTATAGAAGCATTTAAACAAATACTTTGAGTTCGAAAAACATCTAAATTTCTCATAATTTAAATTAAGATTTTTATTTTTTTTTTTAAATATAAAACTAACAATGCAGTATTCTAGTTAGTTAAGTTACTTTTATATAAAATAAAGAATATATAAATATATTTTTTTATTAAATTAATTAATTTTATTATTCTGTGCGTGCATCAAAATTTTCAAAAAAAAAAACGCAATGGAACTATTTGCATTGAATATGATTCCTTTGTGTGTATCATATCTATTTGGTTTTAATTTTTTTTTTGTTTTTGTTATAGTCATGCAACTTTTTTTTTATCATTAAAATTAGTAATTCAAATACATACTTAGGTATGTATTACAATTATTATTCAATGCATATATGTATTGTTAATATTACTGGTTTACTTAGCAATTCTTTTTTTCCTTTATGCGTTGGCAACTGTTAAATGTCAATTGGGGAAAAAAATAAAGTTGACTAAAAAATTAAAAATTTACAGAGACAGCGAATTATTTTTGTGCATACACCCAAAATGGCCTCACCCTTTTTATCATAGACCATAGTATTAAAAAAGTTTTGTTTTTATTTTTGTAACCAGCATCAAATCCTCACATTTGAATATGTATAAGAATATTGTCGCATATTGTACTTTTATTACTTTACATATTTAACAGGGTGTTCAATTAGTTGAAAAAAGAAAAAAAACAAATAACGGAAAAAATTCAAGTGGGATATTTTGAAGTAATGAAAATTTTAGCAGTGGTAAATAACAATAAAAAAACCTACAAATTTTCTTCCGAAGATTTTTACAATAAACCTTTTGGTTTATAATATGCATTGGTTCCGTTCAGTTGAATAAAGCGCTTTAAAATTATTAAATCATTTAAAAATATTTGGTTTTGAAGGGTTTTTTCCTTAATCACTGACATTAAATCGCTTCATAAATTTTGCAGCATAAAAAAACTATGTTTAAAAAATCAGCAGGATTTGATTTTGACAGTTTTCAACACATTTTGACATTCGGTGCTTTGGAGTGAAAAACAACAAAAAGGCATAAGTTGTGTTTATAATTTTATTACGATAAATCTTAAATTTATAGAAATAAAAATTATAAATAACCGATAATTTCTATTCAAATTGTCAAGCTTTAAATTATGCTTTAAATCGCACATATTTAATCCCGTTATGATTACTAGATCTTAGAGTCAGAAGTCGAACAAATTAAATTTTGATCCTTTAAAAGGCTTTGGAAAGTCAAAACTCCAATATGTGCAGCTTTCATTATGAAACTTTTGGAACTTTAATTAAACTTTCGTATTTTTCGAAATTTCGACACCCCGTCCATTGATATTAGAAATTCTTATCATTTGTAAAACACTTTGTATACTAATATAGTAATAGAAATTTTTAAACTCCTGATGATATTGATAATAGTATATATAAAAAAGTTCCAAATTACTAAATTTTGCTTATTTTTTTGTTTTTTTTTTATGCTGTATTTTACTTTGTAGATATTTCTGCATAAATTTTATTATATTTGAAGTTCAAAACTTTACTTTCTTTTTTTTTCATTTTTTAGTAGTTTAACTTTTTGAAAATTACTTTTTTGTCGCCAAAAATTCTGAAAGTAAAAATGCAATAAAAAAACAAAGGAAAAGAAACAATGGAATTTGAAAGTTGAAAAGAAGTGGTTTTCAAACTATGATCAACAAAAAATATTCAGATACTTTTTGCCCAGTTTTGTATCCCTTAATTTTTTTGTGCTTCCAGGGGGGTTCTTAGGTCGATTCTCACATCACTGGCATTTGATGAAACTGTGATTTGTATTCACACAATGCCGAAGTCGTTAAATTGACGGCACCATTCTTTTATTGTAATAAAATAAAGTTATTGTCATGTTGTTTAATTCAAAAATAACGTCTCCAGATCTCGCGTCTAAATATATTCACCCCTACTAATTGAAATATTAATTTTCCTATTTATCCTACACGATCTATTATCCCAACCCCAATATTCATCCTCAATACCAACTGTACATTTGTATCAAAGATCCCATCCTAAATTTAGGTTTTAAAAAGGTGTGGTTTTAGTATCTTAAAGTCAAATACTACCCAAAAGAACTGTCAGTGTAAAGTTTCAATGGATGTCTTCCGATGCTTCCTATGATCATCGTAAATAAAAAAAAATACTTTGACTGATCATAGCTGGGCTGGCAGAGTGGTTGTAGTGTCGACCTCTTCGAAAATCCTATCTTTATAGTTTTAATTTCTTAAAGTCACATACTACCTGAAAGAACTGTTACCGTACAGTTTCAGTGGATAGCTTCCGATGCTTCTCATGATCCTCGTAAAACAAAAAACTAAAACTTTCACTCATCACAGCTGGGGTGGCAGAGTGATTACAGTGTCGAGCTCTCATTCTAAAATTCTATCTTCAGTATTTCTTGATTTATGATGTTTTTCATTTTCCTCCTTCAATTTTAAAGATCTTTTCAACGCAACCTCCATTTAGTAATTACTTGATTTATTTTTTTTTAAAGTTCAACAGAAACTACTTCTTTTGCAAATTTAATAAACATTTAAAAAGCAGTCTTTATTTTAAATAAAAAATTGTTTCAAAAAACAAAAGATGCAATTCCAAGAATCTTTGCCTTTTTTTTTTTTTATTTGGTTACAAATTCTAAGAAAAAAATCATCAAAAAAAATAGCGAGTCATTTATGGTCTGAAAGTTTTTAAATTATTGCCTTTATTTTGTACTTTTCAGAATTACTTTGCGTCTACATCACTGAAGTTTTTCTTTGTTTTCATGCCAAAATATTCGTTTTTTTTCACCCAAAGTCTTTAAACACCAAAAACAAAAAGAACAAAATTTTAAAATTTTCCAGTTAAAACAAAAAACTTTAGCGACTAATAATTTCCTTTCTAAAAATTCCCAGATTTATTTTATTATGAATTAAATTAAAAAATTCAAAAGAATACTTACTACGAAATTCATTTTAATTACAACGATTTCATTACAAAAAAAAATCAATTTAACAACACTGTGTTCAAAAAAATTTCGTAACAATTTATTTGCTCAATTCATTGTAAAAAAACAACTTATAAATTGATTGATTTCGGTAAACCACTTTAAAATATTTAAAAACAATGAAAACAAAGAAGATATAATTAACAGTATTGGATAAAAAGTGGAAAGCAGCTGGGATTAAAATAAAAAATGGTTTTAATCTTTATTAAAGAACGATAACTTTATTACACAATTGGAAATCCAAGGATTTGAAAACTTTTAATACTAGTATTTTTAATTTTTATACTACTCTTATTTTACCGATTAGAACCAATAGTGTGGGGCAATAGGCCCTTTTATATAGATCTAAAAGTAATCTTTAGTTCGTTTTCTATTATGGTTGGTGTCTTGACTATTAAAAATGTAATTTGAACTTAATACTGAAAACACATACTAAAAATAATATTAAAAAATGTAAACAATTGTTGCATTTAAACGCTATCCAATCTCTTGGGAGGGGGTTTCCTAATACAAAGTTATTGTAGGTTTGAATAATAGGAAGAGGTTTTGCAGAAGAATAAGGTTATAGAGATTAGTTAAAAGGTAAATTGGAACAAAACCTCAAGAATTTATTTTTGAAATGGTGTTTATTGTAAAATGTAACCCATTAAACAAACAATCAGAAGTGAGAATATTAGATAGAAGCACGTTCATTATTTGAGAAGTTCTCAAAATAAATGAGTTACAGTAAGCAGTTCTAAACCATTTCACAGTGTTTGAAAAAAGGTTTCATTTCTATGGGACTCGTATCACAACCCTCAAGATTTCTATCAAAAAGAGAGATGAAGCTCAAATATTCCGATGATTTAAGTAAATACAAGCATTGGTATAAGTCAGAATTATAATAAATCTCGAATTAAACTGATCAATGAAGCTTTATCTAACTTTGCATATTATAAAATATAATTAACGCAGAAATGAGAAGTTGTATTCTGCTTCGAACAACTATTTAAAATCTTAATAAACTAATTATATTAAAATTAATTCTTTAACTATTAATTTTATCTAAGACTGTATTCTTTACCTATTGTGAACCTATAATTAATTAAAAAAAAATTAAACAGTATTTACAAACAAAAAACAGTAATCAATCTAAGAAGGTAGGTTAAATAGATGTCAAGGAAATCATTTTTTATCTTAAAATTAAAAAAAAAAACAAAACATAACATAATTTTACATAAACTTTAACTATTTAGTAATACTTTGTAACCTTTTCTACCTTTTGATAACATTTTCTTCATATGATTAACATTTTCACCTTTTTTTTACCCAACAAAAACTGAGCTTCTATTATAATATCTATAGATATAATTGAGTTGTTTAAAAAAGAAAAAAAAAATGGTATATTCCAATCATTATTATGATTTTATGAGTAATACATATTAGTAAAACAAAATCTGTAAAAAAAAATACTAGTTATATTATAATTACGTCATTAAAAATGAGAGTTAAATTTAAATTAACTGAAACTGAAAACAATATTTTAATAAAATTGCATACATTAAGGAGGTTTATTTTCATAAAACTTTAATAAAGATACCTGATTTATTCATAAGAAATACAAAAGTTTCAGTAGTTATTACATCGAAAATAATAATGTCATATAATATTATAGAAAATAGTTAAAAGTATTTCTTAAGAAATTTAATTAAAATATAATTAAAAATATGTTTAATAAATTAATTTTGCATATTTTTTGGAGAAAATAAAATAGTAGTTTGTAAGATAATTATTTTGAAAAGTTAGATATATTTTTAATTGAATATGTTTAATATTTTGTCTACTACATAACAATTTTATAAAAATTGTAAAAATTAAAAGGAGCTTATTAAAGTAATTAATTAATTTATAATTTTAATAGTATTGACAAAATTGGGGAAATTTTGGTATTTTTAAAAAAAAAATGTCAAGATCAGTTGTTTCAAACTAAGATTTACACTTGTATAAGATTAAGTAGAATTTATAAATTTCGCTCAAATAGTTAAAAAATAAGTTTAAAGATAGTTTATATACAATATTAGTTTGCAATAAAATATTAAGCACTACCTAAATTATCAGGGAACTGGGAATTATCAGGGGAAGGGAACAATTAGGATTTGTACAGATTGTGTAGAGATATCAATATAAAAAATTTTACTTATCTCAGAGAAGTAATAGAACTAAATCTAGCTTTGGCAAATGTTTATGTAGGTAAGATATTAGCAGCTTTGATCAATTCCGTCGCGACACTTAATTTTTTTCGAACATACACAGATTGAGGATCATTAGGATCTGTCTATATTAGAAATGATGTATATAGGAAAAATCTAAGATATATTTTTTTTTGGATAGTTTGAATTCTTAATAAGTATATTCTAAATGAATGGACCAAAGAAGCTTAAAAGGCTTTAAAAACATAGGGATTGTCACATTATCTAGCCCAAAGTTCAATAAAACCAAGCATATATATATGTAATAAATAGTAAATTCAAATTTACTATTGAAAAATAATCAATGAGATCAATTTAAATTGAAAAATATTAATTTTTTATTTAATCCTCAAAGTAATTTAGTTTAACTTTTGTCAATACCCATTTTAGGAAACCACGAGAGCGAACTACATAGTTTAAAGTTATTGACAAAGTTAGTTCTTCGTTCATCAAACTGGCAAAAGGAAAGATCGAATTTTCACAAAATTGATTATGTGCATTAGACATCTGCACAAATGTATTCAAAAGCTCTTTCAAAACATTCTATATTTTGTAAAACAGTGAATATTCTGTTTTGAACGCTTTCAAAACGAATAGAACAGAACATAATCTGATTAGAATAGAATGAAACAGAACAAAAAAATTTTGGAATGGAATGGAATGTGTATTCATTTATTTTGAATACAATGAATATGGAATGTGATTATTATTCGCATTTATATAGCGAGTATTTAGAATATAAATTTTTATCTTACATACGGAATAAATGTGACATTAAAGAAATCATATTATGAAGAAATTATTTTTAATTTTATTATTAAATAAGCTATATTATGTAATATATATGTAAAATGGGTATACCATATATTTATGTAAGCATTTAGGTAAAGTGGACAGAATAGTGTGGTGGTGATTAATTTAACAAAATCAGGTAAAATATGCTGTATTATGTATTGCGACTTTTTTATGGCTTCTAAAAGTATTCTTTTATGCTGTGGCAATAAATATTATTCTAGATTTAATTACTTGGGTTTTTCAGGGTAATTTAAAAAAAGTACTTAGTAATTTAAAAAAAAAAATCTGTAAAAAAAATACAAAAATAATTACTATATTTCCGACTACCGACTATTTTTTTCATTTGGTTTATTACATTTAGTCAATAAAATGCTAAGGTTTAATGCTAAATTTTAAAATATCTAATATTCAAATATATTATCTTGAATGCACTTTTAAAATTAAAACAAAAGATTATCTATTACAATGAGATGAAACACTTTAATTTACACATATTAATACATTTTTCACATCTACCTAAACAAATACTTCATCGCTAACGATCATTTTATTATTTTTTACTTTACAATATAGCAATAAAGTTTTTTTTTTTTATTGTTTTTTTTCTGGCTTGCAATATTCAATAAATTGAACGAAATACACCGAGTATTTCGAATATTTCAAAGATATTCGCAGTATTCCAATTGTAAAGTTCAAAACATTCAAACATTTGAAATAAAAAAGTTTTAATTCATTCCAATTGGAAACAAACGAAACGAATATAACATACATTCGTTTAAGTTTGAATGTAATTCATATTCAAAGATTTTCAAATGAATGTATGGAATTAGAATACGAATTAGAATGTATTCAATTCGTCTTCGAAATTGAATACATTTGTGCAGATGTCTAATGTGCATTAATTATGCATTATTTTCTGAATAAAAGTTTAAATCTCAAAGTTTTATTTCATAGTTTTACTTTTTAGTTTTGCCTCTTTAGATAAAATGGACGATTTGATATTACGTGTATACCTATCTTTTACTGTTAATTGTAGGACAATTTCCAATTATTTTCTGGTCTTATTTTAAAATACGTGTATACCCATCTTCTACAGTTATTTGTAGGACAATTTTCAATTATTTTCTATTCTTATTTTAAAATATTTCAAAGATTTTAAAATTAATATAAGAAGTTTATCAATTACTAGTTTCTCCTAAAAGTATGCAATTATTGATAATTGAACGATTTGATTTATTTGAATTTGAATAATCAGAAAGTTAAATAATAACTATCAATTTTGTTTTTTTATTTCAAAACTGAAATAAATATAAACCATTTTTTTTATATAATTAATTCATTTATTTAATATTTTTCTATTATACATAAAGTTTTACTATATATTATACATACATAAATACAATTTAAAAAATTTAAAAAATTATGAATTAAATCACAATATAAAAATTGAATTAAATTTATAACCTCTTCATTCTAATCCAAGTCTAAATTTAATCCTCTTAATAAATTCTTGAATTATTTAAGAACGACGTTTTTGTTTAAATACACGACGATTTTTTAATACACGACGTTTGTTAGTTTTATAACGATAACCTTCATCTGATGTGAATACATGTCCTGGTTCAATTACTTCAACAGTTGGTCCAGATTCATAGGTGATGATTGGTTGTGATGCTGGTGCTACTTCATATTCAACAATTGCTTCAACTGGTTGTTGATAGTGTATTTCTTGATGTGGTGGTAAATATTCACTTGAAAAATCAGCGGCAATAGCTGCACCAGCTACTAAACAAATAGCAAAAACAAATTTGAACTAGAAAAAAATTAGAAAACACATTATTTTATTATTTCGATTTTTGAAATTTTTGGTTTTAATTTACCATTTTGAGTTAATTTTTGGTTTTTTTGAATTACTTTGGTTTTATCTTCAAAACTAAATTGATTTGAATGTGTATAATATGATTTCTGTCAATCAATTTATAGGAAAATTCTTGAAAAAAATTATATAAATCATTAAATCCGTACATTAAAATTTAAATTAAAATTTAAGAAACATAAAGACATCATGATTTACAATAGGAAAACAATAAAATTATAAAAATAAGTTTTTTCTGAAATTAATCTAAACAAAATAGTAATAAAGTAATAGAAAACACCGGTTTATCTTTTTATCAAAAATTAACCATTATTACCTACACTTAGCAAAATTAATTTAGAGTTACTAAGAAAAAAATTGATTATTAAAAAAATGTTGACTTTTTTATAATAAAACTAGTTTCTAAATGTCTTAAAAGTCAAATACAAAATAAAAAAATTCTAAATGTCTTAAATATCGTTTATTTCAGAAGACGTTTTTGTTTGAGTTTTAAGTCAATTGATTTAATCTTTATTTGGAGGTAGTTACCGACTAAATGATCTTTCATCTAGTAGAAACCAGTAACTACTACCAATTATTAATGACTCAACAGACAAAATTAGCCGATAAAAATCTTAAAAATTAATCATTTAGTGTGTGTTTATAACAGTAGATGAATTGGCCGAATTGAGTAAAATAAGGTGTTAAAATCGTGGTTTACGAGCGTTGGGAAATTTCCTACTTTAAATTTATGCCAAATCAAATGAATTTTACAAAAATTTAGGCGTTCAGAATTTCTCGAAGTCGTTAAATAAACTCAATTATGTGTTCGGACCTATTGCCTACCATACAAATCATTTTCGATAATCATCTTACGGACTTTCAATATAAGTGTAGAGAGTTAAGGGGAAAAATTTTTATAATTGTATAACTATAATTTCAACTGTGAAAAGACCAATTTTCGATACAAGGTAATTAAATATATAGTTATAAATTAAATCGTATTATGCTCGATTTGACTAATAGTGAAATAGTTAAGATGCTGCCCTTCCATGGTTATAGAAGCACTTTGTTTAGTAATTTTTAAATCTAAAATCTGAATACGTTCTATGACTTCTTTTCTTAAAACTGAACCTAAAATATTATTACCAAAAAAAAAACTTTAAAAGTGATCTTAAACTAATTTTTCTAACTGTAGTTAAAATGTTGAACAAAATAGAGCAAAAATTAAAACTAAATACTATAATTAAAGTATGTGAAAGTCTTTTATTTATAATTTAAATACCCACCTTGAAAAACAAAACATCTTTTACAATAAATGTATCATCTTGATTTTTGATTGTAAATATTAACATTAAGTTTAATTATAACCCAAATAAAAATACTTTAATCTTCAATCTCGAATGCAAAATAGAAGGGTCTTTAAAGCTTCTTTAAACAAATCCATCTTTTGTTGGTATTCTTTGTGATTCAATTGAAAAATTAATTGGGTTAGATTTAACATAAAATAATTCCAAAAATCGAATTTGATACAATGATTTATTTCGACAATGTGATCATCTCTATTCGAAAATTAAAAAAAAAAATAAATTTTTTTATCATGATTTATCTGTCTGTCTTATTCTTTTATTTCAATTCATTTAATTACAATTACTTACTAATGAAGTCTATTATGTCATTAACATCGATACTAAAAAAATGCTTAAAATTATTAATTTTATTTAAATTACATTGCCAAATATGTGCAGCCATAAGTTTTAATATAATGTACTTTTTGTTTTAATTGCATACTTGTAGGGGCCACATTGCTTAGTGGCAATTACTAGTACCATTACCTGATACTCATTACTTTATCAAATTACTCTACTATAGTTAAACTTAGATTTCGATATTTACAAAATTTAAGTATAAGTAAAAGAATCAAGTAAAAATACTGGAGTACATTAAAAATAATTGAACTCTTGATACTTAAGTATTTCTTAGTACTTAATTGTTTGAAAATAATTTAACTCAAAATTGAATTACTTTCTGGGAATTACAAATATTTTTACTTAATTCTTTTAATCATTCTTATATTTTCTAAGTTTCGAAATCTGTGCAATGAAGGTAATTTACAAATTAATGCGTGTACTATAAAATTTCCTTACATCTATACGTAAGTACCATTTTACTCAATATTATACAGGCCTATTTAGTTTGCCGGGCTTATGGAGAACAGCTGCCCAGGATAGACCCCAATGGAGAAATTATCTGAAGTCGGTCGGAGACTCTAGAGTCTCGTAGAGCCATTTATATATATTTAGTGATTATAGAAAGTAAAGTTTGGCAATTCCCCAAAAGTCCAAAAAGTTAAGTTAAACGTGTTTGTTTTTTTTAAATAAATACAGGATCTAAGATCAGACTTCTTTAGAAATATATGTGTTTAAATCACACAATTCAATTGATGAGCTAACAAAATTTTACTCAAAAACTTAACTTGTTAAAATACAACCGCTATCACAATTTTGGCAAAATAATTTTGAAACAAACAAAAATCAAAAATTTTCCATCAAATGTTTTTTAAAATAAATTTATTTGACAGTAAATCACCTAATAAATTCACTTGGTTTATATTTAATATACCAATTTCGAGTCAAATTTAATTCAATTGTAGTTAAGAAAAACTTGAACTTGATTTTGTATTTTTTAATATTATTTTATATTATAAATAAAATTAGATTAAATATTTTGAGATGAACTTTCAAGTTTTTTATAATAATAAAATATTGCGTATAGACAAATTTTAAATTAATATGCGTTAACTTTTAAATTAATATGCGTTAAAAGAAAGCAATTACTTTATTATTACTTATGTTTCTTTATGGATATTTTTAAAAAAGTTTTAAATACCATGTAACTATATAATTAAAATGGCACGGTTTTTGTCTAAATCTATTCAAGATGTCTATAAAATTTCTCAACTGTTTCTTGATTTTATTAAGTCAATCTGACATTTGTCTTGGAATTGGACCTAAGAAAATACAATTCCATATAATTAATCGACTAGAATAAAGCCCAGACCTCAACATTGCATTCAACTGAAATTTATCGACTGGGTGGCACAGTGATTAGGGTGCTGACCCTTCATGCGAAAGGCCCGGGTTCGAATCCCAGTGAAAGTGAACAAACTTTTATCTGGTTTTCAACTCGACTCAGCTACCATCCGCCATTGGGTTCAAATTAATGACTTATTACTAATATAACAATATAAGCAAATACAAAATATAACCAAATAATTCAATTAAATAATATAACTCGCAGATATAGAATACCATATAATTCAAATACAAAATATTGCAATATAAACAAAAATAGAATTGTGTCTATTGAAAATCAAAGACATTTCTCCATGTTAAAGGGCGTAGTACTCTGACTTTAAACCACTATACAGTGTGCTTGGAAAAGGTCAATATAGATCATAAAATAAATGAAACAATATAGATCAAAAAAATCATAAAACCCGCTAAAAGGGAGGGATAGTAAAAAAAAATTAATTTAAATATATATATATGTATAATATATATATATATAAAATTTATAATTCTTTATTTACATTGTTATTTTAAATTAATTATATTAAATTTTGTCTTGCAAAACTAGGTAATTGCAAAATAACAACATCAAAGCAAAATAAGCGCCATCTACCAAATGGTATTTATTTTTAAAATTTTGGAATTTGAATACACAAACCTGATCTATCTATCTATATTAGTTTTGTATCTATTGTTCTGATCTTGTAGCATTTCAGTGTATCTTATTTCTGTATGTTTTTATGCTTTTGTTTCGCATTCTACGGATTTGGATGCACGATATTTGTATATATATATGCAAATTTAAAGTTGCAATACCTTCGATAAGACTTTTGGAGTGAGGCCTTTGATAAATTTCCAAGACCCAAGTTGAGTCACTTTTTTTATAATCTAATTTTAAATTCTTTCTAATTCTTCAATTTGCGCTTTTATAACATTGTGAATCAGTATATTTAAATTAAAATCTTACAAAGTATTGATTTTGTCATTTTATTACATTTCATATGAAATTCGTAATTATTGAAATCTATCTAAAATTTTCAAATCTTAATTTCTTATTATTTATAAATTTAAATTAATCAATTCAAAATATCATCTCACTGATTCAAATTTCGTTTCAGTTTCAAATTTAAATTCAGTTGTTTTGTTGCAGTTCCTAACGTCCGATTGATTCACATCCATGTTTTATTTAATATTGTTAATAATAGAAAACTATGTTTTATATTTGAACAAACTTTAAAATTCCTCCTATTTAAGAATCTCACATGCAATTATATATAAATATTCTGGAAAAAGCGGCAATTCTGATTTTGAGTCCAACACAAAAATTCCTTCAAGTTGAGAATGTTACATACTTACATATACATATATATATATAAATATTCTGGAAAAAGTGACAATCTTGATTTTTAATCGAACTTTAAAATCCTTCCTAATTGAGAATTTCTCGTATACATATATATAAATATTCTGTAAAATGCGTCCAATCCTAATTTTGTAAAAAACTTATTTTAAAACGACCTCTTAGATTACGCAAAACATTTTTTTTTTTTTTGAAATTTTAGTATTTGCAATTTTTTTTTTTGGATTTATGACACCATCCCATTAACTGATCACCATCTTAACTGATTTGATAAGTTTAAGTCACCTGTTTTTTTTTAACCTAGTGAGTTTCTCTGCACACCTTTTCAAACTATTCCTACTATTGTTTTTATGTATTGGTCTTTATACCAAGAAATTGTACGACTCTGTTCAATTCTTTTATACATTTTTAATTTTAACTAAAGAATATTTAATTTTAAGTGAAGAAAATTTAACATTCACTAAAAACAAAGATTTTCTACTTTTAAAATTAAAATTTTATTTTATTTTATTTTATTTAAACCTGAAATTCCTTCATTTAAATTTGAAATTCCTTTTCTTAAAATTGAATTCTCTTCACTTCAAGTAAAAATTTCTTCACTTAAAGAAAATAATGTTAATTAAATAAAAAAGGTTTACTATCCATGCAAAAGAACTGTTAATAAAAAGTGTTACCGTTTTTCTTTTAGTACTGTAGTATTTAGCATTATTTAGGTAAAGTTCTTTTTATTTTCATATTTTTTTTATCAAAGTTTAAAACGTTTTTTTTATATTTTTTTTTTTTTAACTTAAAGCTCTTTAATTAAATTAATGCACAATTTAAAAAAACAAAAAAAATAAACAAAAACAAGTTCAATTTTAAATCAAGTTTCATCTAAGAAAAAAATAAAAATAAAAGCAGATTATAAAAGCAATCAATAATAATAAAATATACTATTAAAAGCTTTTGAATATAAATTCTTTATTTTTGAATTTTTTTTTTTTTTTTTTTTTGTGTGTATGTAATAAATTATTAGCATTAAATTTTAATATTTATTTTTTTTTTTTTTAATTTATTATGTTTTTTAAAATAATCTGACTTTAAAATAAATTTTATTTTAAAGAGATCAATTAGTACAGTCAATTTTAAAATATATATAGAAATTATTTTTTTTTTTGAATTAATTTGTTTTTAATTTTTTATTTAATTTTAAATTCATTGAAACTTTATATTTTGTTTATTTTATTTTAATTTCTAATGTTACCAGCTTTTTGAAATGAATCATTAATTGGATCAGGGTTAAAATAGAACAAAACTAATAATTATAGTAAACATTTATAAACATGACCTCTGTAACTTCTTTTAAAATTTTACTAATATTAAAGTGCTGTTAAAGGTTGATATTAAGTTCACCTTATAAACAAGTGATGAAAAAAACCAAGGGTTTTTAAAAAAGCAGATTTTCAAAATAATATAGTGTTTCATACTGAGTATTTAATCGGAATATAATGTTGAAGCTTCAATGTTAACGTTTAATTTAGGAAATATATACGTTGGTGACTAAGTTACTACTTACTTATAAAAACCGTAATTTTTAAAATTTTTAAGTCCTAATAGCCCCTCTATGGGAAGGTTGCCCAATTTTCAAGGATCTAATCCCCACTACTCCCCTTCCCCCAAACTTTTTTAGGTTCAAGAAATTAAATTGTGGATTCTACCAAAATTTGGAATTTTATTTGGAATTTTACTATATAAGCAAAAATGGTAAAGACTGACAGACACTTTCTTCAATTTAAAGAACCGCTTTTAAGTTTAAGAAAATCTTTTGACATATGTTAAAGTATAATGTTGGACCTTAAAATTTTGTATATTAACAAAAAAACATTTGAACAGGTATTCAAGTTACAGGTGTTTAAAAATAGCAAAATTTCAATTTTCGAACTCTTATAGCTGCTAACAGGGGACGTGACAAAAAAATTTTGTTAACCGACTTCTACTTATTTCTAAGGATCTAACTACTTCCAAAATTTCAAGACCCTAGCTTGGTCCGTATATGTGTAGCCAAAAATTTTGCAAAAATTGAGTTTTGCATAATGGTAAATTTTAGTACCGTATGGCAACCCTAAACATTTGTCTTTTAAAAATTTATAAAGCCAGCTATCTTTTGCCGTTTTCAGATTGAAAATACACCTAATAGAACTCTTGTTATAACAATTTGAATATAGGGCTTTTTCCAACTTTGGGGAGCTACAGCTCCGTAACTGGTGGGGCTACAGAAAAAAATTCTTCTACAAAATAATTTTTTTTGTAATACCTACTCGTGGTAAAAACTTCTTTTCTCTATTTCAAACGATGTAAAAGTTTTTGTAAACATACGGACAGACAGACGGACGGACAGAGTTTACAAAATTTTTTGAAAATGTGCTAAAAATTAATATTGATTTAGTAAAATTCAAAATAATGCGTTTAAATTTTTAAAATTATTTGTTGCAATAAGGCAGGTTTTCATGAGAAAATTTTTTCCTAGTATTCTTAACTTTAGAAAGAGAGGTACTTATATAGTATACTCTAAATATAAGAGAAGCGTAAGTGATTATGTTTATATTAAAATTTTTTTCCCACTGCCTATGCTCTAACTTTTGCCCAGGAAATTGTTCTAATGAAAATTAGGCTTTAAACATGGATTCTTAAATAAATGGCTTAAATATACAATCCAAGAAATCCAAGAAATCCTTTTATAATTTAATGCATCTAAGAGAAATTAATCTGTTATACTTAATACTAGAGATACTATTTTTGCAATACATGTATTATACACAAACTTTTTAATATTCTTAACCTTTTTATCCAATTTTTATCCCATTTATTTATAACCTATTCCGTTTACTTTTTTCAGTTGATCAGCAACTTGCGATATATCAAGACACTTTTAAAAGGTAAGTTATTTTAAAAATTAATTATTTGAAAATAAATTGCCTCTTTTTAATAAATTATAATAATTTTTAAACCCTTGTTACTTTACACATCATTTTATTATTAAATCATGCATCATAAATGTTTTGGTTACGCAATGATTATAACTTCTCATTGGAGGGGTTTTGATTAAAATTTTCAGTAAAAGAGAAAAAAATTCTTATTTATATTATATTTATTAATTAATATTTTTATATCAATAAAAAAAATAAATAAAAATAATTAAAAAATATAAACAGTTAATTTAATTTAAATGATATAACTCACAGATACATATAAATAACTATTGGTCAAATATAAAATGATTACAGTTTATACCTAGAAAAAGAATTGTATTAATTGGAATCTAGCACTGATAGCACGTTGTAATTGTACGATGAACTCAAATAGGATTTTTAACCTAATGGTCGAACAATTAATAGAAAAGAACAAATTTAACCTAGAAAGTATATGGTATCTGTAAATATCTTTTGAAAAAGTCGCCCGATTTTCATACAGTTATTTGGGATTAAATTAGCAAAGAGATATCTTCTTTAAAATTTGTTTATGTCTTAAGGGTGATGGAAACCTTTAAAAGTCATCTGGAAACCGAATCCCTCTGGTAGTGTAAAATTTCTAATAACTGGGCTGGTTGGGATTTGGAAGATACTTTTACAGATTATATAATAATAGATTTTTATACTATACTGTAAGTGATAACTGGTAAGAATTAAAAATGATACTAACTCTCAAACAGATTTCAACAAAAAAACTCTCACGAATTTAATAAATCTTATATAGAACCAAAATAATTGGGTAAATGAATAAGCTTTAATCCTATAGAATTGAGAAATAACCATTCCATCAAATAACGTTAACAAACTTAGTTTTAATCTTAAATTAGAATTTTAAGAAATTGAATCATGAAATTGTAATTTGTTCTAATTATGGAAATGTACTTCTAATATACATTTAAAATCAGGATCAAATCTAATGTCCTTTTAAATTCAAACTAAATTTAACACATTGAATTAAGTCCAATGAAGTGTCCTTGAAAGAAGAGTCAAAATTAACAAACACGAGTTATTCAAATTTTTGTACTTAATCTGGTTTTTTGTTTTTGTTTTTATTTAAGATATTTCATAAAAATTATTCCGGTTTTTTTTTGTTTTTTGTTCTAAATTTTTTTGTTTATATTTTTTTTTTTTTTTTTTTTTTTTGTTTTTTTTTAATACCTTATCATTTCACCTCATTTAATAAAAATATGGGATATAGCATAGCACCTTTATAAAACAACATTTTTTCTCATAAAGTTTTTGCCTTCATTAATTAGAAATATCTTAAAATATATCTATCTATTTATCCATTTATGATTACATTTTTAATTTAGAGCTTAAGATACTTTTTGGTTCTTTAAGATACTTTTGAAATTATTTCACATAATATTACACTTTTTTTTCTAATAGAATGAAATAAAAAATAGAAATAGTGATGATAGAAAAAGATAAACAGATAGTTGCTCTCTTTTAACTGAAACGGTTTTAATGAATTCTAATTTTTTTTTTTTTTTTGAATGAATGAAATTTGGTGATAGTTTTTTTTTTTTTTTTAAATGGAAAAACTAGTTTAATTTATTAAGTTTAAAAATTTTCAAAATAAAAATAATGATGTTAATCTAGTTTTGAATATTCAAGGGTATAAGGTTATAATAATAAAACAGTAAAAAAAAAAAAACAGAACGACAACAAATAATTTATGAATATGTTAAAATGATATTATGACGAATCAATACAATTACTCAGTATGTGGTATTATGCTCTTAGCTAGACTATATTATTAGTTAATTTGGTATTTTTAAAGTTTTTCTAGTAAAATCTTAGAATAATCTTTATCATACTTAGAACAAATCAATTCAAAAGAAAGGAAAGTATGCTACTAGATACAAAAAAACTAATATGTACATTTAGAGAAATTCATAAAATTGAGGATTAAACATCATGCTTTAAAACTTTGTTTATGGCATTGTAATTTTCCATCACAACCAATTCTTAAGGATGATCCATTTTGAATCATAAATAAAATCTGAAGTTAGAAATGAACATTTTTACGTGTATGGTAAAAATTAAATGTTCGCGTAACATGTTTGCTGTGTGTTTATCCCTTAAGTCAAAGTTGCTGAGCTGTTTGTATTAAGTCTAACATTGAAATCAAAAAGTTCAAGTTGGGAGTTGATATTACTTTAGAGTTAATATCATAAATTTGACTTCGGTGTGACTTGACAAGAATCAATTGGTTAAGCCCATATAATATTTTCGAATCTTTTAAATCTGATTTGAATTTGATTGATACAAACTTTAATAGTCTATCTATAATGAACGCTCTCGTTTCACTCTCTACACGTAGCTATCTGTCAAACTAAGTTAAATGTATTGAATTATATGAAAGTGTCTGCAATACATGCAGCCATGTCACACCTATTACGCAGTCATTCAAATGTCAAATAATTTCTCTACGTATTCAAATGTTAAATAAACGAACTTTGAAAAATATTTTTTGCAATTGAAAAATAAAAAAATATATCAAAAATTAGTAAAATTATTAATTTTTTTTCTGTCTTGGGTTAAATAATATCAAACTATTAATCAAAATAGCTATACAATAAACTTAAAACAATTGAATATTTTTTTATTCATGAAATTTGTAAACAAAACAATGTCAAAAAACGCTGTCATGTACATTTCATTGTAGACACTCCTTTGTTGACTACCTAATGAGAACGAAACTAGAGCGCCATTGTATATAGGCTATAATGTGATCAAACTTAACTTTAATCTGATACCTTAAATGATTGATATGACATTCAGGTAATGATCGGAATTTGTCTTAGGACATAAGAATAAGAAAAGTCGTTTTACGTGGGAGTTAGCCATGTAAGCTATGTAAAATTCCACTATTTTTCATGTATCCAGCCCAAGTCAACTATAGAATCTAGTTAGTTAGATAATTCATTTAATTCGAGATTTTTCCATATAACTCACAGAATTGATTTAGATAAAATTGCCATAAATTACAATCGTGAGTAAAAGTTGCAATTTCACTAATATTCTATATTAATTAAATTAATTAAAAACTTAGTGAATTACTATTCTTGCATCTAAGTTTCTAAGTATAAATTTTAGTCTCATATTATAAATTATAATTCAAAGATATAAGATTGAATTCAATAATTGAAGCGTTATTTAATTTAAGGGTATAGAATTCCACTAAATTTTTACTCAGTCATTATAAAATCTATATTTATTAACTTAAGATTTAAGAATATTGAAATAAATAAATAAAATTAAGATATAAGAGACAACATAGATTCTCGTAATATAATATACTATGTTATACTCATTTTTTATAAATATTTTGAAATGCTTTCCTTTGATGATTTATCTTAAGATTTTCCTATTAATTGCTAATCTCTAACTAAATGTCTCATCAGATAATTTCTAACCTAAATCACTCAAATTTTGAAAAATACAATTTATTTTTGGATCTATCAATGTCAATGATAAATAAATTAGATAAATTTTTTAAAAGAGTTCTTCAAAATAAATTATTTAAGATACTTTCAGTTAAATATTAAGAAATTACAAAAAGGCAGTTACAGAGGCTTTTCGTTATGATAATATATATATTATCAAAATTTCAATATATTTCAATATATATATATATATATATATATAAATATCTAAAATTTATTTAATTTTATATTCAAAAACTCTTTGAAATTTTTGTAAATTGTATCTATAGATACAATAATTTGCTACCGACATCAATAAAATTTTTGAAAAAAAAAATTGATATCCAATAAAAAAAAAAAAAAATCAATTTTTATGTGTCAATTTTTATTACTTTTTATTGATTATTAAAAATTAATAAAATTTTTATTTAAAAAAAAAAAAATTAATATATAATTAATAATATAATATATTATTTTATATGTATATAATTTTTATTATTTAATTTATTCATAAAAGTTAATTTAGCACTAATGAAGTCGTTTTAAGCAAATAAAATATATATATGTATATATATAAGTACTATCCATTTTGATTTTTAAATTTCCCAAATATATATTAATTTATAGTAATAATTAATTATTAATTATAATATTAATAAATTAATTAAATTTTAATATTTTATTTTTTTTAATATTATATTAAATTGATTTTTAATAAGTGTGACAATGTTTCAAAGGAATAAGTTTGTTATTCTTATTAAATTTCTAATTAAGTAATAAATGTACAAAGAATTTTCGAGTTTTTAATTAATTATACTATTTAAATTATTTTTTAGAATAATTGTTTTTTTAAAATTTGAGTAGGAGTTCTGCCTTTAAATGAACAATTTGAACATTGAAATATAATAGGAATCGGATTCCAACTATTTTGTCATAAATTACAGGGTGGTGCAAAACTACCGATATGGTTCGAATGTTTAACAACTTTTTTATTTAATGGTTAATTATTATTATTATTTTTTTGTTATACAGTATATTAATGGGGAATATTTTTAGCTTAAGTAGAAAAGTTATATCCCGCAAGTGGTGATCATTTTCGGCTTCGCACATTCATGCTCTTTCCAGTACAGTTTCCACAACTGTTCGTAATTTTTGCTGTTCTGTTGTGTACTGTTCCATTTCCAATTCCCGAAGTTTTCTTCACAAAATTGTGAAATAAAAATAAAAAATATTAATAAATTTAAAAAGTTATTAAACATTCAAAGCATATCGGTCGTTTTGCGCCTCCCTGTATTTATTTAAAGTTGCGATTAGTAGATTCAGTTTGTTTAAGTAAGTTTAAAATCTGGACAAATAAATTGTTCCTGAGTTCATTATATTATTATTATTAAATTTGAATTTTTTGATCTAAATTTGAAACTAGATCAGAGATTAAATCGAGACCCTTCGTTTTGAATGGTCAACGTCCTAACCGGTACGCCTCGTCCGCATTCTAAACTAGGCAAAAACATTCTTGCTCAGTTTAATAAATTTAACATATTATATTACAATATATATAAAAAAAAATAAAATTATGTTAGGTAGATCATGTAATGCTTATTTTCTTAGAAAGAGTAAACCTTTTATCTTGTCCAGTGCCGGGGTTCAATATGGCAAAGTGTTCAACATTACATAAGTCATTAGATAAACTAATTGTCTTATTTCACTTAGAGTGAGTGAGTGAGAGTTTTAACTTTGTCCCTCGTCAATAGAAGAGCAAATTCTTGAATGTCCCTTGCCCTATCAGATTGATATGGAATTATGACATTTAAGATAGTTAACACCAAACTTTCGAGTTAATTTCTCAATCATATTTTTGTTTTAAGTGCTAACTGTTAGGCAAATAAGCCTGTCTTTACCTTAGATACATGTTGGAACAGGGGGTAAATATTATATTCTAATTAGAATTAATTTTAATAAATTCCACTTACAATTTAAACAAGAGATACTAGATTTTACAACATTTAAAAACGTTTTAGATTTTCAATAGATACAATTCTATTTGTTATACATTGTAATATTTTTATATTGGATAATAAGGTATTTTTATTTCTGTGAGTTATATTATTAAATTAAATTATTTGTTAATTTTGTGTTTATATAAATGTATTTTTTATTTAAGAAATATACAAATAGGACCCAGTTCCGAACTGTGACTGAATCTATTTTGAAATCCAAATAAAAGTTTTTGTCACTTTTACCGGGACTTGAACCATGGCCTTTCGAATGAAAGATTTGCACTCTAACAACTGTGTCACCCATTAATATGTAATATTAATTAACTTGAAGTTATAGAGTCTCTAAACTTGGCCAAAAACCTATTACCAATAAATCGATTCTTAATCTCGCCAATCATTAATTTACCTTAATATATATACAAAATCTTCAGTTCTTTAGAGGCATCCTTAAAAAAATCTTCGAAAACATATTGCTTTGATTCATTCAATCTGTATTTTTTTGTGTAACTTTTGTTTTTGTGTAACATGTTGTTTTTAAATGTTTAAAATTAAATTAATGGTTTTATTATTATTTTTTTATTAAATTTAAACTTTAAATAAAAACCAAAAAAAAATTAACCAAAATATCTTGTTTTATTTAAAAAAAAAACAAATTTTTATATTTTTATTGTCTTGATAAATTTCTTCTTATGTTTTTTTTTGGGTTGTTATTAAAGAAAAATTCTTAATGATTAAGAAGACCAGACATTCGGGCGCTCTTTTTGCTCATTGTATATTCATATTAAATTTATTTTAAATTTTTTTTTTTTTTTAATTTTTTTCCTGAATTTTTTTTTTTAATTTATTTAGTTCCATTTATTATTTTATGTAAAATAAATTTCAAAAATTAACACAAAAAAACCCCTGAGGTATGGAATATATTAAAAAAAAGTTTTTAATGATTTTTTTCTTAAAACAAAACCTAAAAAAATAAACAACAAACAATTTAATGAATTAATAAAATTAAATTAATTAATTAAAAAAAAATAAAAAAAAGGTAAAATAGGTAAAAATTTAATGCTGTTTTATGAATAAAATATTTGAAAATAGTTTAAAATTAGAAATATTAAATAAGTCTTCAAAATATTTCATGAAAAAAAAGGTAAAATAGGTAATTTAAATTTAATTAAAAGATAGAATATTTGGTATTTTTTGATGTCTTATTAAATATAGTAGAAGAGGTTTAGTGAGTTATAAGGATTCTAGAATTTAATACTAAATACTAAATTAAGTCCTAGAATCTTAAGTTTAGTACTAAATTAAGAGATGACTAGGAGGGAAGAGGCTAAAGTACAGACTACTCAAGAGTTTTAAAAGATTTTAAGTGTTTCAGTTTAGAATCTATATGTATAATTAAAAGATAGTTACATAATATGTAAATAATAAATTTTTATTTTGTGCTTAGGTATCTGTATCTGTCAGGTATTGATTAAAAATTTAAGGCAATCCAAAAACCGTCAGATTGTTTATCAAATATAATGTCTGTATCAAATAATAATTAATCGGCCAGTCGGCCACATTAAGGTTAAGTCTAATAGTATAACGAGGAAGATTGTAAAGTAGACTGTGTCGACTCTCGAATATCTGCATGCACGTAGAATTAATATAATTTTGCTTAAATTTTAAATACACAATTTATTAGACTCTGAGTTACATATAAACAAAAAGAAAAGCTGTTATTACAAACTCTTGCAGCTATTCAGATATTAAAACTACTAAATAAACAAAAACACTAACTATATTTTGTGCAGGCACTACCCTTTAACTGAATTACTTTTCATAAAATTTCAGATATTAAGTTTCATTATAAATATTAAGGTATCTTGTATTAAAAAATAAATTGTATGTCAGTTATTTAACCCCACTTGCATTAGACCAACCAAATTTTTGCACAAAATGTAGCCATAAAACTTAAAAAAATTTCAGCTTTATTAGATGATCATCCATGCTTTATTAAATGTAAAGTATTGCCAATATAAAATAGTTGTATTGCAACTACCCGAACCCTTTGGGCAAAGTGTTTTTCTGAATCGCATTCGTTTTGAGTTGTCGTGCGGAGGAACGGACGAACATTGCTGGCTATACTTTTCGATTTTGATTCGATCCATATATGCGTACTTATACTTACTTGTTAGGGACTACAAACTATGAAGGTTTTGGGCCTGATGTAATATCCCCTTCCACTCCTCTCTGTTTTGCGCAGATCTCTTCCAATTGGCGATATGCCATGAGTTTTTTTTAAAATATGCCAATGTCTCATATCCTCAACATAGGTTCGATTTCCCTTCAAATAACCTCTTGACTGGAGCATCGGTTGACATGCGCTCGACGTGATCGAGCCAATGAAGAAGTTTGATTTTGACTTTAGTGACTACATCAACGTCATTATAAAATTCATAGAGTTCGGCATTATATCTGCTTCGCCAGACCGCGCCATCGTTTACAGGGCCATATATTCTACGTAGAATTTTTCTTTCAAAAATACCTAGTGAACCGTACAGCAGTACTGGGAGTATGATAGTTTTGTACTGTTGCAATTTAGTATTACGTAATAGGAGTTTTGAACCAAGTTGTTTTGACAAACCGAAGTAGGTTTTTCTGCAACCTTCCCAAATAAATGATTTTTAACCCTTTAATTTAGATTTTAATTTAATTATACTTTATTTAAGTAAAGTAAAAGGATGGTTCTAATAAGTAAGAACAGCTTAAGATGATATCATTGAAATTTTTTTATCTTACTCAGCATCTTATTTTAATTAGATTATAAAATTATTTCTAAAAAATTTTAATTCTAAAATATTTATTAATTTTAAATTAATGATTTGTTTAAATAATATTAACTTTATCTTCTATAAAGCAAACTTAGACAAAAAAGATTAATAATTCTTAGAAATTCTTGTAAATTATTTAATGATTAGTAAAGCAAATCTTGTTGGTTTTTATAAACTTCTGAATAATATATATATGTATATGTTAAACTAATATGTATTTAATAAATCTTCAAGACAATGAATATTATGTTAAATTTAATAGATTAAAATGTTCTCTAAAATAATTTTATCTATTATGATTCATCGCAATTTTATTATTAATTTATTTATATATGAAATAATCGAAAGTTGATGAAATTGAAACTTTAATAAAATATTTTAATCAATTGAATATTTAATATTTAAAATCTGATTCTAAATTATCACATTAGAATATTTAAAGCGATTTGCGAATTGTTTTTCTAGTATCTTCTATTTGTTTATATTACATTTTACATGTTATATTAGATTGTTATAAATGAGATATAAAAAATATATCGGTAGAAAATGAGTCAAATTCATTATTTAGCTTTTATGCCTTCACTAATCTTAGATACCACAGGTACAAATTGGAACAGGACATTTTACATTCTTATTATTAGAATTCATCTTAATGAATTCCATATATTATTTTAACATGAGATAGTACTAGGCCATTTATCATGTAGAAACGTCTTAGATAATTAATAGATACACTTTTATTGTAATAAGTTTATATTGGATTATTTATATTTGGATTATTGGTATTTTTGTATCTGTGATTTATATTATTCAATTAAATTATTAGTTTATATGGTTATATTAAGTTTTTTTTTGTATTTCATAAATATAATTATTGGTTATGCCATTAATTTGAACCCAATGGCGGCGAATGGTTGCTGAGTCAATTTCGAAACCCAAATAAAAGTTTTTTACACATTTACAGGGAATCGAACGGGGTCATTTCGAATGAAAAATCTGCATTATGGCACCCAGTTATGTAAAAATATCTGTAAGCAATTCTATTTGAAAAATTAATCTAAAGATTAGCATTAAAACAGTTTTAAAAATCCGAAGATTTAATAAATAAATTAAGAAGTTGGAATTCATAAGCTTTTATTCACAAAATTTAGAAGTTGTAATTCCTTGTTGAAAAAAGTAGATTTACGCAACACTCTACAAAGGAAATGAGTTACATAAAAATATTTATTTAATTATTCAATTTTATAACTAGTACATAAGATCAATCGCAATTTGTCTCTAACTTTTTTAAAATTTAAATATTTTATGTAAGCGTGAAAATGTAGTAACTCTTAATTAAGTTAACAGAACCTTTCAATTTGACAGTTCTTATTAATTAAAATTAATTTAATAAATACTTTCGATTACAATTAGTTGTTACCAACTGTCATAAATTTTTATATTTCAATTTCATAAAACAAACATTATCTTATAATTAAAATTTCATTAGTATTTAAATTTCACTTTTAAATAAATACAATTAATTAAATTGCAAACAAAATAAATTCTTAATATTAAAAATATCCTGCTGTGAATGAAGATTTGAAAATCGATGTCCAGACAATCGATAATTAAATATATTATTTCATGATTTTTTTTTTGCATTTAAAATTAATTGCACCTGTCAACACTTTCAATATAAATATTAATTATTTAAATAACTATTGAGTATCTTTTTTTTGTTTTTTAAATCTAATATACAAAGTTGATTATTGTGAATAATACTAAAAGTAATGAATCCTTTGTTTTATTTTTCTTTTTTTTTTTTTTTGCTACTCAAAGAAATTTCAATTCGAGTTTTTTTTTTTTCTGGAATTCACAGTGAATCCAATAAATTTAAAACAGATTCATTTTAATGTTAATTACTTTTTTTGTTTTTAATTTCTTAATTCACAATCTATTGTGGGTTTGTGGGTTTTTGATGTTATTGTTGTTTAGTGTGTGTGATATATTAAAATCATGTTTAATTATTGACTTGTTTTTAGTTCAAAAAATAAAAAAAAATTAAAAATCTATTGTTTGTTTTCTCAATAAGATCCTTAAATATAAATCATTTAAATATATCAAAAAATTAGAATGAATGAGTAGATTCATTGAAATCAAGTTTTGCAACAATATTAAGTAATTGATTAATTTCAATTCATTTCGATACAGCATTCCTTTCTTAAATATTTTATCGTCTGGTTGGTGACAATTTATTATTTCAATTGTTGAACAAATGATTAATAGGTTAAAAAAAATGTAGATGTAGAAAATATTTAAATAAATTTGCGCAAAGTTCAGTGATGCAATCTTTTTCTACTATAGAAGTACTTATTAAGAATTAGTGAGTACTTTTGAAAAACTGAACTAATTGTAAAAAATATGAGTAAATGCAATGTATTTGTGTGGCATAACCTATTAAGAGGTTCGTTCTTGCCAAACAGTTTTTATACCCGTATGACTATATAGTCCAAGGGTATAATAAATTTGCCATTACGTTTGTGACGCAGAGAAGGAGGGGGGGTAGATATAGACTCAAGATGGATCGGATCAGAATCGAAAAATAAATCGATTTAGCTATGTATGTCCGTCCGTCCGTCCGTCATCACGATAACTCAAAAAGTAAAGGAGCTAGGATTATGAAATTTTCAAAAATTCGGAAATTTTCACAAACGGAATCGAGTTTTAAATTCAGCCATTTTGGTCCACGGGTTCGAATACCTGCCATACAACTTCTAATTTTATATGAGCATTACTCTATACCTATGGAAGCTGCGTGTCTGAAATTTTGCCAAAAGTAGTTTAGTATAATGACCAAAGTTACTGCAAAATTTGGTTGGTCTACTGCAGAGGGTTCGAGTAGCTGCCATACAACTCCTTCTTTTATATGAGCTTTACACTACACCTGATGAAGCTTGGTGTCTGAAATTTTGCAAAAAATAGTTTAGTGTAATGGCCAAAGTTACTGCAAAATTTAGTTGGTCTACTGCTGAGGGTTCGAGTAGCTGCCATACAACTCCTTCTTTTATATGAGGATTACACTACACCAAATGAAGCTGGGTGTCTGAAATTTTGCCAAAAATAGTTTAGTGTAATGGCCAAAGTTACTGCAAAATTTGGTTGGTCTACTGCAAAGGGTTCGAGTAGCTGCCATACAACTCCTTCTTTTATATGAGCATTACTCTACACCTAATAAAACTGAATGTTTGAAATTTTGCCAAAAGTAATTAACCGGATGATATGATGTATACGTTACGGTCATACGGGTATCCCAGAGTTGACACAGTCTACTCTACTACACTCTTCCTCGTTTTTTATTCCATTTTACTCCTGTAAGGAGTCTACAGCATTTACCAAGTCATTTATACTAGGCTACAGTTCGGTTGTTGCTATTATATAATATGATGAAATTTATGAATTCACAAATGTTAAATTTTGTGCGCCATCTGTTACCTTACACAGATCTTTTTTGTTCATTATATAAGTTCATTAGAATTATTAAAACATATTAAGGATGTGATATTAGTCTAGAAACTAAACAGCAGTGGACTTATCAAGCTACTGAAAAGAATATATATCTTTTAGAGATTAATTGAGATCAAAAGGTACTCATACAGTAAGTGCAATATTTTTCGGATCTTCCAGACGAAAAGGAAATTTAAGATTTTTTTTCAATTCTTTTAATTGAAACTCCGTAAAATGGGCTCAACATCTGACTGGCTACCGCGGTCATTAAGATAATGAGTAAAACTCTAATTTTTCCAACCTTAAAATAATGACGAATGTAATAACTTTTTATGAAACTTCTAGGTTAGATTCATAAATCTATTTTTCTGGATTATTTAGATTTATTTCTTACCTATGAGTCAAACTCTTAATATTATATAGTGTGAGCTTATAAAATATTAAGGGTCTTCACGTAAAAGTACATCGAAGGAAAATAAAATCCAAAACTGCTCGATTACGTGAATGACCTAATGCAAAATATACATTGCAAAGTAAAACAAATACAGATGACAGAAGTGTTGATTGGTTAGAGAAATATTTATTGGTATCTTTCCAAGAATGTTAATTTATACTTCGATGTAAGACTATTTTGCACTGTTACGTGAAAACCCTTGTTATAATAGTGACTAATCTTTTAAATAAGATTAAAAAAGTATGAGTTTAGATATGGAAAAAAATTTCACCAATAATCTTGGGTGTTCTTATCTTAAAAACTACACGTTTTAACTTAAAATTTTAATTGTAATTGATATCAATTGTGTGTAAGCTATAATATTATTTTTCTCATTAAAAAGCTTTTTTCGACAAGCTTTTGAAATTTAATAAATAAGTATAAGTAAAAAATCAAGTTCTTGAGGATTGTTTTAATTATTATTATTTATGATCTAGAGCAAATCTATAAGTATATATATACATTTTTTAAGTTAAATTAATTAAATAAAATTTTAAAAACTATCACCAGCTGAGATAAAACTTTATTAGCTTTATATTTTGTTTAAATTTTTTTTTTAGTTAAAATTAAGAGTAATTAATTCAATTTTATTATTTTATATTAGATTTTAAAACATTTTTATTAGTTTATTAGCCATATTTGATTTTTATTTTTAATTGAAATTTCTTTTGGTAATAAACCAGCCACCATAAAAAATTAAAAATGGTCCTTTTAAATTATTATTTGAGGCAAAAAGCCGGTATTTAAATAAGTTGTACAGATTAATTTATCGGAATACAAATTTTTTAATACTAATTAAAAAATATTAAAATAATTGTTCTAAAGTTCTTCTTAATAACTATATAACATGAGGTCCTTTGTTGGGGCAAGGAAATCTCGATTAAAGGCACAGTGAAGATGTTTGTCTTATTTTTGTCCCAGTTTCACCTCTAAATTCATCCCACTATAAGTACTCGTAATCGTCGAACAATCGGATTTTTAACCTCCTTTTACAGATATCTAGTTGGGATACCTACTCAAAGCTTGTAAGCTCAAAGCAAAGAGAACAATATATGTTAATCACCTCAAATTTAAACTAAGATTTTTGTTTCACAACAGAATTTGAAATGATAAAAACTGAGTACATTCTATTTAAAATGTTGCTAAAGTTGATGTATAAGTACATGTTTTTAAGAAGAACATTAACAGCATTCTTCTAAATTACCTCTCCAGTTAACCTTCGCCGTCCTTCAATATTTTAAATTCCCAAAATGAATTCCTGTAAATTTTTTTTATTCTTTATTCTCAAAATCAAACTGTACATTTAGCTCAAAGATCCCTATCTTTAGTTTGATTTTAAAAGGACGTAGTCTCTATGTGTTAAAGTCTCGCTCTACAAAAAATCAAGCCAGCTTCAATGCCTATTCCCAATAACCCTTTAAAACAATAAAAAAAATTTCAGTTGCTAGGGTTACCACATCATCAACTCAATTCTTTACTAGTTTGGTATAAATATAGTTTTAAAAACTCAAAGCTTTACCAATACTACAATAAAAGTTAAAAACTTATTTAAGAAGGTGCTTTTCTTAATTTATGAAGGATGTCCCTAACATCCCTAACATTTTAAAAATAGTTATTTAATTAAAAAACTTCATTAATGTATAATTTTAAATTTGATTAAATTAACCAGAATTAAAAAGAAATTCATAAATTTGAACTTCAGACTTCAAAGTTCTTGAATCAATCATTATAATCGATTACTAAATGTACATTTATTAATCATTTATTATTTTAAACTTCATTAAATGCAACCACTTTTAAAATTTTATTAACAATAAAAATATAAGTACAACTTCATTAAATGTTTTGACAAAAAACTTTGTAAAATACAAATTTTTTTTTAAAACTTCAAAGAAAAATTTGAAATAAACCGAAAAATTTTTTTAATAATGAATTTGTACACTATTTAATCATCAACTTTTTGGTCTTAAAATTCTGCAAACATTTAAAAAAAAAAAAAAAAATTGTATATTTTATTACTAACTCAAACTTCCGTCATATTTTAATTGTAATTCCTAACTACTTAATATAAATTTAGAGATGAAAAAATATGGAGAAGCGAGAAAGAAGAAAAAAAAAAGTTAATTGAATACCTAAAAATGGTAAGAAATTAATCAAAAGTAACCGAGAGTAATAAACAAAAAAAAAAACAAATCAATTGTATTTCAATAATTTGACGCCACCATAACAAGTGTAAATTATTTTTTAATTACATTTTATATACATATAGTAAAGTACTTAAAATCCTCATTGAATTTAATTTGAATTCTAAAAGTATTCGTTATTGGATTCATCTTCCTTTTATAATGTTTTAATACGAGTTGTATATATAACTTGGATTAGGCAGGAGTTTTATATAACCCTAATTCTATGTCGGAGGCTTGTATATCATTGAAGTATCAACTGCCATAACATAACTGAAGCCACTTAAAAAATTGTTTATAAAATATAACCAAATTGAGGCTAATCATATTTAGATAATTGTTCCGAAAAAAACATAATGTCTACATTAACAGTTAGACATACGTTCAAGTTAAACTCAGACAGTTAAGAATTAGTAAATTGGACAGAGTATTGAAAAGCATATTTTGTAATGTAATCTTAACTTTATGAGTACTTTGCTGCTCAGCAATTATTCAACTTTACATTTAGCAAGTCTCGTCTGTCAAAACTTTTATACGTGACAGGAAATGAGTTAAAACGGGTTAATTAAAAAATTTGACACTTACTCCTATGTGTAACTCCTATAAAAAGTGTGCGACTTCAATACACCAAAATTATAATCATTTTTGAACCAAACCTTAGAATTAGACTTGTGATACAAATGTACATCTTGGTTTCGAGATAGGAATATGAAAGGATTTTTAGGAATCGGCTTTGGGAAATATGGGATTCTTAATGTGCGACCTAATGGGAATACTTTTTATCATAGTAATCCTTTGCTGAATTTTCAAACCAACTGATTTTTAACGAAAATAACTGTTGATTCCTTTAAACAATTACTTCAACATTTTTGAGTTTGAGTCAAGCCGTTTTAAAGAGTAAAAAATTAAGCATGCCCTTCATTTATCTCATTATTATATTACCCTAGAATAGACTGGACTTATTTTAATTTTTTTTTTTTTTTAAGCAAATAATTTAATTTTATACCAAGAATTGGTTTTATTTTCTGGTGTAATTACAGGAGCTTTAAAATAATTAACTGATACCCTGTCAATTAAATAATTAATACTTTTATTATTTATTAATAAATTTAGAATTTTAACAAATTGGTTTTTTTTTTTTTTTTTTGAGGTTTTGTTTAAAATATAAAAACCATGAAAAATGGTTAAATAAGTCACTTCCGTGTTAATTGAAGACTTTATTATTTATATATATACATCCTTCTTTTCTACAATAATTATATTATTTATAATCTACATAGACTTGAAAGCTGTATTAAAAAAACTTCTTTGTTCTGTAATTTTAACAAAATGAGTAAAAAATTATATTTTGATTTGATTAATTAGTTTTAAAATAAATATAAACATATTTAATACATATACAAATATGGTAACTTAACTAATTTGATTATTCCAAAATAAGAAAATATAATTATGAAGTTTGCCCTGATTTGTTTTTTTTTTTTTTAAATAACTTGTATAACTTAATTGATTATTAAAATGTATAAACAACTTATTAAATACTATCCAAAAGTTATCAAAAATTAATTAAAATTAATTTTGTTGTTGGTTGTCATAGCAATTAAAAACTTACTTTAAATAAGTACCCCAAATAAACTTAATATAACCATTTAAAATTTTATCTATTTGTTTGGGTAGCCTATTAAACCTATTTAAAACTAATTAATCTTAATAATTTTGTTTAAATTCTTTGATAATAATTTAAAATAAAGATAACAAGAGAAAGCTCCAGGTTGAATTTAGGAATAAAATAGAATAGCCCATCGTTAACGAAATAACATTGGAGGAAGCAAGAAATTTTAAAGAACTTCTGTCTTCACCAATCTTATAGCAATAAAGATTTCCACTTACCTAAAATCCTCCCTGAACGAATCATTGTTTTGCCTTTTTATTTTGTAAACAAACTTTGTCCAACCTTTAAATCCTTGCTTTAAATCTAATCTTTCATATTTTTATTGACGAAATTTAAATGAGCCTATGTTTGATCCTTATATGGTTTGAATATCAATTATACATACAATTTAATATTAATATCGTATTCATGCTATTTTATATTTTTTCTTCTTGAATTTTTTTTGTTATATTTTTTTTTTCAATGCATAAACCATACATATTATAACTTTATATATATTGTCCATTTTTTTTGGTAAAATGTATTAAACCATGTACCGACATATTCAATGTATACTAACCTATTTTTATTATATGATCGAATGTAATCGAGTTTTGCTTCACAAAATCTATTTACGTATTAATTGAAATCTGTAGCCGAATTCAACGCATAATCAGGTACGCATAGAAAATATTTCGCCAGTCCTTAAATTTGATTTTTAATCAAATTTTATACTTGCATGTTTTTATTTAGTTTATCTATTTTTCAGTTATACCTAAGGTGAAATAGTCATAAAATTACTTTTTTTGAAATAACTACTTATTTGTAATTCGTGATTTTTATGAGTCAATCTCATTTATCAAATTGAACACAATTGTTTCTTATAAGATTAAAAATATAATTGTTTTTGAATTAAAAACAATCGATTGAAACTTATCTTTTAACTCTAACTAATCTTTTTAAAGAGTAAAACTCTGTTGCCAGGTATAAATTCAACTATCATTATTTCAAAAAAAAAAAAAACTTAATTAAAATTTGAAAATATTTAATTTTACGTGAATTATCTGGTGGTCTACCGCTTATTTCTAAGTTTTGTAAATCGAATTTCGTATTAGAAAGATTTATACTTCCTAATTTGAAGTTCACAATACTTTAACTCGAAAATCTTATATATACTCGTACAAATATCATCAAATCGAATTTAAATTTTCTAACTATAAGTATGTAATTGTAACACTATTTTCGAATATTTTTTGGCATATTTTATTTGAATGGCTGTTCTTTTATAATTTTTAAATTCAATACCAACTTAAATGACATTTGTTTGAATTCGAATCCGATACGCGGTACGGTACCAATAAATTTTACATTCGCATCTCAAATCTTATGAAATCAAATGTCCTTAAATCTAAACACCATTATAAAGTCATTGACAAATATTTAATATACACCATAGATCATAGATGGCGCATAAATAATTTAAAAAAAAAATAATGTTTAATTTACAGTTAGCTAATTGACATTTAATAAAAACAATTAGGAATGAAAGAAATTCTATATGCTTCAATGTCAATTGAGGAATAACTGAATTTGTGTGTGTGGCTCTATCTACATGTTTAATATGAGTTTAATATAAAAAATGAATTAAATATTTTAAATGTTCGGTAATTCACTCTTGTTATCAATTATATAATATCGTTAATTTAAAGTTAATACAAAAAAAATTAATAAAAAACTAACTTTATATAAAAAAAAAAATCTTATAGGCATTGAGTTAATGATTTATTTTGATAATTAATAGTCAATTTCTTATCCTAAATTATCTAAATTGAACAGCTATTGTATATTTTTTTTTTTGTTTTTATTGTTTTCTTACTGTTTACTGTTAAAATCATGAAAAACTTGTATTTTACCTATAAACACCCAAAAAAAACAAAAGTAGCATAATCACTTATAAGAATTATAACTCTATTTTCTCAAGACTCTATTGATTTGTTATTATATACTTTTATATGAACTTGCCTGTGGCTATGGGTTTATTATATATATATATATATATATATATATACTCTTATTTAAAAAAGATTTAATCTAATCCATGCCATCAAATATAATATGATGTGTAGACAAGGAAGGAAATAAAAATTTTGAAACTACTTAAACTGGTAAAAAGTAGTTAAAAATTTCTAAATGAATACTTGATTACTGTTTTTTTATTTTATCAAATTGAATATTAAGTATTTTTTTGCCCAAAGTCCTTTCTTAAATCTTTGATTCCTTCAATTTTTTTTTTGGAAATCTTATCAAGTTAGCTTGATATGCATATGTATATAAATATATATATATATATATAGTTTTTTGTTCCTATATATGTAATTAAAAAATGATTTTATTAATTGGTATTAAAGTTAAAAATAGAGTAAACCATCTTTAACCGGATTATAATCAATATGACGGATAATTCTAATGGTAAAAGTATTGTTATTTTTGTTGTTGTGGTTGTTGTTGTTTTTGTGACTTTTGAATATTTATTCACAATATTCATATTATTGTGGTTTGAACCTTTGAAAAAATAAAAAGACTGAAAGTCAATAAAAAACAAAAAATAAAAAAAAAACTCTTTTCTTTTTTTTTTAAAACTGTGATTTATGTTTTTGCAAATTATATTGTTTTTGTTATTAAAGTTGTAGGTATGTTTTTTGCGATTTGTAAGTATGTAGGTATGTTTGTTTTTTTGTTTGTTTGATGGTAATTAAAAAACAAAAAAAAAAAATCTTGAATGCTACCAACTATAAATTAAATCGTAATTTCTATTAAGAATCATTCAGAAACTTTTAGTTGAAGATTAAACACCCACAAAATCATTAAAAATGGTTAGTGATTCTTGGAAAAATTTTGGATTTTTGTTTTTTAATTTTTGTTTTATATATTTCTTAGTTCAAAGCTGTTGCAATCTGTTGTTTATTGGCCGTTGTTGCCGCTGATGTATCAGAACTTTCAAATGAATACTTACCACCTGTACAAGATGTTTCACATGGTGGTGGTTTCAGTGGTGGTGCTGTTGGTGGCGGTTCATTCGGTGGTGGAGCTGTAGGTGGTGGTGTTGGTGGTGGCAGCTTTGCTGGTGGTGTTTCACAAGGTTTCGATGCAGTTGATGCTGCTCCAGCTCATAGCTTCTCATCTGATGAAGGATACCGTTACAAAACAGCTAAACGTCGCGTCTTCAAAAACCGTCGTGTCTTCAGACAAAGACGTCGTTATTAAATTTATCGATATTCGATATGATTGAACAAAACGAATTGGAATTTTTCTGGGATTATATGAAGAAGTTTTTTGTGATTTAGTTTTTTAATTTTTTTTTTAATGTTTTAAGAAAAAAAGAAAAAAAATTTTAAAGTGAATTTAAAAAAAAAAAAATTTATGCAAAAATAAAAAATTTATAAAAAAAAAATAATATTTTATTTTTTACTGAATAATTTTTTTTTGCTTAAGAGTTTTAGGTGCTTGAAGAAGTAAATTGGGGTCTTACTCAAAGTATTACATTCTAAAATCTCATTAACCTATAAAATAATTATTAAATGGAATTTTATTATAACAAATCTTTGAAATTACAAATAGGTCACGTAAAAACAAAATGAATTATTAAAAAAAACAGCCGTTTAATTAAAAAACGATACAAAAATGTTAGAAAATAGTTTAATGGCCGAAGGACCTTATATTTTTATTAATTGTATTAAAAATAATTAATATTTTTTAAAACAACCCTTGAAATAAATTTTTGTATACATTAAAAAAATATTTAATTAAAAAACAAACCTCTATACTAAATTCAAATATCTGACCCATAGGTCAGTAGTTCAAACCCTGGTCGGATCATATCTAATAGAAAAATATAGTGCATATTACAATAATTTAATAATAAATCCAAAATCGGCAAAGGATTAATGTTATCAGGCAATATTTACTATTGTCTGGTACTACAGATAAATAAATAAACAAATAAAATCAACGAGCGGTGCAAGAAGCTCCAAATCCAACGGAATCAAGATATTCGAGTTGATTGTTATAAGAGGTTTCCTTTCAAATCCTTTCATAGTTTAAAAATAGGAAGAATATCCTTACTACTTTAAAATGGTTAGCTCGTATACAATGTTTTGAGTACTGCCCTTTAAAGTGTTAATCTCGGTTTCGAATCCTATTTTTTAAGTAGAAAACTTTTATCTTGTTTTTGACTATATATCAATTAAAATCTAAGACATTCTACATTTAAAAAGATCTGTCTCAGTTAATAATTGCACGTGGAATTCGCTAAGATTTATATAATCTAATAATTGAATATAGTGAAAAATTTAACATATCTTCAATTTCAAATTTTGGACTTTTTGTAGCATAATTTGTGTTTTTCTTTGCACAATTTTGTTCCACCTTGCTATTTTCATGATAATTCCATGCTCATAAAAACTGATGTCCTTTACATGAAACTCATAATATCCAAAGCTTATGTTTGGCAATGTAATTTCCGTCATTAACTTGATGATGACATGCGTTGCGTTGAATATAATATTAAAATAGTAAGCGGTCCAATCCCATCCTTTACGTTAGTTGGTATTCACAATATTTTGATTGCTTTTATCAAGTTCTTTAATAGCGTGATAACGCACCATATGGATGCATACAAGAGCTATTAAAAATATTTAGAATTAGATATTAGATATGCTGAAGATGGAATATTAGAAAAATTTAAATTTAGATGCAATAATCAATTCAATTGAAGTATATCTATTTTTTATCTCTACTACTTATTTTAAACATTTAGATTTTTATAAAAAAAAACTTTCTTACATTGCCATCAGATAATTTTGTGTCCAATAACTCAATCTTCTTTGGAAAACGGGTAGATTAGACTTTTTTATTTTTGGACCAAGCTCAGTTTTATGCATTCAACCAATTTACAGATGATATGTTATTTCCTTTGCAGTTTTCCTGTAAAAAGTCATTATATCTTACAAGTAAAATCATGTTTTAAACATAGGATGATTCACTACACTCTGGTTAATCCAAGTGCAATGAAACTTTTACGGTGGATAGAAATTATTTTGAAGAAATTGATTTAGTTATATTAAGCAGCGGGTTCCTTGGAGTGGGACTATATATCCAATGTTCTTGAAGATTTTTCTTAAGAACACCATTCAACGATGCTTTGTTATTGTGCAAGACTTTACCTTCAACTGTGGTGTTTTTATAGACCTTAGCAAATTCAAGTTAAAAAATAAAATTAATATTTTGTCCAATATCCGTTGTTTTTGATTACGGCAGTCATTGTTTTGGGAATTAAAAGAAATTAAATTATTAATGATAGTTGCTGATACGTTGGGCCATTTCTCTTTTATAACGTTAAATAATATACTTTTATTGATACAGTTTCTCCGATTTAGGCTCTGATCTACTATTTCCCATAAGTTTTCTATGGAATTAAAATCCGGAGATTGTGGAAGCCAGTCTAAAACCTCAATTTTTTTTTCTTGAAACCAGTTTTTCACCATATAACTTGTATGTTTTGGGTAATTTTCTTGCTAATATCGTAATTTCAGTTCAGTATTAACTTCTTCAGCATTTGCGAGAATTAAGTTATATAAATATTGACATATACAAAACGATCCATTATTTGTTCTGTGTTCTACGTGATGAAGTGGTCCAAAACCGAAACCAGAAAAACAACCCAGATCATAATATTTCAACCACCGAATTTTACTGTAGCCATGCAATATTTATCGTTTAATCTTTGTCCTTTTGGTCCGATTGCATTTAAATTTCGATCCGATTTCATTTTAAATTTCGATTCATCTGAAAAGAGAACATTATTCCAATTTAGATGTTCTTTAGCAAATTTTAGTCTAGCTCAACAATTTTTTTCTGAACTTATAACTCCGTAAATTAAATTCTTAAGCCCTTCTTTTAATCGAGTTGTCACTAATGTCTAAACTAAAATATTTTCAGATATCGCACGAAGACGTTGAAGGATCTTTCAAAATGATTCTTTTAATCATCTTATCTTTACTAATAGTTGTTTTTCTATGTCTGAGTGCTTAACATCAACATTTTTCACAGATCTATTTATAAAATAATTCTCACTTAATTTATGATGAGATAATCCTGTTTCAAAATCAAACAATTATTCTCCATTTCGATTCATCACTGTATTTATTTCGAACCATATTATGAGATCTAGTTACTACTTAATAAGGTGTACATAAATACTAAATTGCGAATATTAATTCTAATTATTATACAATTGTTTTAAGACATAAATTCATTTCCAAAAGTCTTATCAGTTTACTTAATCTATAGAAATAGCGATATTTTTAATATTTTTACAGGGGGTGCTTTAGTTTTGAACTCAATTTTTAGATTCTTTTAAACATGAACGTATTTTTTGTTTCTCATATATTTTGTATAAGAGTTTTTACGAATTGTTGATGTAAAGTTTAATTTAAAATAATTTAGTGATAAAAAAACTAAAAAATAGAATAAGTATATATTTTTTTACCATTTGATCAATATAACAGTGAAAATTTTTAATTTATTATTAATATTTGATTTTTTTGTATAGGGGGTGGATATAGTTATAAGCGATACTGAATATAATTTATTCTGACGTTTCTAAATTGAATGAAAATTGATACTACTGTACTACCAACATAACAAAATTGTTCACATGTTCTACAGAGAGCCTTTCGACGCGTCTGTAACGAGCCTTTAATAATAAAATTATTATATAAAAGCCTAGGTTCTACGTCGAAGGATTTTCAAAAACTATTACCTTATCAACAACTAAATGTGTGTCAAATTATGTTCACCTATCTCAAGAAAACTTTTACTTTCCTTATATGTATCATAATACGATGACCGATGCAATCAGATATAAATCAGTACATTTAAATTTAATCAATTCTTTTTGTTTTAAAAAAAAAACCGGTTAGATTAAATTTTTTTTTAAAACAAAGCTTTTTCATTGTCCCACAATTATTGCTAAACAATGTTCCACGCTGCTCAAATTAATAAAATTGTTATTGCTTTTATTATTATTATTATTGATAAGATTCCCATGATCCAGAACATGCAATACGATCATTTAATTGATCATAAATTAATACAAAAAAAGTTTGGACGGGACGAAGAAGGACGATTCAGTAGATCATCATCATTATCAAACATATCTACATTTGTTTGTTTTTTTTTTTGCGGTAAATTATTTTTTTTTTAAATTCATTAATAAAAAAACAAAAGTGAAAAAAAATTAAAAAAAAAAAACCATAAAAAAAAAAGCTTAAATTGGGACAAAAAAACTCATAATGGTGATTTATAATTAGTTAGTTTTGCTTTTGGCTGATGACTACTTACTTATTATTATTTGGTGGACAATTAAACATTTGTTTTTTTTTTTGTTTTTGTTGTGTTTTTTGTTTTGCTTGTTTTTTTTTTCTTAATTTTGATGCTGGTTTAATTTAAAACTAGCTTAGTCTTAAACTCTACTATAAATTGAATCGCAAATTCTTTTAAGAATCATTCCGAAACTTACAGTTGAAGATTAAACATAGAAAAATACAAAATCATTTAAAAATGGTTAGTAGTTATACCTAGTGATTAATAAAAAAAAAAAAATGTTTGGATTTAATAAAAATTATCAGTTCTTTATTTTTATAATATTAAAAAAAATTAATTTATTTATTGTTTAATATAGTTCAAGGCTGTTGCAATCTGTTGTTTATTGGCCATTGTTGCCGCTGATGTATCAGAACTCGTTAACGAATATTTACCACCAGTACAAGATGTTTCACATGGTGGCGGTTTCAGTGGTGGTGCTTCACATGGTGGCGGTATCGGCGGTGGTGTTTCACATGGTGGTAGTTTCGGTGGTGGTGTATCCCATGGTGGAAGCTTTGGTGGCGAACCAAGTCGTGAATATTTAGCTCCAGTTGGAGGTGATGCTCCAGCTCATAGTTTCTCATCTGATGAAGGATACCGTTACAAAACAGCTAAACGTCGTGTCTTCAAAAATCGTCGTGTCTTCAGACAAAGACGTCGTTATTAAGCCGATTGGTTTAAATTCTTTATATAATTTCGGGCATTAATGATGAATGAGAAATTTTGTGATTTGTTTTTATTTTTTTTTATTTTTAATTTTTAAAAATAAATTTGTGTGAAAAAAAAAAAATTTTATTTGGTTTTTTATTACTTTGTTTTTTTGGAATTATGTTATGAATCTTTAGTGAAAGTAAAGTTAATATGATTTGAGATCAAATAGAGCACTAATTAACTAGAGCTAATTTTTGAAAGAAAATATTGATGAATTCTTTAAAGTTTATTGCTAAATACATATATACATATTTAATATTATAGTAACTATATTTAATTAAAAATTTAGTGGGAATCTTCATGAATTGTTTCTTTATCTCAGTTTCTATTCAGTTACCAGCTTCTTAATTGGATTTTGACTTTTAGCCTTATCACTTTTATACAGTAATTTAAAATTAATTAAAGGTTTAACTCTCAATTGCCTGTAATAATAAAAGATAAAAATTATAGTCTCTATTATTACATAGCGTCCAACGTTTAGATTTAAAGTACAACTACTCTTTGGGGTCTAAAAATAATTAAATTTAAATTGCTTAGGGTCCTTGGGAGAATTAAATTAATATCGATAAACTCTCAAAACCTTTCCGAATTAGATTCACCATCTTGTGTTAAAAATATAACTAAAGTCGCGAAGAGCTCAAAATTATTATTTATGTTTATAAAAAAATGGTTGAGCCGCGACCGACAATTTAGTGACCAAATGGAGCCGATTAGTAGAGTTGTGCAATGTTATCGGCATAAAAAATTCCAATGATTAGTGGAAATATTAAAAACAACTCAAAGAATCACTTTTTAAAAATCATTGTTTGTTTAAGTGGTAAAATAAAAATCACAATCTTGAATTTCCCATAAAAAATGAAGCTTAAATCTTACAGTGATTGCAAATTCTCCTAAAAAAAAGAACTATAATTTCAGTGAAAAACAAAAGAAGTTTTTCAATATAATCATACTTCCTAGTGGTAATATGTTACTACCTTCAAGGTGATAACTTGATTTTTTGTTTTTTAACTAATTAATATCAAATGTTACTTATCTCTTATCAAAATATCTTATCTTTCTTGTTTTGAACATTTGAAACATGAGTTATAAATTAGTTAAAAATATAGTTTCTTTTAGCTCTGTTTAAAAAATAAAAGTATACTCATAGTAAATTATAGTATAATAATTTGATTTCCTACCTGTATATAGGTAGTAAATGTTATTTAGCAGTTTATATTATTAAACCTGTTTACAAGTTGATCAACAATTTAATATTTAGTCTTAATCTATACTCTTTTATATTAAATGATCTTGTAAGTTATGGTTATACCCTTTGAAATACTATTGTGTTAATTAATCACATTTTATTAATCTCTTAATTTAGTATTGTGGGTTATTTTATTATAATGCACTAAATGACTTCAAAGACCATTCCGAGTAACTGCGTGAGATTCTTTTGGGTGGTGTTAAAAATTTAATATTTTAAAACCTTAAAAAGGGAGTGGTTTCAGTTTGGTAAAAATTGAGAGAAAAAACTTTAAAATCACCCGGGTAACTGCGCGAAATTCCTTTCAGTAGTATTGGAATTTGACCTTCAAACCAAGAGTATATCATTTAAATGTACTGTGTGTTTTTGAAGACGGAGATAGAAGAGATAGAAGAGGAAGCTTATCCAATTAGAAAAATGTATAAATTAAATAGAAAAATTTATGGAAATATTAAGACGGAAGGAGTTAATTCAATTATTATGCACAGTAATTATTTGCAATAAATATTGCAACGCCCGCTAGGATATTTCCGTTTTCGAAACTCTGGTTTTGAAACTAAAGAAAATAGTTTATTGATAAGAGGAAAGAGGATTTAGTTCTCTGTGATTGGCTAATAAAACAGCATGTTATACACAATCGAAAACTTTAAAAATATTCAAAGCTACAATACCAGATTCATTAGAATGATTTAGGCTTATATTCACCTTCTCGCAAAGATTAGCTTTCGGATCACCAGATATTTACGTCTCAGATATCCCAACAGCTTTAATATATCTCAAAAGTAAATCGATTTAGCTATATGTGTGTCTATCAGTCTATCTGCGTGTCATCATAATAACTCAAAAACTAGAAAAGCTATTGAAGTTTTTGAAACTCTATATAAATTTTTTTAACAATATGAATTTCTTCACAATTAATTATACTAGAAAGAAGAAATATATTAGAGCAAGCACTTTTATAAAGTTTTAAAATATTAAGGCTTCATTTTCGGAGAGCTGCCTTACAAATGTTGAAACCTTTAAAAGTTAGCAATTAAATGGCATGCTTGATTCAAGCTTCTTTTTAAATTTTAAGATTTCTCTGGACAATGCTAAGAGTAGTTGCCATAGTGACTGCTGAATTCATAGTACACATCTTTACAACTAATAATCCTAGAAGTTGGACATCACTCAGACAAAATTTTAGGGATTTAAAAATTTCTTTTTCTAATTTTGTTTTATAAAAAACACTAATGCGGTGGTCTGGCCCACCTCCAGGGGGATGTTGTTTTTGTATATTAATTTTTTTTTTGTATAATATCCCTCATGATAGTTTATTTATTTTAAATATTTTATTGGGTTTGTACGAGTATCTTAAAGTTGACAAGGGAAACTATAATCTTCGTCGTTTTTTTTTGTTTTTTGCAAAACTATCGTACTTATTTCATCGGAATTGGATGATTTATTTGTGTCAACTTTTTTAATGTTTCCATCATCACACGCGTCCTAAAGTGAATTTTAGATTTCGAGTTTAATAGAACAAAGAATTCATATTTATTTTATAATTTTTTTATTTTAATTTATTGAAAAAGAGGACAGAGATATTTGATATATTAATATGTTTTATAATATGTTATAGAATATATATTACTTATACACTATTCACACTACGCGAAAGTACCATGTTATAGCCGTCATATTTCATGTTCATAACAATTCGTTTCAGACTACGTTTTAAGTTGTTAAATTTGACAGTTTGATTTATTAATACTTTTTATCAAAGAAAATTTTTTACATTTCTGTATTGTTTTGTTTTTAAAAAATTATCTTTCAAAATAAATTTTAAATTAATTAAAAATAAGGGATATCAAAATTCATAAAAAATTGATAAATCTAAAAAATGTCAAATATATTAAAAAATTGAAGTACACAACCTTGAAAAATAACATGTTAAACTGAGTAACGTGTTATTTTCACAATACTTTTGACAACTTTTTTTCATACAAATTTCTAGTTACTTGGAAATTTTAACAACTAAATAACGCGTTGACGCAGATAACATGTTACTTTCGCGTAGTGAGAATAGGGTATTAGTTTTATATCCTATCCTATTTCATTATTGGATCATATCAGTTTTTTTTTTTTTTTCTTTATTTATAAAAAAATAATATAATTTTGTTAGTTAATAATTTTATGATTTTTCAATATTTTATTTGAATAGTAGTTACATTAGTTTTATTACGACAATGGCATAAAGCTGTTAGTCTTATTATGAAGATGTTCCTTTTCTCATATGTAGGAAAATGTAGTTTCTCATTTCGGAAAGGGTCAATATGTGTTTTTATATACAATATTGAGTTTGGGCAATAATATAGTCTATAAACTATAATCCATTTAAAAAATTCTTTATTATTAAAGGTTTAATTTAAACTAGATAGTTGGATGCTATCAATTTTGAAACTTATGGGAGGCTCAATTTTATAAAAAAATCCCTTGGCTAATAGTAGTGAAATTTTAAAATTTATGTTTTAAAACTATTCTGTTATTACTTTGTAACTCAATGAATCGTAATATGCTACTAACTTTTAACTTTTTTTTTAATATATTATTTTTAACTTCTATTATATAATATAATCATTAACATTTGATTAAACTTTGTTTATGGTAACAAATTAAATTTAATTAGCAGAGGATAATTAGCAATTAGCAATAAATATTGCAACGCCCGCTAGGATATTTCCGTTTTCGAAACTCTGGTTTTGAAACTAAAGAAAATAGTTTATTGATAAGAGGAAAGAGGATTTAGTTCTCTGTGATTGGCTAATAAAACAGCATGTTATACACAATCGAAAACTTTAAAAATATTCAAAGCTACAATACCAGATTCATTAGAATGATTTAGGCTTATATTCACCTTCTCGCAAAGATTAGCTTTCGGATCACCAGATATTTACGTCTCAGATATCCCAACAGCTTTAATATATCTCAAAAGTAAATCGATTTAGCTATATGTGTGTCTATCAGTCTATCTGCGTGTCATCATAATAACTCAAAAACTAGAAAAGCTATTGAAGTTTTTGAAACTCTATATAAATTTTTTTAACAATATGAATTTCTTCACAATTAATTATACTAGAAAGAAGAAATATATTAGAGCAAGCACTTTTATAAAGTTTTAAAATATTAAGGCTTCATTTTCGGAGAGCTGCCTTACAAATGTTGAAACCTTTAAAAGTTAGCAATTAAATGGCATGCTTGATTCAAGCTTCTTTTTAAATTTTAAGATTTCTCTGGACAATGCTAAGAGTAGTTGCCATAGTGACTGCTGAATTCATAGTACACATCTTTACAACTAATAATCCTAGAAGTTGGACATCACTCAGACAAAATTTTAGGGATTTAAAAATTTCTTTTTCTAATTTTGTTTTATAAAAAACACTAATGCGGTGGTCTGGCCCACCTCCAGGGGGATGTTGTTTTTGTATATTAATTTTTTTTTTGTATAATATCCCTCATGATAGTTTATTTATTTTAAATATTTTATTGGGTTTGTACGAGTATCTTAAAGTTGACAAGGGAAACTATAATCTTCGTCGTTTTTTTTTGTTTTTTGCAAAACTATCGTACTTATTTCATCGGAATTGGATGATTTATTTGTGTCAACTTTTTTAATGTTTCCATCATCACACGCGTCCTAAAGTGAATTTTAGATTTCGAGTTTAATAGAACAAAGAATTCATATTTATTTTATAATTTTTTTATTTTAATTTATTGAAAAAGAGGACAGAGATATTTGATATATTAATATGTTTTATAATATGTTATAGAATATATATTACTTATACACTATTCACACTACGCGAAAGTACCATGTTATAGCCGTCATATTTCATGTTCATAACAATTCGTTTCAGACTACGTTTTAAGTTGTTAAATTTGACAGTTTGATTTATTAATACTTTTTATCAAAGAAAATTTTTTACATTTCTGTATTGTTTTGTTTTTAAAAAATTATCTTTCAAAATAAATTTTAAATTAATTAAAAATAAGGGATATCAAAATTCATAAAAAATTGATAAATCTAAAAAATGTCAAATATATTAAAAAATTGAAGTACACAACCTTGAAAAATAACATGTTAAACTGAGTAACGTGTTATTTTCACAATACTTTTGACAACTTTTTTTCATACAAATTTCTAGTTACTTGGAAATTTTAACAACTAAATAACGCGTTGACGCAGATAACATGTTACTTTCGCGTAGTGAGAATAGGGTATTAGTTTTATATCCTATCCTATTTCATTATTGGATCATATCAGTTTTTTTTTTTTTTTCTTTATTTATAAAAAAATAATATAATTTTGTTAGTTAATAATTTTATGATTTTTCAATATTTTATTTGAATAGTAGTTACATTAGTTTTATTACGACAATGGCATAAAGCTGTTAGTCTTATTATGAAGATGTTCCTTTTCTCATATGTAGGAAAATGTAGTTTCTCATTTCGGAAAGGGTCAATATGTGTTTTTATATACAATATTGAGTTTGGGCAATAATATAGTCTATAAACTATAATCCATTTAAAAAATTCTTTATTATTAAAGGTTTAATTTAAACTAGATAGTTGGATGCTATCAATTTTGAAACTTATGGGAGGCTCAATTTTATAAAAAAATCCCTTGGCTAATAGTAGTGAAATTTTAAAATTTATGTTTTAAAACTATTCTGTTATTACTTTGTAACTCAATGAATCGTAATATGCTACTAACTTTTAACTTTTTTTTTAATATATTATTTTTAACTTCTATTATATAATATAATCATTAACATTTGATTAAACTTTGTTTATGGTAACAAATTAAATTTAATTAGCAGAGGTCATTAAAACCAATCAAAATGTTGTTTTATGATATTAGCATAATTCTAAGAAAGTTTTAGTTTAAGTTTTTATCCCCACTTCTTTGATTTTTATTGTTATTTTATTGACTAAGTCAATAAATAAAAAAAAAAACAAAAAAAAAAGAAGAAGTTCTTTAAACTTGATTAATTGCAGACATAAAAAATCTATTTTTTTTTTTTGCGAATTAAACCTGATGATGGTGATATATCTTTAAGGTTTTAAGACATTTGTTCGCCAAACACACCTTTCTTTTTTTACTAATAGATCATCTAATTTCAAATTAATGTGGTAGCAATTACTGTCATTTTAGTATTATGATAATAAATCCTTAAAAGTAAAAGGAAATTAAAAAAAAAAAATCAGATCATTTTCATTTTGTATAAAATGGTCTCCGAATTCTCAATTCAACATCATTCTTAAACTTTCAGTTGAAGATTAAACATTACAAAACAATTGCCAAAATGGTAAGAATATTATAATCGTCGACGCCTTTTAAACTCAAAATTGGATTAATTTAAATTTTTGTATTTGTTTCTTAATTTAGTTCAAATTTATTGCAACAATCTGTGTATTCATTGCTGCTGCTAATGCTGCTGGAATTTCAAATGAATATTTACCACCAGTACAAGATGTAGCATATCAACAACCAGCTCCAATTGCACAAAGTTATGAAGCTTCATCATATGAAGTACCATCCGGTGGATTTGTAGATGCTGAACCAGCACATAGTTATTCCGATGATGAAGGATACCGTTACAAAACAGCTAAACGTCGCGTCTTCAGAAATCGTCGTGTCTTCAGACAAAGACGTCGTTATTAAATGTATCGCGATTTTTTGCAATACATATTCTAGTATATGATATGATTAAATTGGCACAACTTTAGGAATTGATTTTGAAAAAAAATTAAATAAAACAATATATTATAATATAAAATTAAAGTTTTTTGTTTTTGTTAGACAAAGTAATAGAAAGGTTATAAAAATTTCTAACGAATTTCTGAAGAATGGTTATAGAAATTTGTTATTCATAGAATCGTTACGAATTGTTTCTTATATAAAAAGTTTGTATATTTAAAATTGAAACTTAACTTTGAATAACAGACCATAAATTCAGGTCTTGGAAGTTTTAATCGAACCTAGACCAAATGGGTATATCTCAAATTAGAACAAAGGGTAGTTTTTCCTATTTCCCTTGTGTTCCTGAAATTTGGGATTAATTGAATTTGTGGTACCGATATTTCCCACACACCTCTCAATACTTAAAAGCATATCTTTGAAACTAATGAAAATAATAACTTGAAATTAGAGGGGTTTTCTCCTATTTATATTATTTCTCTAAAATTTGCTATGAAATTAAATGGGGTTCCCACACTTCTCCCAATAGCTAAATTCATAAAAGAATAGAAATTTTAAATTTATGCAAGCATGTTTTGACTCTTTCTTTTATGTTTATGAAATTTTTAGAGAAATTAGGGTACTGGCTCGAATAGCCGTTGAAATTGATAGAGGTAGGAACTTGAAATTTGGTAGAAGATATTTCGGTTTTTTTTCGATATTTTCCTAAATCTCAAACTGAGTTTACAAAATTCGCATTATTGTAGTGCACATGTATATTGCGCATTATTCTCCGAAGGGAGTCAATCGACAGACCCGAATTTAATAATGGAGTCTGGTATATATTGAAGTATGCATTTTAATATCTTTTTATTGTAACAATTGCATAACTTACTTATATTTTTTTAGCTTTGTAAGTGCATATAATTGAATGTTGATTTTGTTTTTATAGAGTTTTTGGTTGTACTCGTCTCGTACACTGCCGTCCTAAGAAAGAAAGTCGTTTCTACATTTTCTTGGTTTTAGGTAATTTAACTTTTAGTGTTTTATATTTGCGCATCGCTATGTTAAATTATTTTTGAGTTTGAGCTTAGGTAATAGTAATCAAATTAAAAACCAAAATTTCACTGAATTTGCAACGAGATATGTGACATTTTTTCTTAGTACAATGTTGTGAGACATTTATCTGGAGTCAAATATTCCATTATCCCGAAAATTCTCCTTTTCGCGCTTACGACTTTTTTCTTTAGCACGGCAGTACACTAAGCACACTCAATAATATCAATGCAATTTTTTTGAAATTAGTCCGAAATTTTTAAATAAATTAGGGTTTTTTAATTAACCTTCATATCTTGAGAGTCAGCACTTCGTTGGTTTAAGTTGGTTATTGAAAAAAAAACCAATTTCATTTCAGGTTTAGGAGTTGTGTGTTGGAATATGAAAAGAGCAAAGCTAAAGAGAGAGTGTTTGTACTAAATTCTGTATTTATATTTTGATATTACAATGAATAAAAATAAAAAGTAATTCAAAGAAAGAGAATTTCTATGTCGTTATCGAGCAAAACACAAGAGTAACATAATTTTAAAGGAGATATTTTAAATAAGTTTCATTTTAGGAAAATTGTTTAATGATTTTATATTAAATTTTATGAATCCGTAATAAAATTACTGCAGATAGAAATTGTCAAAATGTTCATACAAATTAAATTGTATGTTTTCAATGAAACTCTAAAAAACTTACCATCTCACAATTATTCGTAATTATCCGTAATGTTTTCAATGAATAAATTTTGTAAAAAAATATTTAATTTATGTAAGGAATAGACTCATTACGGTCACTCGGTTTTTAGTTATTCGAATGTCAGTTATTACCAAAATTGTTTCCTATTCTTTACTTCAAATGATTTTATGATGACAGTTTATCATTTAATACTATTCGTATATTTAGTACTTACGATGCATGAATACTCTAGTTTAGAAATAAATATAGTACATATACATATATCTCAATGAAACACAATATGACAGTATATATGTAATAAACACTTTAGTAGCAACGAATGATTATTATATTAATATTTGTAATTGTATAAGTTTTTTTCATTGAAATTTTTAAATATGAGTACAAATTTTAACAAATTTTGTAAATCAATATATAACTATTTATTTATTTATTCATTTATGTACAGTCCCCTACCCCATACAATTTTGATAAATGAGTGAATTTACCTTTCCTTTTCAGGTGGGGCAGTTAAATTAATTTTATATTTATGATATAAACTATTGCGATATCAATTATAATTTATATTTTTTTTTATTAGATATGATCTGACCAGGATAACACGAGACTTTTCGATTGAAAGACCGACACTTTAACCACTGATCTATCGGTCAGATGTTATATAACATATATAAACATGTTCATTATAAGAAGTTGCTGGATTATACTAACGATAAGTTTTTATGAACTTATTATTTATCTAAGTAAAAACTTCCCATTTGGATTGAATAGATTTCATTGGAGGATTCTTTTGTTTAATTATGCTTAAATAAACACAAATAGTAATAAATAATCATAAATAGTAATAAACCCTTGCCCTGTAGCATCTTGTACACCTGCTTATAAAAATAAATTAAAAAGGAAAAATAAAATTCTTATAACATTCAGCTTTATTAAGTCATTTTTTTGAAAATTAATTTATTCAGACACGATGTTTGAAGACACGACGGTTTCTGAAGACACGGCGTTTAGCTGTTTTGTAACGGTATCCTTCATCAGATGAGAAGCTATGAGCTGGAGCAGCATCAACTGCATCAAAACCATGTGAAACACCACCACCAAAGCTACCACCATGTGAGACACCACCGGCATGACCACCGCCTACAACTCCACCGGCATGACCACCGCCTACAGCTCCACCGAATGAGCCACCGCCAGCATGACCACCGCCTACAGCTCCACCGAATGAGCCGCCACCAACACCAGCACCACCACCGCTAAATGCTACATCTTGTACTGGTGGTAAATATTCATTTGAAATTTGAGCTGCAGCGGCAGCAATCAAAACACATATTGTTGCAATAAATCTGAACTAAATTTAGTATCAAAAAAATTATAAATTAGTAAGGTAATCCATTTTCGAAGTTAAAGACGATGGTTAGAATATTCTTACCATTTTGGCAATTGTTTAATCTTCAGCTGAAAGTTTTAAACTGATCGTAATTGAGAAATGAACATCATTTTATACAGAATGAAAACTGGATTTTTTTTGTTATCCTTTTACTTTCAAGGATTTATCGTCATATATAATATTAAAGCAACACGGGTTTCATTTCTTAATTAATAAATCGTTTTTTGTATATTAACATTCTATTTTGTTTAATTATGAATTAATATTCTAATTCTTTATTTTATTTTTTTTTCTTAAAAAGTGTTAGTTTTTTTTAGTGTGATTTTTTTTCATATTCATATTTTTTATATTTGAACCAAAAAGCATTTTAAGAGAATTATTACTTTCACTTTTATAATAGATTGTTTACTTTCATATTTTTAATAATTCCTTCCTTCTAGAGAAAGAATGAGAAATATTGTAGTAATAATTAATAACTCCTTTTTTTCAATGTTAAACGACAACACTAATAAATAACGTTATTGTTTCATGGTATATAATTATTGAGAGAATTGAAAACTATTAAGAATATGAACATCGATGTACAGGAGTGAGGGAGATCGATATGTTCTTTTGTTTACTACTAGGAAATGAGTAAAAGAAATTGTATTACCAAAAAAAATTAATTTATAATTATAAAAAATAAAAATATATATATATAACTATAATTCAGTTTAATAAAAATGTTTCAAAAAACAAGTAATGAAGCAATAGTAGATTGAGGCAAAAGACTTAGTAATACCCTATACCTAAAAAATGAAATGTAAATTTAACATTCATATTGGAATTTAATATAAAATGAAAACATAAAATGCTTTTTTTTATTAGCTTTTTAACAAATTGTAATTGTATTGGAAAATTAAGAACATTATGTTTGTTTTGTTTTGTGTGACGGTTGACAATTAAACGCACCACCTTTCATTTTCATCTCAAAATTCAGAAAAATTAAGGAAAAATAAGATAACAACTGTACCTCTACTAATATTTCAGGTTTCTATCTGTTTTAGTTTGGAAGATATACTTTTTGGGTCTTGGGAGCTGTGTGGATGATATCCAAACCACTCAACCCATTTATTCCTAACCTTAGGAACATAATATAGAAGAACAGAATACGCGCTTACAGTACCAAATTTTAAGTCATTATCTCTATTTATTTCAAAGATATGCTTTTGAGTCGTACGAAGTACCTGAACCACAACTCCAATTCATCCTAGCTGTAATTTTAGTCAAGGGAAAAAGGGAGAAGTTTGAAAGTTCTATTTAATTTTTGTTCGAACGAACAAATCAACATTGATATATCGATTCAAAAGGGGATCAATAGTATATATACATTTCCATTCATAAATATGTTGCTTCCTTTTTGTGGTTAAAAACTTTATACCACACTAAGTGCGTTTGAATTTACAAAGCGTTCTCAAAATTTTTTGTAGAATCCCTATTGTTTTTGGTTAAAATTTAACGTCGATTTCGTGTAGCTGCCATACAAATTTTTAGAATAATTTAGAAAAATTTAAAACTGAAAAAACTGGGAAGTTGAAAATTAAACCGTTCAAATATAAGAATAGGGAAAGTATTTCTGTTAAGTTTCCAAAAGTTAGGGCTTCATTTTCGAGTTATTTTCACACAAGTTTTGATTTCTTTGTAAGTTAATTACAATGCGAGCTTATATTCCAAATGGGCACGTAATTCAATAATACAAGAGCATTAGTTATTAGTTGATTGATTGAAATTAGTTGAGGATATTCTGAGCAAAGCCAAGTTCCTCAGTTATAACGAAAGAAAAACACTAAAATGGGTGCACAAGTGTATCAGACAGTTAGCAAGAGCAACTATAATCTTTATTGTTTTTCCTCTAGAAGGAAGTAATTATATTCAAATATAAAAGTAAACAATCTATATATAAAAGTGAAAGTGACGATTCTCTTAAATTGCTTTGTGGTTGAAAAATAAAAAATTATGAATATGGAAACAAAGAAACCACCACACTAAAAAAAAACCATAATTATAATATTAATTCATAATTAAACAAAATAGAAAAAAAGAATGTTAATATAAAAAAAACGATTTATTAATTAAAAAACAGAAACCCGTGTTGCTTTAATATTATTTATGACGATAAATCCTTGAAAGTAAAAGGATAACAAAAAAAATCAAATTTTCATTTTGTATAAAATGATGTCCAATTCCTCAATTAAATATCAGTCTTAAACTTTCAGCTGAAGATTAAACAATTGCCAAAATGGTAAGAATATTCTAACCATCGCCTTTAACTTCGATAATGGATTACCTTACTAATTTTTAATTTTTTTGATACTAAATTTAGTTCAGAATTATTGCAACAATATGTGTTTTGATTGCTGCCGCTGCAGCTCAAATTTCAAATGAATATTTACCACCTGTACAAGATGTATCATTTAGCGGTGGTGGTGCTGGTGTTGGTGGCGGCTCATTCGGTGGAGCTGTAGGCGGTGGTCATGCTGGTGGTGGCTCATTCGGTGGAGCTGTAGGTGGTGGTCATGGTGGAGCTGTAGGCGGTGGTCATGCTGGTGGTGTTTCACATGATTTCGATGCAGTTGATGCTGCTCCAGCTCATAGCTTCTCATCTGATGAAGGATACCGTTACAAAACAGCTAAACGCCGTGTCTTCAGAAACCGTCGTGTCTTCAAACATCGTGTCTGAATAATTTAATTTCGAAAAAAATGAATTAATAAAGCTTTATATTATAAGAACTTTATTTTTCTTTTTTAATTTATTTTTATCAGGTATACAAGATGCTAATACAGGGTAATGGTTTATTACTATTTATATGTTTATTTATAAACTTCTTGTGTGCAATTAGCATAATTAAACAAAAGAATCCTCCAATGAAATCTATTCAGTCTAAATGGGAAGTTTTTACTAAGACAAATAATAAATTCATAAAAAATTATCGTTAGTATAATCCATCAACTTTTTATAATGTACATGTTTATAAAAAATTGTTTTTATGTTGGTTACGAAATTTGAGTTTTGGAAAAAGTGTAAATTCTCGAGCAAAAGAATATCCCGAAGAACTTTTAACTCTGGAACTTTTGTCATATACCGAAATATTGAAAAGGGAAAACTTTTATTCATTTCATAGAAATGAGTATCAGATTTTCGGGAAAATTAATAAATTTACAGGTATACTTGATCTGTAGGCGTTCCCTATAATACAAAAGTTATCGTATTTTTATAAAATAAAAAAGTTTTTAAAAGCGCAAGTAATAAATAATAGCCCTGATTTGGGTTGCCTCCTCGAAAAAAGTAATATATAATAGCCCTGATTTGGCTTTAACGAAAAACTAATTTTTTGATTTCGATGGTCATAAAAAATGTAAATACGTAATCAAATAATGAAATTAAAGCGATTTTGATAATTACTCTTTGTGAAAAATTTTTATATTCGCCTAAATACTGGCGAACATAACTTGTTGGTAACAATTCTTACATTTCTTTTAAAATTATACTTTATAAAGTTTCGATTGTGATATTGCCACATTAAAATCAACTGTTGCTCTCTAATAAGATCTAATAGTTAATTTTAATATCGAAGGAACAGACTCTGATCGTACATTTATTTTAATTTTCCCACACATTCGATTTAAAATAAATAAAAAATAATTCTTATTTAAATGAAAGTTCTTGTTAAAACTGGATTAAATGTTTCTTTTCAATTAGTAATATACCTAAATAATGTATATATGTATAAACAAATACTTACATGTAATTACTTAATTTTAATCAATTTGACAAATGTCTCATGAATGTCGGTGCTCTAATGTCGAATTTCAAAGAAAATGAAACAGAACAATTAATTTTCATTTTTATGAAATTTTATTTTGTTTATTTTTTTAAGCGCTAACTGTTCAAATATTTGTCTAATATGCCAGTATATAACATAGGTACATGTTTGAACAGAGGATCATATTATATTTGTATTATTAGAATTTCACATACAATTTAAACATGAGACAGTACTAGGCCTTATAACATGTAAAAACGTCTTAGATTATCAATAGATACAATTCTATTCTGGTTTATATTGTAATATTTTTCATTTGAGTTATATGGTATTCTATATCTGTGAGTTATATTATTTAATTAAATTATTTGTTTATATTTTGCATTTGTTTATATTGTTATATTAAGGTTTTTTAAATTCAAGCCATTAATTTGAACCCAATGTCGAAGGGTAGTTAAGTCGAGTCGAAAACTAGAAAATTTTTTTTTTTACTTTCATTGGTTTTCGAACCTGAGCTTTTGGCATGAAAGGTCGGCACTGTAACCACTATGCCATGACTATCAAAATCAGTGCCTATTTCTTGATTACCTGAAAACTTCACTTAAAATCTTAAATTTAATATAGATCTACTAAAAATTCCAAATGTTTTATCTTCCCTTATTTTTGCTTGTAAATATTTACCCTTTGCTAGAATGTCAACAATTAGACCAGTTCCAGTTTATGACTCTTGTAATAGCAATATAATAATTGCATTTGATTTAAAATTTTTGAATTCAATCATTGCGTGTTTTTGACGTTTTAAAATATTGTCGTTCTTTGGTTGTACTCCAGAGTGTTCAAGAATTTGTAAAAAGTAAATTATGTTGAATTTTTTTTATTATGAAATAAAACAAATCATTTTTTCTAACCAAAATTATTTTATGTCAGTATTGTTTTTTTTTTTTTTTTTTTTACAAAAATTCGTTTTTTTTTATACTAAAAAAAAAAAAAAAAAATAATTCAAAGAAAATTTTGAAATTTTTTTTTTTTTTAACTACACAGGAAAATTTTTTGAAAATAACGTTGGAATCACAACATTTTTCAAAAAAAAAATTAAACAAAAAAATAAAAAATTAAAAAAAAATTATCGTTTTTTAAAAACAGTCAAAAAATCATATAGGAATATTTCTCAACAAAATTTAATAACGACGTCTGACGACACGGTTTCTGTAGACGCGACGTCTAGCTGTTTTGTAACGGTAACCATCATCTTGTGAGAAACTGTGTGCTGGTTCAACATCAACATGATTACTTACGGGTGGTAAATATTCACTGCTTGGTTCTGAGAAATGTTGTTGAACTGGAGCTGGTGCACTGAAATGTTGTTGTACTGGTGCTGCTTCAAAATGTTGTTCTACTGGTGGTAAATATTCATTTGATATTTGTGCATTAGCAACAGCTAAAATGCATAAAGCAACAGCGATTTTAAACTGGAAAAAAATTTAAAATTTAATTAATTTAAAAATGTGTTTTATTTTTTTTATATATTTTTAATTATTACCATATTTAATTTTTTCTTTTTTTGTCTAAACTTCAGAACTGAACGTTTAAGAATGATAAATTTTAAGAATTTTTTCTTCAATTTATATACTTTTAATATGAATTTAAAATTCAGATTAAATATATATATATATGTATATATATATATACTAGTATATGTATTAATTAAAATTATTCAAAATATTAAAAATAAAAAACATAAGAAAAAAATTATGTAAATTTTGTTTTAAATTCTAAATTTTGTATATATATATATATATATATATTAACTACCGCTTACCCTTCTTTTGACATTTAAAACGCACTATAAAAATACAAAAAAAAAACAAAAAAAGTTATAAAAGTGTCAAATTAAATTCTCTTAACCTCTGAAAATGAAAATTAGCATTTAATGGTAATTATATATATATACATATTAGGAAGAGTTAAAATAGAAAATTATAATCTTTTAAAGGTATACAGACTATACCAAAATCCAATAACCGAAAAAACATCAAAAAATACTTTATTATTTTGATTCATAATTAATTCTTAAATATATATTTATAGTTTTCATATTTGTTTATAGTCTTTTGGACATTATCACCTGCTTGCTTGTGTTCTATTTAGAATTTAAAAACCGGAAATTTTTATCTAAAGATACATTTTTGGTTTTTAGTATGTATTATTATAATTATATTGAAGCTTCTCTAAAACTTAACCATATTTTAATATTTCCTAAAATAAAGAAAAAAAAAATAAAAAAACAAAGTTTATGACTATAAATTTAAAATATCAATTCATTCACCAAAAAAAAACTCAATTTGCCGCTTACATAACAATGAAACGTATATTATAAAAACCTAACGTTAGCATCTTTTTTTTTTTAATTTTTTTAAATATATATATCTATACTTATATAATAAAAATTTTATAAATACATATATATGTATAGATGTATAGGAATCGAATGTTCGCATTTTCTTAGCAGTTTGATTTTTAATAATTTTTTGGTAATATAAAATTAATTTATATAATGAATATTTTGTGAGAATAATTTTTTATTGTTGTTATTTTTGTTTTTGTTGTTATTTTTTGTTTAGGACATTTTCTGTCCGTCCGTTTGTTTGTACGTTTCTACGTTTATAAAACTTTTAACTTAATAAATAACAAAAATTTTAAAAACAGATATACCTAGGTATTGTAAAATAATTTATTACATTGAAGAACTTTTTTCTTTATAGTCCCACCCGTTATGGTGCTACAGCCCTTAAAAGTTTAAAAAAGCCCTATATTTAAATTGTTATAACCGAAGTACTTTACAAACTGGAAACATCAAACGATAGCTGCTTTTATAAGCTGTATAATTGTATATAAATAAATTTATAACATAGAAATATAGAAATGCCTAATAATTGAAATATAAAATTTTTACAATATAAAAAACAAATAGAATTGTATCTATTGGAAATTTAAGACGTTTCTATATTCGATAACGGCTGGGTGGCACAATGGTTAGATTGCTGATCTTTCATACGATAAGCCCGGGTTCGAAACTCAGTGAAAGTGAAAATTTTTAACTAGTGTTCGATTCAACTCAGTTACCTTCGTCATTTTGTTCAAATTAATGCCTTAAATTAATTATATATCTTTAATAAGAAATATATTAATATAAAAATATGAAAAAATACAAAATATAACAAATAATTTAGTTGAATAATATAACTCACAGATATTGAATCTCACTAGTACTATATCTTATGTTTAAATTGTATGTGGAATTTACTAAGATAAACTCTAATAAAAAGAATATAATGGGGGTCATTCCAACATGTCGACAGGGTTATTAGGCTAACAGTTGAACAGTTAGCAATAAAAAAAAAAAATTTACCAACTGTGCAGGGCTTGCCATTCGGTGCTTTTATTTATCTTTAAGTTATGAAAATCAATTTTTGCAAAATTCTTCCAAATGTTTAAGTAAGCAATAAGAAATTTTGAGAGAAGTTAAATATATATTAAAGTAAATAAGAATTTTAAAAAAAATTTTTTGACGAATTGATCATTGTCTAATTTTGAAAATGTGCTTTTTCCCTTATTCTTGATTTTTTTTCATCACTAATTTTGTTTGTTTATTTTGATTTTATAGCGTAAACTGATCATTTTAAGCTTTCAAAATTTTTATCTATTTAATTTATGATCATCGGCAAGTTGCAGTTTTATTAACATAATTGGCTACTAACCATAAGTTGTAGTTGTTCAGAAGTGCTGGTAATCAGTTTTAATACAAGTTGGAGAAATTTAAAGTAATGGCTAATTAATTGTACGGTTTTTTGAAAAAAAAAAACGATTATAAAATAAAATTGGGATATTTGTAGTAAATCGTTCATACCAGCTTTAATAATTGCCTTTCTTCTATTAATAGTTGTTAATTATCTATATTTAACTAAATTTATTATCAAGTGGATATAAAACTTAATTATATTTCTAATATTGTTAATAAATTGATTTTAATTGTGTTTATTTTTTTGGTAATTTTGAATTTTAGTTCAAATTTTAAATTTGTTTTGTATTGTGTACCTTTTGTTTTTAATTAACTTAAAAAACTTTTATTAAATTATTCTTTAAAAGGTACAAGTATAGTTATTCTGAGGTATATATTATAATATACCTTAACCGTTTTTACTTCAAATAATTTAAATTACTGAACGAGAGTTCATTTGAATCGAAAAGGTCTACACCTGAAATGAAATAATTTTCATTTAAAATAAAAAAAATTCACTTAAATTGAAAATGTCTTCAGTTAAAGTAAAAAAAAATTTTATGAAAATGGATAAATTGGAAATTACAAAAGAAACTAAAAAAGAAATTTAGAGTCCTTCTTGTTATGTACTGTCCAAACTTTTTATATCTAATTATTATATGTAATATATGTACCTTTACTATATGATCAGCATTTATATAATATAATACTTCTTCAAATGATCTACATATGAAATCTCAATTAGTTTTTACAGTGTCTACAACTATTTGAATCACTGCTTAACCTTAATGGAATGCTTATATTAATAAGCCAACTTAATCATATAATTCTGCAATCTACAAAACATTTCAAGCATTGCTTCAAAAATGAAGCTATATGCGTCCCTCTATATATTTTTACTGTATGAATGATCAAAAAATTTTTTAACAGGTGTACAGAAAATATATATATGTTCACAATGGCTTAATCGATTCATTTCCATTCTTTTCCATTCATTTAACATCTCTAAGTCAATTGTAGATTTTAATTTGTAAGATTGAATACTAAAATTTCTGCGCAAATGCTGCAGCGCAATAAAATACTTATAAAATAATCTCACAACTTTCATTTAATACTTCCTATTGCACTTAAACTTAAATTTATTCTTAAATCTAATTTTAGATTTTTAATTTTCAAACAAAATGATTTATTATGTATAGTGTGTTAATTAAAAATACATTTGTTTAATTTTTGAAAATTTAGTTAATGCTAATAAAACATTAAAAAAAAAACATCGTCGTAATAAAATAACAGGTGTGTAATAAAAATTTTTTTATATCTTTTTCTATTCTAAAATTTTAAAAACCATTTTTAAAATTTTATCAATATATTGTTCAAAATATATTAATTTTTAAGAGTTTTTAAATAAAAAAACAATGTTTTTTTTTTTCAGAAAAGTAATAAAATATCTAACATATATATTTAGTAATAAAATTATATTGCTTAAAAATATTAAATATCTAATCTTAGAACATGTATTTATATCTTTTAAATTTTTATAATTCGTTTTTAAAACTGTTTTCGAATGCAAACATATTGTGTCTTCTAAAATCTTATTTTAATATTGCAATGTTGTATGTTTGTAATAATAACATTTTATGACTATGCAATTCCAAGTGCATAAATGTTCATTTTTTTTGAGAAACATTTTCAAAAGATTTTGTAAAAATGTGCTTATATAATTTTATTCTGTTCGTTCGTCCGGCTGCATGTTTAAAAAAAATTTACGCCTTAAAATTGAAGAAAGTGTCTCTAAGGGTGCAGGGTTAGAAATACCAGGGTCATAAGTCCCTTAGGGATTTATTGGATGTACAACAATATGTATTTTTATATTTATCTGTGCGAGACACAATATTAGGAAGCATATTTAGGTTTGTTAAAAATCAAAGTTTACCCTTTTTCCAGAATATTTATATTCTGGTTGTTTTCTTAATTTTGGAAAAAGGGAATACTCTGATTCCGAATTAAACCCCAAAATGTGTACCCATCACTGATATTATAAAATAAAAATTAATATTTTTTTTATTATTACTAATAGTTTTTAAGCTGAGAACTGTATAAGGGAGTCAAAACTCCCAAAGTCCCACTAAGTGGGTCATAAATCCCTAAGGGACTTATGACCCTGGGAGTTCTGACCCTGCACCTCTCTAAGTTTCAACCATTTTTGTTTAAATAATAAAGTTCTAAGAAAAATTTCAAATTTTAGAAGGAGTCACAATTTAATTTCTAAAACCTGAAAACTTTGAATGGAATAGGTGGAGTTAAATCCTCGAGAATCCCCATAAGTTTGCTTAGTAGCAATTTCAGAACCTTTCCCATTGAAAGGCTATTAGGACTTAAAAATTTCCAATTTTTATAAATCAGTAACTTTGTCACCAATCTTTATATTTTCAAATTTAAACTCAGTATGAAACATTACATAATTTTGAAAATTTGCTTTTTTAAAAACTCTTGTTATTTTTCATCACTTGTTTTTTTGTTATTTCTTGAAAGCACTACCAAATTCATAATTTTTCAGGTTAATTCATAAAGAACCTAAAAATCTTTAAATAAAACTTTAGTCTTAATGTTTATTTAAATTGAAATTTGAACTAAACAGAAACGAATAAAAGAATATATTATAATATTATACCAAAATTGCACCAACCACTAGGTATCAATGATCACCAATCCAAAAATAAGTTTTTGAATTTGATTCTCTAGTCAAAATCAAAATTTTTTTTCAAATATTGTTTTAGTGCAACTTATTAAAAATTATATAAAAGTGCAATAAAATCCTGTTGTCCTGGCTAATAAGATACAATAGATTCCCGATTAATTAGTGCTCTATTAATTATGCTATAGAATTACGATTAATGCCCCACAAAATAATAAAGAATATGGATGAGTGCTCTATAAGTGCACTTGAATTAGGTTTATAAATATACAAACTGTTCTAATTAGAAGCTTAACAGCTAACAGTTTATATTTTATACATAATAATTTAAATAAATATCTAAATATTTATAAAGATATATATTAAAAATACTTTAAGCTTGTAATATTACACCTACAGTCTTAAGATTTTTCATGAAAGCTGAGTACTATACTATTGCACCAACCACTCATTCATTAAATTTTCAAATATTATTTTGGGACAGTTAACACTTATTAAATGTTATTTGATTAGTGCTCTATTTTGCTATATTGAATCCTCTATTAGTTGCAATAGGATCTTGATTATACATTGCTCTAATCACTAGCTATCATAGCTCATATTTTATAAACTTATTAATCAAAATAAATAATTATAAAATTTATTCTTTTAAAACTACAAAATATATAAATTTAAAAAAACACTGAAGTTTACGTCAAAAATCTTTAAACCAAGCTTAATATTTTTTTTTTCTTTGGAATAAATATAAAAAACAGTCGAAGGTCTTTGATCCATATTTATATTAAACCTTTGATCTCTAACTTTCTATACCTAAAATTCTTGAAAAAAAATCCAAGAAGCTAATAAAAATCTTCACTTTATCAACTTAATTAAGAATAAATTTAATCTTAAAACTTCTAAAAAAAAATCCAATTTAACTCTAAAAAAAAAATTTAATTAATTGTATATTTAATTTAAAGTGACAAATTACTTTTTTCCAAGAACATTTTATCCACACTTATTTTAATTAGAAAATATACATTATCATAAAAAAATTGTGTAATTTTTTTTTATTTTTAAATCAATTAAGGGCCTATTAAAACAACTTTTAATTAAAACAAAACTAAGACAATGAAGAAACAATTGTATAGCATTAAAAACTTATTTTGAGAGTTTCAGATCACGAAAAGCGTCTAAATTAAGCTTAGAGAAATTTTTTAGCATGATCTCATTAATTATTCTCGACGTAAGGGTATTTCATGAATGTGACTTTTCACGAACTTCCGATAACTGTGATTAGGTTTTTGCGAAGCCATTTATCCAAAAAAGAGCTTCTCCACTGAAGATAATTTTTATGTAAAAAAATTACGAAAAATAATCGAAGTATATTCATTGAATTCAGTTGTAACTATTTCTATATGTGCAACTGTGTTTCATTGTATCGTTATTTGTCCAATATAACGAGGGAATAGAAAGCTTCGAAAACCATCTATTGAATTATGCGGCGTTTCTTTAAGTAGATGGCAACTTTAAACCATTAAAACTACATCCCTTTTGAACCAAACTTTAGAGAGGGACCTGTGATACAAATGTACAGTTTGATTTCGGGGATATGGAATGATTTAGGAATTTTGGTTAGGGTACTTTGCGATTGTTGGATTATTAGGGATGGGGAAAAATTGGGATGGATTATTTAAAAGAAAGTTGTTAGTGATCTTCTTAAATGAAGCTAAATCGTACACACATACATTATCCACTTTGGGGAACACATTTTGTGGAATATGATTCCATAAACGTGATAATCGATTCATCTATGTTCAGTTTCATATACAAACTAGCAGACCAGCTAATCGAATTAAGTGATTGGACCAATAAATAAATTGTCAAATAGAATTTAAAGGCAAATCTATTAAAAAAACAATGAAGCGAAGTCGTAAAACAATAGCAAAGTTATGTTACAAAGAAAAAAATTCCCACAAAAATTTATAAACTTAAAATTTAAAAGCTTTCATTCCATTCTTTAATTAATTTTATTATTTTGGTTGTTTTTTTTTTGTTCCATTGATATTTTGATAAATGGTGTCAGGTGTCGGTGAATCTTTTAATTCAATAAAAAAAATATATGGAACCAAACCTTGATTAGTTTTTAACGAACCGGTTATTTTTAAAATCTATATATATTGTTTAGATATCTATATAAAATTTAGATATTTCAGATAATTATATATATATATATATATATATAGCTTATATCAATCTTAGAATATGCCGGCCGGTTATTTGACCATTGGTATTAGGAGATATTAGGGGGGGTCTCTCATTAATTAAATGTAAACTTTACACGCATAATAAACCAAAATAAAAAAACTAAAAAAATTTTAAACTTGATTTATTTTAGTAGTCATTAAAAGACAAAAAAGTAGTAAACCATTAAAATAGTTAAAATTAACCGAAATTGAAAGTAGACAAATTTGTGGTGTAATCATACTTTCTTTTAGATTATTAGATTCTTCCCATGATGTAATACAATACAATTTTAAAACGTTTAAACAACTGGATTCTAATTTTAAATTGTATAATTTGAAAGTGATTTATTGTGATTCTTTATTGAGTTTTGAGTGTTTTTTTTTTTATTGGGTAATATATTACAGCATACTACTGTTTGATTTTAAGATATGTCATGTAATAAGCCTAATAATTAATAAGCTTAATCAATCAAAAATCAACCTGAGTCAGTTGGATCGTCGTCATAAAACACTGCTTCTTGTTATTGAATTTCAGAAAAAAATGTTATATAATATGTCTACATTTATTATGCTTAAAAATTATCGAATTCTCTAATTAGTTTTTCTAATGCTGAAATTATACTCGATTGTGGTGATGACATTCCTGTGACGTTTAAATTGTCAAAAATGAGAATAGAACAATTTTAATAAAATATATTAATCAACTATACTTGTATAAGTAACGAAATGTAGAAGCTGTTTGTCTGTTGTATATCTAGCAAGTAACCAAGTAAAATGAATGTTTGTTTGTAGTGTATAGACTCTTAAAGTGCTCAGCCAATTATCATATAAAATTTGTAATATAAAGGTTTTTGGATACGAAGGGTTTCGGTATTTTTGCGGACTAATAACATCAATTTAACGCGCATTCGTTATTTTCTAGTACCTAATACAAAGTAATATTATGCTAATAGCTTGGCAACTCAATCTCATTCATATACCGTGTTGAGTCTTTTCGAACATATAGAATTCGGAAAAATAGAAAATCTTATATATATCGCAATTCCAAATTGTTAAGCAAATTACCACAGAATGGTTCCCAATATATATGATTTATAAAAATTCAATAAAGAAGTCAACTCATTCCTTTTGAATTTCAATCCTTGGTAGATATTTTTTATCTTTCCATTACTTGTTCTAGGGGGAGTCCCACTACGATGGAATATAGTATTCCTGGTGTCTTTTGAAAATTTTTATCGTGCTTAGGAAAAAAAAGTTTTTCTGGCATCAGAATCTCGTTCAGGGTAATCGGTTATATTGGTTGTTTTTTATGCTACAGTAAATTTTGAAGTAAGAAACTTTGAAAATTGAAGTAACAGTTGAATAATAAATTAGTCTTTCCCAATTAGCGTAAGTTATTAAAAGTAGTAAGACACCCTATTAAAAATGTTCTAGATCCCACATTTTAAAAACTACATTTTCAAAGATTTAACTTCATTTGTACATAAAAAGAATTCAAAAAAAAATTTGATATAGAACTTGATTTGGGAGTTATATCTTATTTATTAAATAAACGTTTCCTTCTATTTTATAATTTTCATTAATGATATAATTGAATAAAATTAATTTCATTAATGTCTTAAATGACCAAAAAAATTAATTCCAAAACTAGTTTTTCTTTTAATTCAAGAAATTATGTTGCAATTTCTTTAAAAAGAATTAAAAAAAAAAACTCATGACAACTATTTTTTTGGAAATAGTTGTCATTCCAAAAGTTTTTAATGTAATTTTGACAGAATTTTTTTTTTATTTCTCAAATAAAATAAAAAATATTTTTTGTGATTTAATCATTTTGAATGTATAAATGATTAGTTACCATCATTATAATTGTAATTATGATAATTATTGATCCCTTGTTTTTTTATTCTTGTTTTTCTTTTTGAAAGAATAGCTTCTACTTTGACATTTTAATTACATAATCGTCGTTTTGTCAAAATTTTGGTTATAAAAGTTTAATTTCTTCGGAAAGTCAAATATTGAAGAACAATTGTATAACTAATCATTTGGATATCTGATGTTTATTTACATAATGACTTATCATATCAATTTCTTGAAGGTAATCACATTACCATTCAAAGGTATTTTAGAAGGTTATAACTCTTAAAATGATTTAAAACAATTGGAAAAAAATATTTTTTTTATGTATATTTAATCTTTCGTCATCAAATTTTCAAGTTTAGTGAATAAAAATTAATTATAGGAAGTTATTCATCCTACCCTATTATAGAATATTGAGATACAATAAGTAATGGAATCGTAATTTTTGGATGCTAATTTTTTCGACGCTAACTGTATATTTGTCTTCTGCAGTTATTTGAATTCCATTTTAATTCATCTCAGATTTCAGGAATATAAAACAAACGGAACAGAATTATCTTGTACCAAATTTCAAGTTTCTATTTTTATTAATTGCGAAGATATGCATGTTAGATCTTGGGAGATATGTAAGAAGTATCTGAACGATCACTGCAATTAACTTCAAATCTTAAGGACATAAGGGAAATAGAAAAAAGCACCCTTGTGCGAAATTTCAAGGTTCTATCTTCATTAGTCTTAGGATATGCTCTTTTACTCTTGTAAATCGATCGAAAGCTTCCAGAATCCCAACGCATGGTCCAATCTCGCCATTTTTCAATCTCCATCTTATTTTCGTCATCAATAGCCTACAGTATAAATTTCATTTATAGGCTACTGAATTATTGTGGAAACTGACGGATGCGCATCGCTAAATCGACTCAGGAGATGGCTCTGAGCAAATATATGTACATATATATCGTTCTATATCAGGTTTGCTTTCTTTCGGTAGTTATTGGAATTTTGATACTCAATGCTAATTTTTTTTAACCTAAATTTATAATTGACTTTGCTTAAAAATTGGTTAAAACTTTCATTTTGCAATAGAAAAAAAAAACTGGAAATGAATTGAAAGTGTTAATTAAAATTTAATAAAAATAATTTATCACATTTAATTAGTTTTACTAGACAATAATTTATTTTTTTGCAGAATAATTTATTTAAATCAAAGTTCATATTACGCGTTTACTCTAATTTTTTATTATATATTTTAATTTTCAGCTCATCAAATTTCTTAATTGTGGGAACAAATTTAAAATTATAGAAAGGAATTAATCTTAAAACTAGTTTTAACACTTTTTTAATTATATTATATATATATACATTAAAATTAATTTATTTTTATTAATTAATTTTTGTTTTTTTTTTGTCTTACAGGTAAGGAAGCCATAAAATTAAACAGCGACTGTTTTAAAAAAGTAGTAAGTTCTAGATATTAGTCATTATTTAAAAATTACTTATGATGTATTTTAAAATATGATACAATTATTTTATAATCAACACGAATTTAACATTAATAAATTTTTTATAGTTAGAAGAGCCACGAGTCTAAATTATAAAAATTCTTTAGACAAAATTTACCGTTCATAAGCGTTTATAAAAACGTATATTATTAAGTTTGTATATTATGTTATACATATTATATTATAAGTTAATTTATATTAAAGTTGATTTTACTTAAAAAGTAGAAGATACATTTTTATTAATTTTACATAAAATATTAAACGAAGTTATTAATTAGTTGGAATCACAACAAATGAGTAGGCTTCATCTTTGTTCTTCTAATAATGTAGCAATGTATCGAGTTCTCTTTCGTAAATGATTTTAGATCAATTGGTTGTAAGATGAATAGGTTCGAACCATTTCATCACGAATCATTTATTCTATCTGTACACATTGGCGCCTTTATATATATATTTTTTTTTTTTGAAGGTGCTAACTGTTGAACTGTTAGGCTAATAAGCCTGTCATCACCATAAGTACATGTTGGAACAGGAGGTCATATTATATTCGTGTTAATAGAATTGATCTTAATAAATTCCACATACAATTTAAACATGAAATAGTACTAGGGCTTATAACATGTAGCAACGTCTTAGATTTTCAATAGATACAATTCAATGTAATATTTTGTATTTGAGTTATATCGTATTCTATATCTGTGAGTTATATTATTCCATTAAATTATTTGTTTATATTTTGCATTTGTTTATATGGTTATATTAATGTATTTTTTATTAAAGATATATAATTATTAATTATTGATTAAACCATTTATTTGAACCCAGTGTGTTAGCTGGGTCGTGTCGAAAAAGCAGAAAATTTTTTTTCACTTTCACTGAGTTTCGAACCCGGGCGTTCCGCATGAAAGATCGGTACTTCAACCACTGTATCACCCAGCCGTTATATTTCAAATTTCATAAACATTTGAATTAGAAGATTGTTTTGTTGAATTACAACAAAACAAATAACAAATGCTTATCCCTAAATAGTTAAAAAAATTTTTCTTATTCTTACATAGTTCGTTGGTGCAACACGGCCTATATGGAAACTCCTCAGTCATGCGTTAGTCGATCTTATGGAACATATTAGAAAGTATTCCCTATATTTGATAAAATATATGTGTACGGTTTAATTAACTTTAAGAAAACCCACTTACAATTCCACGTATCAATTGTCTACTACAACCAGTTTCTTATGCTCGAAAACTCTTTTCATATTCTTCTCCTCTAAACCAAACATTATCAATTGAATCAAATGTCTAGTCACAAAGTTTAGTTCTTAAGCAAAACGGTTTAAATGTTTTAATAATATCCCCAACTGCCCAAAGAAATTTCTCACAAAACCGCAATTCTGATATTTAAATTTTTTCCCATACAATTAAATTAAGTAAATGATTTCCAGATTAGGCCGTAAATTACCAGATTAAGTTTATTATTATAAAGCTTGTTGTTTTGAAATATTCTAGAATTTTTATTTAGTGACAAAAATTTTAAATTTTAGAATCATATTTTAAATCAAAATAACTTAATTTTAATTTTTAAAATAACTTATTATTAAATTTTTTTTTAATACATTTTATAATTTATAATGAGGTGTGATCACAAATAAGTCTAGTTTTACTATTGTTTGAAAAAAAGAAAGAACATTCAAAAACGTTTTGTTATTAAAATTAGAAAATATAAAAATAGTTAACAAAACAAATATTATTATGTTATATATCATTTTATTTTAATACATAATTCCGTTTTAGTTTTTGTTATAAAATTTTAAATTTTAGTCCAGTATTTAAATGAAATTTAGTTCAATTAAAATAAAATTTTAAAAAACTTGTTATATGATTTTAGCATAACAATATCTTTTGGAAGCTAAATGTTCTTTATAATATTTTTCTTTTGTTTAAAATTTTGTTATAATTGCTTTTGTATTTAATATATTGCTAATCGCTTTCTATTTTCAAAACTATTAAATTATTTAAAAAAAATTTATTTATAATAAAATATATTAAATAAATAAACATTTCATGCTATAATGTATATCATAAATTTTATTGAATAGCATTTTCATTTAAAATTAGTTGCTGAAAAGATATATCTAAAATCAAAAATCGACTGAACTTTTAGAATCAATTCAAAATATTGTGCAAAAATAAGATTAGTAAACTATATACCATTGGTAGCTTAAAACTTAACTGCTTAGAGCTATAGGCATTATTGAAATGCCTCTCAGTAAAAAAGCAGTATGACGTTTACTTCAAAACGAAAATGTTGGCATTGCAGCAAAAATTCTTTCAGTCAAATAATCTTACCTAGAGATAAGGTTGAACATACTTCATTCAATGAAATGTGAAAAATTACCCTATGCCATTTTTAGCAGTCTAATCTTACTGGTCTGGATGTTTCCAAAGTTTTTTATCAAATTTAGAATGCATTTTTGATTGTTAATGGCTTGTTAAATTGTTTGGCAATGTTTTAAACAATCATTTGAATTAATTGCTAGATGATGGTAACTCATTTCACTAAAATTGTTTAAATTAACTGACATAGCTTTCTTAATAGATTCATACCAGTTTTTAACATCTAAGTTATCTCTAATTTTAAAGTTCCTAGCCCAAAACTTTTGAAGATATTATATGCGGTCAAGAATTTCGTAAAAATTAAGTTTCGTGTAATAATAAATTAAAGAACCGTATGGCAATCCCCTGCATTTGTGTTACATCTATTTATAAAGCTTTTAAAAACCGCAATCGTTTTGGCGTTTTCAGATTAAAAATATTCCTTAGAACTTTTTTTTTGGGACGCTTTATTAGATTAACGGTATATAGTCATACAGTAATACTCATTCGTTATACGGTATATACTTAATACAGTATATACTCATTCATTATATAATATTAATATTAGCTTATATAATTGGTAGTATAACTTTTGTGTGTCTAATATAATTTTTGTGAATTATACTGTTAATAGTTGAAACTTAATATTATTAAATTTAAACACTCAACTATTAAACAATAGAAAATATTTTATGATCTTTTAACAGAATATTTAAACATTTCTTAAAAGTTATACTTACTAGTATGGACAAGAACATGTTAGAATGTTAGTCCAATAAGTTCAAGAATATTAACATTATCAACTTATTGAAAAAATGACGCATAAAATACATAAACGGTAGTAAAAATCAAAAAGTTCTTTAAAACGTGTATTTTTCTTTTCTTTGTTATTAATAATTTATATTTTTTTTTAGTTTTAATCTGATTTATTTTTATATTAAATATAAACTATTCTTATGCTAATTCTTATAGCGTTAATAAAATGATAAACTCGATTTGCCGCTTATTTAAAATGAAAAATTGATAAGATCCAGTAAATTCGATTTAAAAAATTAAACTGAAGTTTCATACTTCTTTCATGAACTAATTTTAATGGAAAGATTAAATAATATTTTTAAAAAATTATTATTTTAATATAATTGAATTAATACATTAAATGGAATTAAAAATAATTAGTACAAATAATTTTTTTGACATAAGAAATTTTATAAATATATTTACGATGACAACCGCTAGGTGTCAATTTATTTAAAAAAAAAAAAAAGAATCTTCTTAAAAATAACTTGTTATTAATAAAATAAGGTATTAATATTTTGAACAATTTAATTAATTAATTGAATATTGTTACTTTTAAATTTTATATGAATATTCATAAAATAATTATTTAAATATTACCAGTTTTTTACTAAATACTAATAATTAATCTCTATTTAATTTTAATATTATATGTCAACAAGCATTTTCATTTAATTAAAAGAATTTTTTCATTTTTAATTAAATGTCAAACAAATTTGAAGAACAAAAGATAAAATTATTATATCAAATTAATTTTAAATAACTAAAATTTCTATATAAACATTTATCTTATATTAATTAGATTTCATTAATTTAAAAAAATTTCTTTTTTAAAAGTATAAAAAAGACAACAACAAAACCTCAAAGAGTTTTTGAGGATTAATGACAGTTTTGACATTTCTGTTACTTATAAATGTCATAATGTAAACATTTAAAAAGGAATTAAAATTGTAAAAGAGAGCTTTTGTTTCTTTAAAGTCAATATATATACATATTTGTTTAATTTTGACAATTAACTAATGGTAAATTAAATAATTGAAAATGTTTAATAAATTTTTTAATATAATTTTGAATTCTGTCACCATTTATTATGGAATAATTAATTTTATGAATATTATTTAAATTATATTGTTTTAAGAAATGTTCTATGACTGACTAGTACACAAGTCATATATACTTAAAAACTACTTTTTAATTTGTATGACATATTAAAACTCATGATTGACTGAAAATTCTTAGAACATAATTTTTTGAAAACTGATATTTCAAACGAAATTAACAGTCTTCACTCCTAGACAAAACAAGACTGTTAGCATTCCCTGGTGCTAAAACCATCTACCAAAGAATTTTGACTTTACTGTAGTTTTATATAACTCTTGTGTTCTATTTTAAATTTAAAATTGCAAATCAGATTTTAAAACAATTAAAATATTTTTTAATTAATTAATCAGCCCATTTAGATTCTAATCCTTAAAATTTAATTTAATTTATTTAAAAAAAAAACCCAATACTCTCGTAATCAGGAAATGAACAAAAACACAATAACTTTTTTTATTGAAAAGAATCAATAGGTATTTAAAAACATTTTGAAAAATTAATTAATTAAAAGGATTAATAAAAATTCAATCAAAAATGCAAATTAAATAACTTCCCCATTTAAAATATAACGGTATTAGTTATAAAAAAAAAACTTGTATTATATTTTTATCAATTATTTATTTTTTTACTAACTATTTATTTTAAATTTCTGTTCAAAATAAATAATAAAAAATTAATTTAATTTAAAATGGTAGTCATCATCAATTAAAAATAATTTTTAATTTATTACTTTGCTTAAAAAAACAAATAGGTTGTATGATTTATTGAAGAGCAATAAAATGTCAACTGTTTTGAAGTAAAACTTGTTCATTTACCGTAAATGATTTGACTTATAGATAAAAAAAAAGACTAGTTTTATTTTTCACAATCTAGTTCTATATTTTGAATTTGCATAAATTATGTTATCTTTTATCAACATAAAATTAAGTCACATCTTGCTTAAAAAAAAAAAGAGGAAGCTTTTAGATCTTTCAAAATTAAAAAAAAATCTTTTAACTAACCTTCAACTAATTTAAATAAAAACAAATATTGGAATTGTATATGGCAACACTTCCAGCATTAAAATCTCAATGTCTTAACTTAATTAGATGTGCGACAATGCGTGGCTTGCCTGATTATTAAATAGATTTTTGCAAATTTTTAACTTACAAATTTAAACTAACCAAAACGTGGGATATGAACTATAAGAAAATTGGAAGGCTTCTAATGTGGTTCTATTAAACTATAAATAATGCGTAACCAACAATTATGAGGGATAGTTTCAATTTCAATATTCTTTCAATCGAAATAAAAAGAGTAACACTTGACCTAAGAGCCTAAGTACATAGAATATTTCAACTAGGCTAAAATAAATTGAACTTTTTACCTTTATTGTAATATTTAACTTCTTTAAAATTATCTAGTGAATTCTGTAATTTTCAAAATTATCTGAATTGTATAAATAAACAAGTGATGAAAAAAACCAAGGGTTTTAAAAAATTTCAAAATTCTATTGTGTTAAAAACTGAGTTTAATTTTAGAAATATATACACTGGTGACTAACTCACTTCTTACTTTTAAAAACAGTAAATTTTTAATGGGGAAGGTTGCCAAATTTCTCAAGGATCTAATCTCACTCCACCCTACTCCATTTTTTTAGGTTCTAGGAATTAAATCAAAATTTGGAATTTTACTTAGAATTTTACTATCTAAGCAAAAATTATTGGTAAAACTGAGAGACACTTTCTTCAATTTAAACAATCGCTTTTAAATTTAAGAACTTAACATATGTTAAAATATAATGTTAGACCTTAAAATTTTTTATATTAATAAAAAAAAATTGAATAGGTATTCAAGTTACAGGTGCTTAAAATATTTTTTTATACGACTCACCACAAATTTTGCAAAACTTAGTTTTAGATAACGGTAAATTTTAATATCGTATATGGTAACCTTATACATTTGGCTTTTAGAAGTTTGTAAATCTTATAAAAACAGCTGTATTTTACCGTTTTCAGGTTGAAAATATACCTTATAGAACTCTTGTTATAACTATTTAAATATAGGACTTTTTCTGACTTTGAGGGGCTGTAGCTCCGCAGCGAGAGGGGTTACAGAAAAAAGTTTTAACATTAAATTATTTTTATTGCAATACCTACCCGTTGCTGACTAACTGACGGACGGATGGGCAAAGTGAAACTATATAGGCACATTTTTACAAAATTTTTTTTTATTCTTTATTAAATTGTATAATTTATTAAAATAGTTACATGATATTTATACATTTTCGAGAATAATATTTATTTTTATCAATTTTAATTAACTAAAACAAAATTTTATAATTTTTTAATATTTCTCTTAATATTACAATTCTAATTTTATCCATAAAATACTTAAACAAAACACCCAAATTAAAAAATCCAATTCCTTTTAATTTTTAAAGTAAATAAAAAACTTTATAAATTAAAAATTTTCATATTCACACCAATATCCTAAATTAATACAGATTAAAAATTTAATTAAATAAAAAAACAAATAATTAGTGCCAATTAAAGTGTGCCATCTACAAAATAAACATATATTTAATGTTTATTTAAATAAACAAGAAATAAATATAGAATAAAATTAAAAATAGTGTTTTACATAATTGTATTACACTTTTTTATATATGGTTATAATTTTATTTTTTATCATCCCATTGATAATTATTTTAATTAGAATGAAAAAAAAAAAACAATTTAACACCCAAACAAATTAAATTTTAATTAAGATTATAAAAAAATATAATTTTGTTTATAATTTTTATTTAATTAAATTTATTTTTTATTTTTATTTTAATTAACTTGATTAACTAGAGCATAAATATGTTAATACAAAATGTTTATTAAAAAATTTGTATAAATAAATATTATAATCGGTTTTATTGATTTTAAAAATATATTATATGATCTGGTCTGTTTTTTTTTAAATTAAGGCTTATATATTACAAAAAAGTTTCTATGTTTATGTTTATGATGTATGAGTGCGTTTATGTTGGAATTGCGATAAGTGATAAGAGCGTCGATACGACCATAGCGAAAAAAATTATATTGTTTATCGATAATCAAAGAGATTCTCCAATATAAACACCTCTATTTAAGTCATGTATAGAGTTTTTTAAGCTATGCTCTTATCGACCCTAATAATATTAAAAAAAAAGGGCATCTCTACTTCTCTAGTTAGTAGAAATCAATCCCGACTCCTTTTCCACTCTTTTAAAGGGAGTACACGACATTCACCAACTTAGACTATGCTTCAGTTTTTTAGTCGTTATATTCACTAAGCTGTTGATAACTTCGACTGTAGCTATTGTATAAGATTATGAATAGATATCTCATATATAACTGCACTGAAGTGTACCGTTTTACAGATTTTTTCCTCCTCTATTTTCTTACACAATAGGAGTTATATATATATTTATATATTCTGATTTTATATTACGATATAAACTATTACGATATAATTATATAATTTTACGATATTTATTTTATTATTAAGTATAATCTGACCCGGGGTTTAAATCCGAGATCTTCCACTTACAAATTCGCCTTCTTAATCACAACTTCTTTAAATATATGATAATACAAAATTTTATTAGTTTTTTAGAAAATTTATTTGTTTGTGATCCGTTTTATACTTATAGGAAGCATATGGCATTTTAAACTTTATTTTAGCTATAACGTTTAGTTTTTTTAATCATTTCACTTGTCGATTAAAATAAAAATTATCTTATATTAGTTATTTTATAATCAATTTTTAGATTAATTTCAAAAATCTTCCGAAAAACTGTAATAACATAAAATATTTTATAAGTATAAAACTTACTTAACATTAAGCTTATTAAATTTTTTAATAATATTTAAATAATCTTTTTCATACGTTTGAGAGCGGTTTCAAAAACTTCTATATTTAATTTTCAAAAAACAAAAGTAAGAACGTTTAATAATATAGATGTTTATAAAATTAATTAAAAAAATTTTTATAAATTTAAAAAATTTATTCAAAATTTATATTTTTCAAAAATTTTTATTTATAAATTATGTAAATATATATATAGTTTAAAAAAAAGTTTTTATTTTCAAAATGAAAACTAAGCAGAATTTATTTAATTATTAAGTAGATTTTAGTTAAATGATAATAAGTAGGTTTATATGTATATTATTATTACTTATTAGGTATTTAAATAAGATTACAAAGGTGTCAAAAAATCTATGAATTAAATTAAAAATTTGTTTTTAGGAATTTCGGAATTTTTTTTTAAGATTTTTATCCAAAATTTTTTTTAAATTATTTATTTGATTATGAATTTTTGAATATTTATTAAAATAAAATATTTAATTTAATTTAAAAAAATAGATTTTATCTTTAATTAATTAATGTATAGTAAACATGTTTATTATTTTTTAACAATCTATGACTAACCGTTCCTTATTGTATACCTATATTATACAAAATAACTGTATAAATACAAGTAATTTATAAGTACTTATGTTAAGTAACAGCTGGGTGACACAGTGGTTGAGTGCCGACCTTTCATGCGGAAGGGCCCGGGTTCGAATCCTAGTGAAAGTGAAAAAAAAAACTTTTCTGGTTTTCCACTCGACACAGCTACCATTCGCCATTGGGTTCAAATTAATGGCATAATCAATAATTAATACTTATATATCTTTAATAAAAAATACTTTAATATAACAATATAAACAAATGCAAAATATAAACAAATAATTTAATTGAATAATATAACTCGCAGATATAGAATACCATATAACTCAAATACAAAATATTACAATATAAACAAAAAATAGAATTGTAAATATTGAAAATCTAAGACGTTTCTACATGTTATAAGGCATAGTACTATCTCATGTTTAAATTGTATGTGGAATTCAATAAGACCAATTCTAATAAGACGAATATAATATGACCCCCTGTTCCAACATGTACCTATGGTATAGTATAGACAGACTTATTAGCCTGAACAGTTAGCGCTTAAAAAAAAAAAAAAAAAAGTACATTTTTCAATATTTGTGAACATGGCGGAATATTAAAAAAATATTAAAAGATCATTAAAAGTAAAAGTAATCAACAGTATTTGTGTATGCTAATTAGTTTATTATTTCTGCTTTATTTGTAATCAAAATTTTTTTTAAATCTTTAATCGAATGTTGATGAAGTATGATTATAATGTTCGCAGGACGTCTCGTATTTAACTGTAGTACGCATTGTACCGTTTTACAGATTCTTATTACAATGTTTATTTTTTTTAAATAAAATGAAGAGTAAATATTCGAATAAAGCTGTATTGAAGCTTTGAGGCGAAGGCCCAATGAACGCTTTGCTTGCTTCGCTTGCTTCTAACGCTTTGACGTCTGCAATAACATACATTATTTTATATGTAACTAAAATGTCTGCAAAATTTTTAATTGAAATTTTCAATTACTCGCTTGCTTTGCTTTTTACGCTTTTGACATTGAATTTTGAGAAATACATTTTTTTAATTCAATATTTGTTTACTTGTAGTACACAAACGATGTTGTTATTTTTTTACGTTTATAAAAAAAAACGAAGATACTTATCTATAACTGGAAATAAAAAATATTTTTTTCAAAAATTATTAAAGAATGAATTTGATTTCGAATGTAACATAAATGTAACATATAAACATACAACGAAATATATTATTTTTATTTTTGTCACATAATTTTTATTTTTATCACATACTTGTAAACAACCAAAAAAAAAAAATTAACTTATGAAATATGTCAAAATGTCTGTTTTAAAGTTTTCATTGGGTCATAGTTGCTTTGCTTGCTTTTCTGCTTCAGTAAAAATAAGCATGCGAAGCAAACAAAGCGCTCATTGAGTTTTCACCTTTAGTATAGTCTTTTACGGACAAAAATAGTATAGTCTTTTACGGACAATACAATCTTTAATCATTACCGGATAAAATACATCTTTACCTTTTAATATTTGATTTTTAAAACAAGTACTCGAACACAAGTAATCACTGCACAGATAAGTACAAGATAAGTAATCACTATACCCAAATTTAAATTAGTGTTTATTATTTTAAAATGATTTAAACAAAAAAAATAATAATTTTAATTTAAAGTAAAATTAAATGACATGTGCTTAAAAAAATTTATATTAATTTTTTTTTCTATAAAACAAAAACGAATAAAGCAACAGCAGCCAATTTGAAACCATATATAAATTCTAGACATCTTGTCACCAAAACAACCAAACTAAATTAAACGTTTTTTTTAAATCAATGATTCAACAAACATTCCGCCATTTTTTTTTTCCAAGGAAAGAATATTCTTTAAGTAAAAAATACTAAAACAAAAAACTTGTCCTTGAATTTTAACTAAATACAATTTCAAACTTTATCTTAGCAGTTTTTTTTTTATCAAACTTTTTTTTTCTGGAGAATCCATTAATTCCTCTTTATCTTTTTTTAAGATTTACTAATTTTTTAAAATTTTCCATTATATTTTTTTATTTATTATTAATATTTTATTTCTTTTTTTTTTTTATTAAATTCTTTTTATATTTAATATAAAAAAAAAAAAATAATCAAAATTAATCATTTGCACGTGAAATATATACGAGTATATGTTATGATTAAAACGAGCGATTTATAACCACGTGCTAGAATAAAAACAAAGAAAATTATTTGAGAATTTCTAGATGTAATGTGTGGAGAGACCTGTTAATACCAATCATATTTCATATTTTTATATTTGGTCAAACTACTTTTTTTTTAAGAATTAAATTTATTATACATGCGTTGTTTGGAAAAATATAAATTATACCAGTGATGACACATTATCACCCGTTAAAAACTCGTTAAAAAAAATCAAAAAGTCAAGCCTATAAATTATAATAAATTAATAGAAAAAATGCCGCACAATTAATATCACTCCCTTAAATTAAAGCTATTATATTAAAGCTGTCTAATCACACGTAATTAATGCTATAACAAATTTTCAAATTTCTTAAAATATGTCTGTCCAAGATAAAATAGGGCTAATACTTGCTATCAAGAACAGATGCTCAATTAACTTAAACTACGATATGGGATACTTCGTTTTGAGATATATTACGATATTGATCTAAGGATAGTTTTCTTTATCTATTGTATTAACATTTATTTGACCAGTGACGATGCTGTTAAGACGATCATTGATTCATTGAGATCATGTTCAATGAAATGACCCAAAAAAATATCGTAAGTAAAAGGGATTATTATAAGCGTGTTTTGAGCTAGAACTAATATTTGATGCCTTTCAAATTTCTAATGATCATTTTCTTTATCCATTGTATTAAAATTTATTTGACCAGTGGCGTAGCTGTTAAGACAACAGTCTTTCAATAAAAAGTCTTACATTTAAATTTGCTAAGATCATGAGCAATAAAATTACCCATAACAAAAAATATCGTAAATTATAAGTATGGCAATAGTTCGACAGTAATATCCTAAAAGTAATATAAAATAAGAAAAACATATATCAATATGAATAGTTTTTACGTTCGATAATAGATGGCGTACAAAATGTAAAAACTAAGTGTATTTATAATTATATTAAATCGTTACAGTCGAGTACTCAAAGGCTTAGTGAAAATAATGGCTAATGAAACTAAAGCTAAGTTGAAAATGACTTATTAAATAGCCGCATGGGTTCCTTTTTGTAGTAATCTTTAGGAATTAAAACATTCAAAATTTGGTAAAGAAGTTTTTTTGCAAGCATTTTATTATATCTTTTGCTCAGTTTTAGGTTTATATTTTTTCGAATCTACAATATTGCATAGATACACAAATTAAATCAATTAAGAAGATACATTTAAAGATTTAACAATAATTTAACATTTAATTAAACAAATGGCATGTATTCTTAAGAAATCATTTTTTTTCCTAACTTATAGTTGTAAGGAAATATTTTTCAAATTTTTTTTAAAAAAAAAAATTATTTTTTTGAAAAGCTTTGACACACTTTCATTTATGTCCAGTTTATTTATCAAATTTCAATTTTTATTGCATTATGAGTTTGATTTGACTCCCAAAATTCTGTTCTTTCAATGATAATAACAGCATTTTTTTCAATTTTTATTCGTTACTTTTTTTTTTTTACTATTCGAAAATATTAAAACTAGATTTTTCAATATACTATATTTTTTGCTAACTTAATTCTAGTTTTTAATATATTTTTATTTTATTTGTCATTTTCGAACCCCCAATAAACCCCCGTTTCATTTTTTTTTATATCATAATAATAAATAAAAATGTAATCTTGTTCCTTATTTCTCATTAAAAAAAAAATTAAAAAATCTGAAGATTCTTTTATATATACATATATATAGTATTTTATCTATTAGTACATTTATAATATATATATAATATATAATATATATTTTAATTATTATCACGATTCATTAATTTCATATATTCTTAAGTCAAGTATATTAAAAGAACTTGTATATATAAATTTTAATGAAAAAAAAATGTATCTTAAGATTCTTTTTTTTTTTTTTTTTTAAGATTTTGTCGTTTAGATAACCATTTAGTAACAAAAGAAATCCATGCTTTTTAGTTTTTTTTTTTGCAATATTTAATTTCAGTTAATAACTTATCATTAAGATTTTTTTGTATTGTTTTAAATATATCATATAATATATAATACAATTTAGATTAATTTAAGTTAGAAGATTATCAGCAGGAGAATTTCGCGTTTTTTTTGGTTTTTATTATGATGATGGCTTTTTTTTTTTTTGTTTTAAAAGATGACCACTCGTGTGCAAAATTTAAAAAAAAAACTAAAAAAATAGTATAAAATTTTAATATAAAATTCAAATGAACATGGATACAAAATCATTTGAATATTGAAATGAAGCAAAAAAAAGGAGCAGAAAAAATAGTTATAGATTCACTATTATCGGTTAAATCTTATTATTAGTGGTTTTTTTTTTTTTGCACTGAATTTAAACGCGACGCGATTTTTTTTTTGTTATTGTATATTGGAGATTTTTGTTTTTTTGTGTTTTTTTTTTTTATTCTTTAGATAAAAATCAAGGAACTGAATTATTAAAATGTATTATTTGTTTTTTTTTTTAGAACAATCAATTCAATAATTTTTAAAACATGTTCCGGAACTAAATTAAAATATAATTGTGCATTGGATTTAAGAGTTTGAAATTAAGAATTACTTATCCGTATTAAAAACTATATACGGTTTAACAGACTTTTGAATTCATGCGTTATGTAAATTCTAAGAGAAACATAGAAGCACGTTTAAAGTCTTAGACACTATTACAGCAAACGCGCTCTGCGATAATATTGATTCGTATAAAATTAGCCATAGGTTGTAACTTAGTTATATAGAGTATATAATAATAAATAATGCATACATATACATATATACTTAAATTTTTAATCTTTTACAATTTTTAATTAAAAATTAATCAAGAGTTAAAAAAAAAAAATTTAAAATCGCTGATTTTTGAAAATTTTTTTTATGAATAACAATTAAACTTTATAACAATCCAAAGCACCTGAACATTAACTTCTAAAATAATATTTACAATTAAGAAGGTCATACATGTATAAAAATGCGGGGCAAACCTCTGGAGAAACATTATTTTATTATTTTAAAATTAAAATTGTATTAAACGGTGCATTACTGTCAAGCAAAACTAATCCAGGCCGGGACTATATTCAATTAAATTGAAAAAATTCGTCACTAAAAGTTAACTTATAAAACTGAATCATATTAAACTGAAATTAATATATACTCAACATAATATTGAAATGTATATACATATATATATATATCCACTCAGCCATTCATCCAAACACTTTATATAATTGCACCTTATATATATATATTGATATGCACCTTATATTTATAAGTTCAGTTCTATTATATATTCTAGTAGAACTGAAAGAGTTTAACAAATTTAAAAACGAATTAAGCATTTTTTTTATATGAAAACATATAAAAAAAAAACCAAACTTAGATTTAATTATTTTTTAAAAGTAATCTAATTTAGTTTTCTTTAAATAATAATAATTAAATACCATATATGTATATATAATAGGTTTTTTAATTTCACACCCTATAATAAATTTTAATTTAATATATTTCAATATAAAATTCAAAAGTTTTTTATTTTTTTATTTACGAGCATGTTTTTTTTTTTCTTAAATTTTGAATTTGTTTGTTAAAAAAAAACCACACAACTATTCTCACGCATCATCACCCATGAAATGTATTTTGTGTTTTTTATTCATCTCTTAGTGAATATTTTTTTGTTTCAAATTTAATTTCTAAAAAAAAAAAATCAAAATTCAAATTAATAAAATTCAAGGTGAAATATAGATAAATACACGCACCTGTATTTTTTTTATTTAAACTTTAACTAAAAAACAACAATCAAATCATTCCCATGATTTTGATTTAGGATTAATCAAAATAAACCTATGATTATTTTTTTATAAAGAAAGTTTCTGAGTTAATCAGAAATTTTGACTTTGAAGTGTGTATATATATATATATATATATATATATATTCTTTAAATCTATTAAATATTATAAATTTGATAATAGTCATTAAAATAAAAATTAAAAATTATATAATATCATAAAAATTAATCCAATTCTAAAAATTGAAGATCAATAAATAAATAAATACTTGAAAGTTTGAACTAAAAGTAGATTAAAGATATCATCAATCTAGTTATTGATTATAGAACAAAAATAACTATAACAGTGCTCTGTAAATAAAATAGAAAGGAAATAAAACCCAAAATAATTTCGTATAAATTGTAAAAACATATTGATAGAAGATTATTATAGTTCCAAGTTAGCCTTGGAGTTGTTTCTTTTAAATATAGCTACATTTTAGAATCGATACATTTTTGTAGATTTCTACTAGATCTAGTAATTAGTTAATACATAAATGTACATTGGTCTAACTTTAGTTTTTTTGTGTTATTGTATAAAATTTCCTAATTTTGGGTAAGTTCATTATCGCCTTAGTCTAGCATTCTTATCCTGAATATCTACATTGAAAAATTTTATTAAATTGAGTGAAGGTATATTCAAACAATATTTTTTAGGTTTTTACGGGAACCACCGAAGATGAGTTTGTGGTATCTGCTCTTTTATCGAGGGACACTGAATCCAAAGAAATGTGAAAAATAAACCTTTTACTTAATTTTCAATCCAATTTAACTACAATTCACCATTAAATTCAAATTATTTGCATAATTATTAACATAATAGATCTTAATTAATTAAATTGAATAATATAACTCACACATACAGAATTACCTTATAACACAAATTTAAAATTATAACTTGCTGGATAGGATTGTGTCTACTAAAAATTTTAGACGTTTCTACATGTTATAAGGCCTAGTGAAATTCTTTCAGATCAATCCAAACTATAAAAATATAATATGTTGAAGTATAATCCCCGCTACCCTGTTTCAATATGCACTTATGGTTTAAACATCATAATCCTGGTAAAGTAAGCACGTTAAAATATACGTGTAATCAACTCCCAAGAGAAGATAATTTTTCTATTTTGCGTTATAATTCAGACTTCAAAGCTGAAAGTTCTTTCAAAAATTAATTTCATTATCGAAGGATTCTGCAGTCTTTGCTCCTTAGCCCTGATTAATTAATTGACGGCGGTATATTTCAAAATTACAATTATCTTTTACAATGACACCACAACGTCTTAAAATTTATAAATCACTAATTTTATGAATAAAATAATATTGGGATTTAATGTACATCACCACTTCACTTACCAATAACCTTGTATTTAATCTTTAATACTATGCCACCTTTTACCTATAAAATTGTTAAAAAAAGTTAAAAGAAATTTTTTTAAAAAATATAAAAACAAAAAATAAAATAAATAAAATTTTTTAGATATGCTAATTTATTAATTAAGATCTGAGAAAGAAGTTTTTAACTATATATATTCGTTAAAATTAATAATAATACCCCTTAACTAGTTTAACAACTTAAAAAAAAAATTCTAAAATAGTCAAATTATTCCTAATGTATGCTAATACATAAAATAAAAATCACAACAAAATTTTAAAAGGTAAAAAAATGTACAGGTAAAAATAAAAATATAATAAAAATATTATTGTGAGTCATATTTAGTTATCAAACAAAACAACAAGAGTTGCTCAGTCAGTTCTAGTTATTAAATTATCAATTTATAGTTATTCGGCACTCAAACATTTTTCAACCTAATAAATATATTTGTTTTTTTTTTAATTTATTGGATGAATTTTTTAGTTTATTTTAAAAACTAAAAAATAAAATAATTTGGCAGAACCGCTGGCGTTGTTTTTGTTTATTTTCTTTTCAAATTTTGATTAGTTAATATTTTACTCTTATAAAATACAAAATGTTTACCTTTGTAGTGTGGAACAAATTTATGAATTTTATTATTAGGAATGCTCACCTGGTTTTAATTTTTAAAAATTATTATTAATGTAACTAAAAAATGTAACTTGCATTAATTGAGTAACTTATACTTTATATCAGTTCTGAATTTGTATATTATATTGGGAGCCCGTCCATTTACCGCATAAATTGGATTTTTTTTGAGTGTCAATGTTTAAAATGTCAAAATTAAAACAAAGCTTAGTTTCAGTTGAAAATTGATAATGATTCTTGATTATAATTACGAATAATATTTGAAAAACGAGGAAGAGTGTAGTAGAATAGACTGTGTCAACTCTGGGATACCCGTATGACTGTATATAAACATTATATCATCCGGTTAATTAATTTTGAGCAAAAATTTTCAATACACAACTTATTAGGCTTTCAGTTATGAATAAAAGAAAATATAAGTTAAAAGGCAGCTATTCGAACCTCTTCCACTACACCAACTATATTTTATTCAAACGTTGGCCATTAAAGTTAACTATCATTTACAAAATTTCAAACATCCAGCTTTATTATGTATAAAGTAATTCCTATATGAAGTATGAAGTTGTATGGCAACTACTCGAATCCACTGCAGAAACTTTGGCCATAAAACTAAACTATTTTTGCCAAAGTTTCAAAAGCCCAGCTTCAGGCGGACAAACATAGCTAAAATTATTTACTTTTCGATTCTGATCCGATCCATACCTTTGAGTTTATATCTACCCTCCCCTCCCCTCTCAAAAGTAATGGCAAATTTAGTATATCTTTTGACCTATAGTAGTATTGTTATAATTATGAATAAAAATTATCTATTATTAGAATTTAATAGATATTCTTTGATTATGAATGTACGTTATTTTATCTATACCATAAATAGGGTTCAAATATTTTAATGTATGTATATTTATTTTTTGAATTTTATTTTTAAGAAAATATGTAAAGAGCCATAATAGCTATGTGTAGTGTGTGTAATATTATTACAAAAAGAGTAAATATGTACTTTTATTTATTAAGCAAACAAAATCTCTTCTAAATTGAATAAGTGTACACTAACTAATACAGTCAAAACCTGGAACATCTTTTATTTTTTTCAAAAATATTTTATACTAAAAAAATTCATATGAATTTGTGACTCTTTCTATTGTCGTTGCTCGATGTTATTATTTACATTTTTGTATTAGTACTAACTAATTTTGGATTTCTAAATAACCTTTATCTCGAAAATGCTTATAAATTTAACGTGTAACGTAATTTTTCGAGATTTTTTTAAGTTTTATCCATTACAGATATTTAATATCTCAAGATTTGAAAAAGCGAAATTTATAAAGGTTTCTGGAACAGCAGAAACCCTATATAATTATAGTTAAGCTTCATTAAACTCAAGAAGCATATAGTGATTTTATCTCACGATTTGCATTTATTTCAATTTTAAATTCTATGTATGGAAGCAACGCTATGGTTATCAAATTTTAAAATTCAAATTAAAAATATCTGTTAATCTGAAATATAAGATCAACCCTTTAAGAATTTGGAACTTACTTACAATATTTAAAAGCTTTATATGTTATATATATAAGATCTACATAGATACAAAAGTTAAAATATAATTTATATTTACTTATAATAATTATTAAAAAAAAAAACCCTAAAAATAAATTAAATTAAATATTTTATATTCTTTACAATTATTACACAATTCATTTTATATAAAATATATTATTTATTTCAACATTTAAAAAAAAACCAAAAACAATTATTAAAGTTCAAACAAATATTATTAAAAATTCTTTATTTTATTTTATCATTTTGTTTCCTATTATTTATTTTACAATTTTACAATTGTTTCAAATTAAAAACATACAGAAAAAAAAACTTTAAAATAAAAGGGTTAAAAAAAAATGTATTTCTTTTAACTTTCTCAAATTTTCTTCGAATTTTCTTTTGAGAATCCCAAAAAAAAAAAAGAAAAACTTGTTTTTGTTCTAAAAAATTTTCCATTACTTTTTCGTGCCTTGATAAAAAGTAAAAAAAAAAAATTACCACCATTACCAGCAGCACCACATTGAATTAAAAAAAAAAAAAAAAAAAAAAAACTAGAATAAAAAAAACTTTAAAGAGTTCAGAGAATAAAATAAACAAAAAAAATATACAAAAAACGAAAATAAGAAAGAATAGATCAGAATACGGTACGGTCTCCGAACTAAATTTAGGTCAAGAACAAATTTTCTTTTTTTTTTTTCTTATTCTTTTGTTTTTATATCTTCTGTCATTCTGCAATTTGTTATTGTTGTTGTTGTTTTGTTTCTATCATTTACATTCATTTAATTGTGTTCCATATCTTATATGTATAGAACTTATATTAAATATGTACAAATATAAACTTATATAATATTAATATATATATATATATATGTACATTTTATATGTATATAAGTTATGTAAACAAAGAAAAAAAAAAGTATGAAACCGTATAAAATAAAATGTAGAGTAGTTCAGTTCAGAGAAGAAAAACAAAAACTCATGAAAATTTAAAACTAGAATAGTATATATACATATATATATATTTAATTTAAATATATTATATACTTGTTTTCAATATGTATATAAATAAAATTATTAATGTCATGTAATATATGACAATTTGAGGATATTTAAAATTACAAAAAATATTTATATTTAAATTTGTATACCAAAATGTCAGAAATGAAGGAGGGGCTTCGCTAATGTCAATATATAAACGCAATATTAATTCAGCGGGTCATACTTGTACTCTTCAGTCTTTTCACATTAACTTGATCAATTTTTACATGAAATTTGTCAATTTTGCAAATCAATTAGGTTTTTTTTTTTTTTTGTTGTCAAATACAGCAAATACTTCTAAATTTTAAAATTAAATGCGGGTCTTGTTTTAATTTGGCACGTTTCTTAGGGATGCAGTCGCTGGATTTACATATTTGAAAGAATATTCTTCTCGATTTTATAGTAGAACCTTAATAAAGGATGAAAATCAAAAAAAAATCGAATCCTAAGCGCTCCAAACAAACAGCCTCAAAAATTTTGGTCCTTTTTTAGGGTTTATCTTAAAGTAATTTTAAAAATATAAACGAACACACTCAAACCCATTGCCTAAATTTGTTTATATCTTTATTTTTTATTTTATTAATATTAACAGTTATTTTGCAGGATATAAAGAAATTTAAATAAATTAATATTCAACTTGAAATTGATAAAAAGTGTTTATATTTGTGGAATACAATTTTTAAAGCTGCATATTGCAACAACTTTTTTTAAACTTTAAATTTAAAAGTGTTATGCATTTCTTAATTTTTCTATTATTTTTTTTTTTTTTTATATTTAATATTATTGCTTTAAATTGGATTTTGTAATATTTTCAAACTAACGACTAATACATACTATACTTATTTTATCATAAATGATATTGGAATATATAAGTTTTTATAAGCATTGATTACTAAAACCATCATATATGTTAAGATAATATTTTATTAGTTTATACCAATTCTATTTATTATGTTTATTTAATTATATTATTCAATTTATGATTAAAGTAAAACTTCGGTTAATTCTTCAGGTACATAACCACAACACCACCGGATCCCCCAAAAATTTTAATTTCATATATGGAAAAATTTTTTGTCAAAAATTGCATACTTTTAGGTACTTTTTAAAATTGCATCATAAATTATTCGTTAACATTATTTATCAAACCCTCTAACATTAACACTTGAGAACTTAAATTAAAAATAGAATTTGAATAACTTGCAAAATTTTAAATTTTTTTAGTACAAAAGATTTGGAAAACCTGTAAAACTCCTAGAATTTGTTTTAAAAGCAATTCAAAAGCTAATTATATCTCTTATAGTTCCAGTGTCTTACAATGCTTGAATCATTTCAATTTTGAATCAATTGAATTTGAATCAAATCAATTTTGAATTTTGTGTCCTTGCCATTGCTATAACCGTTTCATGCTCTTAAGTAAAAAAAATATGGATAATAAGCACTATCATGATAGAAAATGTTTACCATTTTACAAAAAATTACAACACAGGAAGTTATTATTTTTCATTATTTTAAAATGTATACATTATTATTTTTTTAACTCATATATTTTTTCTCTTTATTTTATTTCATTTTACCATCATTAGCCTTCAGGCTCTGTATCTAATTATGTTGATAAATAGGACACTGAATTTATTTCATATATAATATTATATATATACATTACATACATATATCAAGGAAGAAATTTCCTGTAAAATAAATAAACTATTAAGTTAACAAAGTTTTTATTTTTTTTTTTATAATTTTATCTAAAACAGAATCCAGAACTACTAGTGCATATATGTATATAATATATATGAATATTATATACAACATTAAAATATTATATACAACATTAATATCATCATGTTATGTGTATACAAAGTTGTTGAAAACATCAGAAACTTTTCAGTTTTTGATGACTTTAAAAAAAAAAAAAAAAAAAAACAGGAGACAAATTAAAAAGATATAAAAAAAAGGATTTATATGTATAGCAAAAATTATACGAAGGAAATCATAAATAATGATAAACATATGAGGTTTCAAGTACATTTATGAATTGTATATACTTTTGTATAAAATATATACATACAAATAAATGGTACACTATCTAACAAACTTTATGTACTTAGATAAAGAAGAAACTTATGCAAAATGACTTTTTTATTCTTAATGTATTTTTATGCACTTTTAGTTGTTGTAGGTGAAAAATTTTAAATAAATGCAATGATATATTGATTTTATTTGAAAAAAAAATACTTATTTTGAAACAATTTTATTTTCTGGAAATATCTCTGTTACACAACACTCCAATATCGTAATTTTTTATATTAAATTCCCAATATCGTAATTTTATATAATAAATTCCCAATATCGTAAATTAAATTGAGCTTGATATTATAATTCTATGTCATTTATCTTTGTCAATTTTTTTGTGAATCAACAATTTGAAGTTGCAAATTCTAATTTTATATTAGCAAGTTGCATTTACAGTCATTAATATTTAATTAAAATAAAATACTTAATTGTAAAGTTTTTGTTTTCTTTTTAGATAGTATTGCTAGGGCGAACACTTACTTCTATATGTCGGATGAAAGTCACAGCCATTTTGAATAACGATTATTAGATTTCAAGAACTTGATGAAGTTTAGATCCTCAGTTAACTTACTGCATCGACTTTTAGGATAAGAATAATCAATTTTTTTCTACAATCCTCTTTTAATTGAGTAAGACATGACTGACTGTAAGAAATGACTGCCCTTGTTGTTTCACTTTATTTTAGAAAATATTTATGTAATATAGATTATGTATTAGTAAATGTATGATATGTAAATACACGTTAAAAAGAGAAGATAAAACAAAAAATATTGCTTATTAAAAAAATCAATCATTATTCAGAGATACTTTAAGTATCTCTATCTTTCATCTTATTAATTTTTTATTCAATTACTTATACATACGTTCAAAATAGTTCTTAGTGTCTTTGAACTTTTCTTTAAACGAATAGAAAAAAAATGTATATATATATATATAATATGTTTATAAGAATGTGAATTTAAAATATACTTAGTATGGAAGTATTTATTTTAGAAAATCCGATCAGTTTTCTTAGAAAATAACAATTTTTATTTCATTTAAAAACAAAAGTTAAATTAATAAATTAAATTCGTAGAAATCTATAAACTAATATATAAATAAATAAATTAAATAAAATATTTTATTGGCACCTATTGTAAACCCCTTTATGGAAAGATTAGAATACAATTACTATTATAATTTTATTATCAATATTCTTTTTAATATTTTTAAATTTTATAAACTGCAAATTATCGATTTTAACAATTATATTCCGTTGAGTAATATTATAAAACTTTTAAATTGAACTGAACGCTATTAGAGTAAAACTTATTACTAATTTATTATATTATGCAAACATTACTTATCATGACTATAATGATAGCATGGGCCCTAATGTATATTAATCATTTATCACAAATCAACTAATAATTTTTTTTTATTTTTTTAACAAGTAAATATTTTTAACAAATTTAAACATTTTTATAGTGTTCTTATAAAATGCACAAATTTGATGAAACATAAACTTATAAAAAAAATTATTTCTTTATTATTAGATAAGTGATAATCGGTTTATGTAATTGGGTTCTTACTTAATGTACATATAATCCATGTAAAAAACTCACTTATTTCCCTAAGTTAAAAATTTTTTTCAAAAACAGCTGATTTCATTCAAAATATAATTTTGATTTTTCAAAAACCGCTGAAATATAATTTTAAATTAAAGACTAATATGTAGACTGCTTGACTTTCTGATAAGACATTTATGTTATATATTAAAATTATACTTATCAATAGGGCAAATAAAAATATGCATTAGCATGTTTTTTTCCTTATGTCTTATTGATAAATGAACAAGATAGAAGTTCGTTTCAACAAAAATTATGAATTTTAAGCTAGTTTTGTTAGGGCATATTTTTGCATATTTCACTTGTTAGAGCATATTTTGCATATTTCAACTTTTAAGAGCATATTTTGCATATTTTAACTTTTAAAAGCATATTTTGGTTTATTTTGACAATTTTCGTTCAAAAGATCATAATTTTTTTAATTTTCTTGCATTTAAAATATTTTTGTTAGAGCATATTTTGCATATTTTAACTTTTAAGAGCATTTTTTTGGTATATTTTGACAATTTTCGTTCGAAAGATCATAATTTTTTTATTTTTCATGCATTTAAAATATTTTTCATAAAAAAACATAAAAATTAATTTTACTATTTAGATATTTATTTATTTAAAATATCATTCTTTTAAAATAAACTTATAGGTATTAGGTATTTAAAGAAATCTCTATGTATGCATGTAAATATACATATTTATTTTATTATTCCTTTCAACTTGATTCAGAAACTTTCAACTTGATTAAAAACTATGTCTGCTGCAGCTTTGACTGGTGAAGCGCTACACAATGCTACAATGAATTACACTATAAACGAAACTATTACATTTAAATTCGCACCAATCAACTCAGTTAATGTAGAAAGGAGCTTTTAATTGTACAAAAGCCTCCGGCGATCGAACCGGAATAAGTTCTTATTTGAAAATTTAAGTGAAATGGTTGTTATATATTGCAACTAAAATTTCAGTTAAACTTAGTTTTTAATTTTACTAGATGCAAGATTTTCGTTATTTGGATTAATTTTTATTTTAATTTATGTTAACTTAATTTATGTTTATTTATTTTTTTTAATTTTAACTTATTCTACTCTCTAATTTATCTTGTTTTAATTTTTTAATTTCATGAATTAATTTTTTTTTACTTTATTAAATTTAACTCTAAAATAAAAAATTATAATAAAAATAATATATAAAAAAGTAAAAATCTATCTGCTTTTAATTCTTAAATTTAAACAACTTTTGAAGATGGTGTCACTAGCCCACCCTATTAATATTCATTTTATTTCAAGCTTTCTAAGAAATGGATATTTTTTTATGTATTTGATATCCTTTTCATAGAGCATATTTTAAATGCTTAAAATAGATTTTTTAGAGCATATTTTAAGCGCTTAAAACGGATTTTTTAGAGCATATTTTTATTTGCCCTACTTATCAATATTATTTAAATTTTGTTTTTTTTGGTTTAAATTAGCATAAAACTGAGTCATTGTCTAATTTTTGTTGTAATATGCTTAAAAATTTTTTTCTTTTTTTTTTTTTTTCTTAGTGGTGATTAATTTTTTTTTAATTTGTAATCAGAATGCGTTTAAAACCAGATTCTTGATAAAATAAAACGGAATTTCCCAAAAATAAATCAAATACTTATACCAAGTATTTTAGTCACTCAGTTTTTGGTTTTTAATATAGAAAATTTAATTTTGCTATAATCAAATATACCGCAAAATTAATACAAAAATGAAAAAGGTTTTTAATTATTTTGTTAATTCGGACATATTTGTGCTGAACACGTTCAAAGCTTCCCAACCGAGTCTAATGAACTTAAGAAAACCAAAGTAAAATACAAATTTTCAAATGTATTAAAACTAAAATATTTATATGATGACTGATTTTTATGAGAAAATTTTGTCCAGTATTCTAAACTTTAGAAATAGAGTTATGTAGTATACTCTCAATAGGAGAGACAAAAATTACATAATCTTATTTATTAAAATTTTATTAATTTAAAATAAATGATACAATTTTAATCAGTTGCAAATAATTTTAAATAAAAATTCGTTCATCAAACCGTAATTTAAGTTTTTGTTTGTTTACAAAATTCAAATGTCAAGTATCCATAAAAATATTTATTAGTATGCAAAAAATTTTTGTGTACAATACACTTTTTTTTTGTATATAGGAACAACACTATAGGAAAAAGTGTTCAGAGAACATCTTTTTGCCAAGGATTATGGTTATTCTCTCAATATTTCTTTTCGTATTATGGATGGCTCTCTACGTATTATGGACCAGTATTTTATCGTTTTTCTTTGTCACACAAATAGTATTTTTGTATCATCTGCCTATGCTCTAACTTTTACCCATTAAAATGTTATAATAAAAGAACATAAAATATTAATTTGTGGATTACGTTTTTTTAAAATCTAGGTCAGCGCCTTATGATACCAACTAGTAATCACTATTCAAATAATAATTTTTTTGATAAATTTTTTGGTATCAAAACCATTATTTAATAAAAACTTAATAAATTTTTGATTAGTTAATTATTAAAAAAAAGGTTATTTGAGTAGTGATAAGAGATTGTTGCAATAGGACCCAGGTCTGATAAGCTGATAAAAATAACATGGTGAAAAATTATGTTGATTAATATTATGTCTAATCTTTTGAAAAATCTAAGAAAATTCTATAAGATCTTGTAAGATCCAGTAGTATAGTATCTCCTTCTGTATCCCCTTTGTTCCAACATATATGTATCTATGTTTTTTTAGTATTTAACTATAATCGAATTATAATTAGACTTATTAGTCTTATTTAGTTGAACTGATAACATATCCTGGAACTTTCGTTATTTCTATAGGAATATATATGAAACGATTAAACCAAGTTTAGTTCAAGTACCGGGCTTAAAAACAAAAACAATTTTTTTAAACAAAGCAAGTTAAACCAAAAGAAGTAAAAAGTACGTACCTACGTACATAGGACTTAAAAATGATAAAAAAAAATTTTGCGTGGTGCAAAGAAAAATTGATAAGAAATTTTTTATTTCCATTGCGATAAAAAAATTTTTAAGAAATTTTTCTAAATAATTTGGAAAAAATTGGCATTTATATAGTTTGACTTTGTCCGTCCGTTTGTATGTTAATAAAACTTTAACACTCTGATATATAGTATACCTGTCCAAAATCTATAAAGCTTATATACGACCTAAGATAGAATATAACTCACACATTGGGCTGGCGTCTCATCTACTTCCTTAAACTTTCTCGATCGAGTTCAAAACATGCCATTCGTCCAATTAATAACCCTAACGTGAATAATACTATATCTTCGCTTAATATCCTTCGTAATATTGAAGCTCTTTCGCTTTTCTATATATACCATCAGAGGGGCAGCAAATATGCGTTCCTACTATGTGGAACTACCTAAGTGGTACGCTACTGGTTTAAGTAACTCGTTTGTTGCTAGAGCTGCTAAAATGTGGAATTAATTACCATTATCTGTATTTCCTAAAGTTGGCAATTTTTATAATTATAATTTGCCCAAATTTAAGAAGAATTTTAACAGATTCTTCAAGAATTTATCATCTAATTCCCCGTTGTCCTCATTTTTTCCTTCCTTTTACTATGCCATTTATTCACAACTAAAGTAAGTAGAAAGGATCATATTTTTAGTCTGTGGTTTTAGAATAAAAAAAAAAAAAAAGATGTGCTATTTTAAAAACCCCTGGGTTTTTATTACCTGTTTCAATTCCATTGAAATTATTTATCAGTTTAAATTAGTTTTAAATATATATATATATATATAATTGCACATAACTACGACCTGCCTATCTACATACATTATTTATTTATTTTTTAAATATATTTTGTTATCATCGATTATCAGAAAAAAAATTTTCTTATCATATTAATGAAACGTTTTTTTTTTTTTAAATTTTTATATTTAACAATTTTTTGTCTTTTTTACAGTCATTATTTATTTGTTAAAACGTTTACTTCATTTTTTTTTTTTTTTTTGATTATAATACGGAATATAAAAATATTATAATTATTAATTTAAAAGTAATTTTTAATAATAATTATTTTTAGTTAGTTATTAAAATTAAAAAAAAAAAATTAATTTGGATACAAAATTAAACCAAAACGATATTTAAAATAACGGAGTACTAAAAAAAAAGTAAGATTATAAAACATGTTTCAGTGATCCGACGAATTGTAGTCAACTTAGATTAAATTCATTTATTTTAATTAATGTTGTATTTTGATAAGTTTTTATATTTTTTATTTTTTTAATTATATAATGTACAAATTTATCAAATATCGTAGAATTTAACCAAAAAAAAATATTTTTAAACGCGATAAAATCCATCTCCAATTTAAAACTCTTCACACAATTGGAACATGTGTACATAATTTTATTGAATAAAAAAATTATTAAATAAGTATGTAAATTATATGATAAAACTTATCATAAATGTTTTAAATAAGTAAACGGATGCAATATTTGTTTACATCAAAGAACAAGACGTGAACAAACGTGTTGGTTTTTGTGGAAAATTAAATTAATAAAAAAAATTTAAATAAATTTATAATTAATTTCAAAAATCTAACCGATAGATCAGTGGTAAAGTGGTGGCTTTTCAATCAAAAGGTCTCAGGTTCAAATCCTGGTCAAGTCATGTTTAATTTTTTTAATTTCATTGTGTATATTACAATAATTTAATAGAAGCCCAAATGTCAAATAGGCAAAATATTAATATTGTCAGGCAACATTTACAATTGTCTGGTACTACAAATAAATTAATTAATTTTAATTTAATAATAAATTTTATTCTAATTTTACTGGTATAATTATTATTAGTTTATTCTACTAATCCCAATTAAGATTCGTTTAACTTGCAACTCAGTCAACTTACATAGAATATGATTAAGGAACAAATATTAACGCATTCATCATCATATGTATTAATCGGCTTATTCGGTCAAAAAATTGCCGGTCGCGGCTCAATATATGTTTATAAATATAAATAATAATGTGAATGCGAAAATCCCTGGAATTTTGAGCGCTTTGCTACGCTATAGTTATAAGTATTTCAATAAATTATTATAATTAATCTTGAGACCCGATTCTCCATTGTAATTAAAAATCGAAAAAAGATTAAGAAAATTCTATTTTTTTGGGATTGGCTTAAAAGTTTAAAGTTTTAATTTTTAGTTAATCAGGTTCTACTGCAAAATTGGTGAGGTTCATTTTTTAAATCATGTCGGCTTGACTAATAGGTTTTAAGAAACCACGGAAAAAAAAGACTAATTTGATTTGAAATTTGAACACATTTGATATCAAAAATGTGTATATATAGGTTCTCATTTAACAAATTGAAGAACTTCCATTTAAAAATAATCATTTGATATAATTTATTGTTCATTGAACCAAAATATTAGAAAATTTTTTAAATTATTCATTGATTGTTGCAATATAATGCTAATGTAACTAGTAAAGATTTACTTAATTAATTAGATTACTAAGAACAATGATAAGATCTGTTATTGATTGAAATTATAAGAACTTTCAAATAAATACCAAATTAATGATTTACAAAAAACTATTACAGAGCAGAGATTTCCCAAAATCTACTTCCTCATAATTATATTGCATGACTTGCATGGTTCTTTTTTAAAAAAAAATGTCAGTACAAGACAATAACGAAGCTGGAGACTAATACTGTAGAATTTATTTAATATTCGACAGAATTCCATGTGTTTTCAACAACTAGACCATCAGAACAAATGTACTATTGAATTTATAATTTTTGCAGTATTAATTTCTCCTGCTTTCTCCTCTTTGTCTTGTATTTTCAAATTTTTCAAAATCTTATTTAAAGTGTTTAAATTAAAAAAGGGGTATCTCCTCACAAGTTAGTACTTACAACTTTAAACTTAATTCTAGAAATTAAAATATTTCTACATTATATTAAAAAAAAAAGAATTAATTCACACAAAAAAAAATTAATTAAATAAAAATTAACTATTATATTGATAGATATAATAAAAAATTTAATTAAAAAAAATTTATTGAAAAAAATTTATCAAATTCTAAAAATAAATATTAACCATTTAAAAAGCTATTAAAATTTTTAATGTTTAAATGTTATAAAAATTTTCTAGAATGGAATTAATTAATTTATTTTTTAAATTGAATCATGATTTGAATTTATTTAAAAAATTTAAAAACAAATCAAATTTTAACTTAACCTTATCTTTAAGATAAAACTAATTTATTCTTTTAATCTTTTAAAATAACAGAATATTATGTGAATTATTGAATTATCTATAAAATATATAAGTACACTTTTAAGTACTAAGTTTTAGTAAAGTATTCACTTTTGAATTCAAAGAAAAAAAAAAGGATTGGTAATGTTGAAATCCATTTCAAGTTTGGAATTTCTATTAATAGTTACAATTATAAGATATAAATTTCTTCGATAGTAACTTATAAATTAAGCCTTCATGCCAACAAACTTTATCAAATGCTTGTGCTACATTTAGAAATATTGTAGAGCATATTTGGTTTTCTTAAATTGAAACCAAATTTGATATTCAGTATGAATCTCCTATCTTCGTTTTTTTTTTTCACTTAATTTTCCAATACGTTTGTAAAGATGTAAAAAGGGACGGAATAAATATAGTCTAAAGAAGTATATGTGAACGGATCAGTATCAAAAAGTGATTCGACTTAGCAATATGTGTCCTATATTCTCTATCCGTGGACTGTCACATAACTTAAAACTATAGGAGCTAGGATTCTGAAATTTCCAGAAATTCATTTTTGTACAAGATCTTTGCTATTGAAATTCACCCAGTTTATGCACAATGGGTTTGAGGAGCTTTCATAAATTCTTTTTTTTTAATTTGAGCATAATTTAATATCTAACGAAGCTAAGAATCTGAAATTTTGTGAAAAGTAGTTAACCGGATGATATAAGATAATGTATATGTTCAAGTTTGGTATTCTACAGATCTTCCAAAATCTTCTGTACTCCCTTCTCTCTTCCTAATATTTTCTATTATCCTTAAATATGATTGTAACCATTTCCTTTCAATATTGTGTATTGTGATATACTTTACATTTTTTTTTTTACATTAAAGGATTAGGAACCACTGCTTCGAATACGTCCTCTGTAAATCTATAAATACCACTACAATTATTTACTTTGTTTAAAGTCTTCTGGAACCTTTTCGAGACCCAAAAATCATTCACAATAGTTATCACTTATCATACACCCAGAAGGACAATTATCGATGCACAAAAAAAGTGCTACATAAAATATACATAAACTGCTTTAATTTTGATCTCACCGTTTTAAATTAAGAAACTACGGAACTATTACAAATTCAAATTCTATTATTCTTATAGCATTTTACTAAAGATGGCAAAAATATAAATTTGTTTCACTTTTCTTATAACACCTGAGGACACTTACAAACTTTTTAATAAAGTTAATTAACATTTTCTTTTTCAATTTCTCTTTAAAAGTTTTCTTTCAAGAAAAAAAGAAAGTTTCTTTTCAATAATAATGTTGCAGTTTTTTTTTTTTTTTTTATTCAAACACCTGAAATTACCTGAACTCATATTAATTTTTTTTTGGTTTTTTGTAATTTTTCGTTTTTTGTATTTTGTAGGTGGAAAATTGCAAAAAATTTTTTAAAGAAAAAGTAAAACTATAAAAAAAAACAAATTTAGGGATCATTAAGTGTCTTAACAATAGATATATGCGACGATGTAGAATTTTTCTCTTTAGTATAGATTGTATGTATGTGTGTAAGGTCTATATAAAAGTCTATATAAAAAAAAATATCTACATGGATCTCTGAAAAGAAAATTCTATTAAAAAAAAAATATATATATATATGTATAAAAAGTTTTCTGATTATTATGAAAAGAATATTCACTTGATTCAATTCAAGTGGAAAATATTTCATGCTTCAATACCTTGAACGTTTTTAAAAAAAAATTCATACACATATTTGATATCTTTATACATACATACATTCAAGTATTTTTTATTATATTTGTGAAAGAATTCAATGTGTCGTGTGTATAAACTTAAGAAGGAAGTAATTGAATATAGGCTTGAAAATATGAAACTATTTGAATCACAAGATCCAGGAAATAGTAATTGATTAAATATAATTTTAAGTTTATATATTATAGATTCATAGTATACTCCTTCACATATTTGATACGAACAAATCTGTAATATTTAAATATTAATACAATTACCAGAACCATTACTTGGTAATCATTACTTGTTAATTACAATTAAAAAATTTCAATGATGATACTTTGAATATTCAATTACCAGGAAAAAGAAGTACTTACTTGATAATTTTTATAGGAAAAAAGTTAAATATGTGATATGAACAGACTTGTAATATTCAAATACCAAATACAATTACCAGTAGGTACCATTACTTGGTAATCTTATTAATAACCACTTAAAAAAATTTCGTTTCCTAAAAACTAATTAAATTAAAACCTAATAAAATCGATCAATCAAAATTCAATCAAATTTGGTATTTAATTATTTTCAAAATAATTAATTTTTTAAAAAAAATTTAAAATGTAATCAAAGTATCAAAAATAATTGCAAAAGTATTTTAAGTATCAAAATTGATTACAAAAAATAATTGAAATTCGAATTTAAGTACCTACTTTCTAGGAATTGTCAAATAAATACTTAATTCGTTATTACTAGTAATTGAATTTTTAAAGTATTATTACAAATTTTTTTTTTAATTGTAATTACTAATTAGGAATTTAAATGATTACCAAGTAATTGTAATTAACATAGAATTTTAGAATTTAATCAGGTTTGCATATGAATCATCAATATTTACAAAATCATTATATAAGTAAAGCCAACGATCGTTTTCCAAATTGTCAAAGTGTTGTACGAAAACATTTTGAAGAATAATAAAATGTATAAGAATTCCCACAATAATTTTACCCCAGAAGTTTAAAATTATACATTTGATTAAAAGTTCTAATTAATATTATATAAGCTTACAAAACTCATTTAAAATCCCTTGTGCCCAAATTTACCCAAAAAATTATAAATTAATATTGGAGTGGTACCTTTTACAATTACAATTACCTTTTTATGGTGATCCTTGAAATTTTTAATCTATTGTTTTATTAACTTATCAAATAATTCTTTAAGGTCATTTACTGAATTCCATTAATTTTTAATATTTTAATTTTTATCTTTTCAGGTCAAATCAACATCTCGGGCTGTTTTTTTTTTTGATTTGTTTTTTCTTTTGATTTTTGGTCCAATATTTTTTTTCCTATTGGAAAAAAATTTCCATCAATGTTATTCATGAATTCAAAGTAAAAAACAAAACATCTATAATAAAATAAATCTAAAATATAAATAATAAATATAATATAAAAAAAAAAGTATACAATATGGATAATATATCCATAATGGAGGAAGAACAACGACAGTATCAACATTATGAAAGACAACATCACAAAAAACATCATACATCAAATATAAAATCGCAATGGATTTATAAAAAACAAAATTATAATACAATAATAAAACATAATAATGATGATGAACTGATTTTAGTTAATAAATATAATAAAAATAATAAAATTAATAATAAAAAAAATATAATTAAATATTTAGATTCAATGAAAAAAATTAATATAAATAATAATACAAATAATATTAATATAAAAATGCCAAAATTAAATTTGCTCCTGACATTCATCACTGCTTTAATATTATGTATATTAAGTATGCCCACCCAAATAAATGCGACTGATTTACAAGAAGAAAATTTAGTAGAATATGAAAATATTAACTTTGATACATTAAATAAAAATGTTACATATGTCAGTAGTACTAAACATTATCCAAGAGGTATGGCACCATTATATAATACTACAAATCAAATATTAGATGCATTTATTGGTAAAGAAGCAATACCAGATGGTAAGTATCAAAAATTTTATATATTTTATTAAAATTTTTTTTCATAATTTAATATTATAATAGATAAGCCAAAATTGAATTAGAGAATTACAAATTCTATTTAAACTCTGAAATTTTAATGAAGGCATTGAAATTATTAAATCATTTACAGATGAAAATTTTTAACTAACCCCTAAAAGTATGCAAAATTTTATAATTTATAAAATTATTTTAGATAGTTAAATAAATAAATAAATATATACTGGAGTAATTGTAAATACAGTAAGCTTTTAGATATTGTACATATTAAATTTAATAATAATATACATACACGTTCATTTTTGTTTTTGTTTTTGTTTTTTATAGACATCCCAAAATTTAATCATAATTTCATTATCGAAATTGTTACCCATATTAAAATATATGCATACATTATATTATATTTGTATATATATATATACAATATACATATAAATGAATATGTGTTTGACCTTTATGACATTTTTTTTTTATCTGCAAATAAAGTTACATTGAAAAAATTGACAATGTTATTGGAATACTAATTAGAATCCCATATCATATATTATAAATATTATATAAAAGTTACGATTTGTGGTAAATTTAATCAAAAGAATTTATTTTAACTAAATTAATTTTATTTTTTGGTTTTTTTGCCTTTACTTCATCCTTTGGAATTTCCAAAAAACTAGTACTTATACTATATATAAAAATTATTGCATACTTTTAGGGCATTAATATTTTAATGATATTTATACCCGATTAATTACTTCAGACCTCAAAGTTCAGAATTAAAAAAAAATTTTTACTATTAACACAGCTCGGAACTCGAGGTGATGAACCAGTTAATTCAGCACATAGATACATATATGAATTTCTAGTAAAAAAAAATATATAGATACAAGTTGTAACAGTTAATTGAATCGACTTAAATATTATTTTATATAATTATATTAATCTTATATATAATAATTATATTAATCTTTTGGCTATATATACACAATTTATTCGTTAAATTTAAAAAATTTTTTAATATAATTTTATATAATATGTATATATATTTTTTCAATTTATTTATTTCATTTATTTTTATAGGTTATATTGTTGTCACAGAAAATGATATACAATTTGGACCAAAAGTTCATAATAATGATTGGAGTGATCTACTTAAACATTATTGGGCAATATTACTTATTATTGTTGTCTGTGCATTATTGGTTGTGCTGATGCCTATTATTGGGTAAGTTTTATTTTCTATTTCATTTTATTTTATTTCATTTTGTTTTTTGTTTTGTTTTTAATAATGTTATTTCACATGTGTATCATTAAAATGTATCTAATAGATACAAAACACAATATAATAGAATATACAAGTATATGTATACTTAGTAATAAAATTGAAAAACACTATAAAAGAAAAATATTAATAAAAATGTTCAACAACCCTTTTTTTTTTTTTTTGTCAAATTTATTGCAAAATCTAAACGTTTCAACATGTAACATACACATATACATATACATACTATTATATATTGATTGTGCAAGTAAATACGTAAATTGCGTGACTTCAAAATATATATATATATAAAAAAAACATTTGTTTAACCGACCATTATTCGTTTTCATATATACGAGAATATACTTGTACAATAAAATTAAATTATAGGCAATTTTAAATTGACTTGAGGGTTCTCTGTACTTTAATATTGAAATTGTTTAAAGATGGGGGGGGGGGGGGAACTTAAAATTTAAAGAATGTGTCAGTTGTATTGTATTGCAGTTTATGTTTTTTTTTTTAAATTAACTTTAATCAAAATTATGCAGTTAAAGAAGTCTGTCTTACATTGTTCATATATAAACTTTTCTAGTGAAAAATAATCTATTAGATTCATTGTTATAATAATGGTATTTTAAATTAATACCAATTGATGATAAGTGTAGATTAAATATACAAAAAAAAAAAAAAAACCAAGTTTTATGAACTTTAAATAAATATTTCTTGTTTTTTTATACAATTTTTAATTTCTTTGTTTAATTAAAATGAAATTATTATGATTCATATAGAAATACTGCAATTTATTGTATATTGTTAAATATAATCACTCATGTTTATTTAATAAATAAATAAATAAATAAGTACCTACTTAAATTTTGTTTTCGATCTTAGGTTATAAGTTTGTATAATATAATTCTTAGAAAACTATTTGTTATCTTAGTTTTCTTCATAATATTTTCGATTATTCTTATCAATTTGATATTAAATCACAATATTAATTTGATATTAAAAATTTATTCAAAATTCTAGAATTCAATAAATAAATTGTGATTATCTTAAGTATAAATGGGACCCTTGTAACTGGGCACATCAAAAAGTAAATCGATTAGATCTGAATCGAAAAGTAAATCGATCTGACTTTGTATATCTATTCGTCCGTCCTTCTGTTTGTCCGTCCGCAAGATAACTCAAAAAATAATGTAATAGTCATCTTTGTAGCAGCCGTATGCTATTGAATGTAATAGCCGTCATGGCTATTGAAATCCAGTTAGTTTCTTTTACGGGTTTGAGTAGCTCCCATACAACTTATTTTTTCATATGAAAATAACTCTATAAAATAATTTGATGACTAAAGCATGTGCAAAATTTAGCTGGGGTAATGAAGTTGATTCGATTAATTGCCATACAACTTACTTTTTTTTGTATAAGCATTACTCTATATATGTAATAAAGTTGAATAAAATTAATTAAATATTTCATACGCATATAAATTATCAAACATTTTTTTTATTTTTAAAGGTTATGCTTTTGTTGTTGCCGTTGTGCTGGAAGTTGTGGCGGTAGATCTCAACCATTTGATAAAAAACATGATACATGTCGACGTGTTTATTTAGGACTTTTATTAATATGTGCCACCACAGGAATCTTGTAAATTTTTTTAATTTAAATAAAATTAAAATAAAATATTTTATTAATTTCTTATAATTCTAATAAATAGATTCGGTGTTGTTGTTACCTTTGCAACAAATACATATTTGCAAGAAGGTATCGATGCAGCAACTACAACTGTAAGACAAGGTAGTCAAGATACTCAAGTCTATTTAAAATCAACATCAGAAGAAATTGATCATTTATTAAATGTTAATTATCGTTTATTAGCAAAACAGTTACAAGAAGTATTAAAAAGTAAGTTAAATTTTAATGAAAATTATCATTCCTTGTCACTATAAGTAATTAACTATTTATAATTTTATTTTATTTTTATTTTAGGAACATCAAATGTTTTCATAAAAGATTTGGAAGAACAATCAAAAGCAATATCATTAGGAAATTTAACAGCTTTTGTTAAAGCATTTCCAGAAATTCAAAAACCTTTACACCGTATGAAAATTATATCAAATGAATTGCGTGTAAATGCATCTCAATTAAGTGATGGTAAGTTGATTCTGGAACCAGTTAATTGAAGATAGAAAAAAAAAAGTTTTAGAAGTGACAAAAAAATTTATATTTTCAATACTATAATTATGAACGCAAATCGGGACAAAATTAATTTAATTTAAAATTATTAGGTTTGCGTGGTGTTAAAAGAGATCTTTTGTTGGCTTTAAGCAAATGTGGTACTACCGAATGCCGTAATGTAATGCAAGAATATGAAATTGGAAAATTAGATGCAAATGGAATTGATTATAGTCAGGTAATTTAATTTTTTTTTTTTTTATATTTATTCAATTTAAATCTAAAACCTTTATACAAAACTAAAGATTCACTTAGACAAACTTAAAATAGAGAAATTGCCTCTAACAGAATATTAAATTTTCAATTACTTTCAAATATTTGACTTATAATTATAACTTTAAATACATTATCTTTGTTAACTTTTCAATAGAAAAGTATTTTATTCAAAAGTATTTAATTAGAACATTTAAATTATAATTTTATTAATAATATTTGTAAGTGCAAAGAGTTTAGACTAGAACATTTCGAAATGTTTAGCTCATAAAATATTAAATAAAATTTTTTTTTTAAAGTAAAGAAGTAAAAATTCATTTAATTCTATAAGGTACCACAATCAATTAGTTTTACTTCTTAGTTTTAAATCATTTAAACTACTCAAATATTTTAGAGGGTTCTAACATTTACAAATTATATTATCGTTAACCTAACCTAATTAAAGAGGAGAGGTGTAATGCCTAAATTATAGAAGTTTTTATATTACTTTCATTAATATGTTTCTAATCTGAGCCTTATTATACCAACCACTTATCACCTATCAAATAATAATTGTTTTTTTCATGAACGAGTGTTGTTTTTAATCAAACATTTATTGGATTTTTATCAAAACTTATTTCGGTGCAACTAAAACTTATTAAAAGAATTATTATTTAATTATTTTGTTAGTAATAAGTGGTTGATGCAATAAAAACAATGGGACTGCTGCATTTTTAAGTGATAGAATATATAAAGACTATCATTATCATTAACTATGAATGTCCAAGCTTATATTATTTTAAAAAGAAAACGTTTTAAGACAGCGAATATTTTCAAGTTTTGAAAAGCTAAGTGAATCATATAAAAGGTCTAATTGAATTGTTGTTGTAATCCTTTTTTATTATTAAATCATTTAAAAAATTTTATTTAAAAAATAAATTACTTATCATTCATCACAAAAAAAAAAAGCTTATATTTAAAAAAAAAAAAAAAAAAAGTAATTCTCAATTTAATTATAAAAAAAAAAATTTTTAATTCAATTTAATTTCATGCTTACTTTTATTTTTAAAATAAATCATAAATAATTAAAAATCTTAAAGATGGAAGACAGATATTTTCCAAGGGTATGTTAATGTTTATGGTGATGTTACGAGTGAATTTAATGAATATATGAGTGAATTAATTTTATTTTCTTTTATGCAGTTTTTCTTTTTTTTTTTGTATAAACTGAGGTTTTTATTTTTTTAATTTAATTTTTTTTTATTTTTACTTTTTTTTTTGAGTCGTTTTCAGTTTTAAACAATTAATTATTAATTAATTAATAGATTTTTTTATTTAATATCTTGATTTTAATTAATGAATTTTTAAAGAAAAGCATGTACCTTTTATTTGTTATTTTAATTATAAAACTTATGCTTAAAAAGTCATCAATTTTAATATAATTTATTAACACACATTCAAATTAGTTAATTACCCCATAGTTAAAAATGTCTCAAAAAGAAAAATATAACAAATTTTCAATATAAATCTGAGTTACTTTCACAACAACCGTAGTTTATCGTATATAAACTTCGTTACCCTGAATTGAATCAATTCCATAATGTAAATGGACTATTTATGTCATATTTTATAAATGATATCCCACTGTTATTGACATTCTTGTAAGCTTAAAATAGTCAAAAGTTGAAACAAGATTGTCAATTTCAAGCCTGTTAATATTTTATGAAATTTATTTATAAAATACTGCATAGAATTTTAATGATAAATTACTCACATAATCATAATCAATGATGCTGCATCATATAATCTGCAAGGTAAAAATTAAATATTCAGTGATAATTAAGAGTTCAGCACCAAAGAATAACTCTGTCATTTAAAAGAAAATAGCTCTTTTTAGAAATTATGACTTTTAAAAATTAAAATATATTTTCAATTTTAAAGTAATAATTAAGCTTCTTATTATTTTTTTTTTACTTTAACTCATGAGTACTACTCATCACAATTTTGTTTTTTTGTTATATATATATATATATATATTTTATAATATATATATTTATACATTATTTTTTGAATAGTTAACTATAATTAAATATTTAACTAACTTTCATAATTTTTTCTATTATAGTTACCAGATTTAACTGAAATTATAAAAAGTGTAGAAGAATTGGAGGCATCTGGAGTAGCAGGTGCTGTTGATACTGGTAATGAAGCTATTGAAAACGTAAAAGCCAAATTAAATGAAGCTATAATAAGTAATGTACCAAAAGTAACTGAAGCTGTTGATAAAGCTGGTAAGAATTATTTAAATTCATATAAAATGAAATTAAATTAAAATAGTTAAGCTGTATTATATATATATATATATATTAACAATTTTTTTCTATATTTTAGGTAATGCTATCAATAATATGAATAATCAATTAACTGGTTTAACAAATAAAATTTCAAATGAAATGGGTAATAAAACTAATGATTATACAAAAGAAGCTGACAAATATTTGGATGAATATAGTGTATATCGTTTTTATGTTGGTGTTGGAATTAGCTCTATATTATTATTGGTAAAAATTATTTTAATTAAAAAATTAAATTATAATTTGAATCTTAAATTGTTTTCCTAGAACTAATGTATTTATATCAGCTAAAAAAAAGCTGATCCTAATTATAATTTTAAATTTAAAAACTTATTCGTTAATATAATTTTTATAGGTACTTTGTGCATTAACTGTCGCTTTGTTATGCGGTATTTGTGGTAAACGTCCAGATGGATATGGTGATGATTGTTGTAATAAAGGTTCTGGTGCAAGATTTTTAATGCTGTAAGTAATATTTACCATTTATTTGTTAACACACACTTTGTACTAGAGCGATAAATTATAAATATATATATTAATTTAAAATTAATGTATATAAATATAATAAATTATATATATTAATTTAAAATTAATGTGAAAATAGATTGTCGATAATTTGTCGGGGCTTTATAAGGGCTTTAATAGCCGAAAAGGTAAATAAATTAAGTATTTATCAATGGTATATCAAATTCTGAACAATGGTTTAAGGTTTATTATGTTGAAGGCAATCTATCTGATCTTTGTTATTTCAAAAATTAATTTTTCTTTAATCCAGTACAAAGTCTGTTATATACTAACTTAGGAGTATATTTTAAACAATTTTATTTTATTTCCAGGGCCATTTCTGTTATATTTTTAACAATATCAATATTAGCTGTAGCAACTTTAATACATTTCTTAGTAGGTTTAATTCTTCATCGTGGACTTTGTGTACCATTAAAGTAAGTATTTCGTATTTGAATTTGTTTAATACTTTCATAATTGAATTTTAATTAGTTTGCTATTAAAACAAATACGTTGTTTAAATAAAAGAGGTAAAATAATTTAAGTCTTAAAATTTAATAGTTGTGAAAGTGTTAAATCAAAATTAATATACAACATTGATGAACATTCATAAATTTTAATTTGGTTTTTTTTATTAAATTTTTTTTAGTAATCCAGATAATGATCAAATATTCCAATATATTGATAATTACATTGATTTAAATAAACTTTTTAATAATAATTTACAAAATAAAAATAAAAATGGTAGAAATTTTCAAAATACTGGAGCACTGCCATCATTACGTATATCACAAGTTATTGTTGAATGTCAAAATAATAAAACATTATATGAAGTATTACATATGAGTAATCATATTGATATTGAACATATTAAAGAATATCCAAAAGAATATGGAATATATAAAACAATAAATAATTTAAAAGATAAAATTACAATAAATGTTGATGATTTTCAATTGTTAAGCAAAGAAGATAAAGAGAAAATTGGAAATTTAAAAACTTCTAAATTAAAAGATTTTGATTCTGATAAATTTGTTGATAATTTAGATACAAATGTAACAGCACATAATTTAAGTATTATTGCTAAAAAATTATTAGAAACAGCGGATAGTATTAAAGGTAATGGTAAAATGATGGATGTTGAAGTAAGTTTAAGAAATCAAGCATTACATTTAGAAACATATCAACGTAATTTGGTACAACCAATGATTGAACATTCAACAGAATTAAAATTAGCAGCAATTAAATTACAAGAAAAATTAAAATTGAAAGGTAAATCATTTGATACTTCAATTGATGAAATATTAAGTGAACTTGAATATGGAGAAAACTACATAAAAGAACATGGTAATGATTTTGTACGAAAAGAAGCCGATAAATTAGGAAAATATTTTACTGATCAAATACAAAATTATATAAATTTTGTAATTGAAAAAATTGAAAAAAATATTGGAAGTTGTGGTCCAATTGCAAATGTTTATGCATCCAGTGTTGTATTAGCTTGTAATAAAATTGCCGATCCTCTTGTAAGTATGCGTATATATTTAAAAAAAAAATAAATTTAAAAAAATATTTTATAATATTTCTGAATTGCTGAGTAATATTTCATGGATGAACCTTACTTTGATAAATAACGTCTTTTTTTAATTGCAGAACTTACAACTTGCCTAATGTATATATTACTTAATTTCTTTTTTCCTTATTCTAGTATTTTTTACAGCCATTCTAGCCTTTTCTTAGGCCTCGTCTCGTTATAATGATTAAAATAATTGTAGTAAATTTTTCTTATTTTATATAAAAAAATATCATTCAATTAATCATTTAGAACTCTTCAAATGTTTATTTCTATGAAAAGATAAACACTTTATTGGTTGACACAGTGCTTCCAAATATGTAATGTAAAATATTTTTGTTTCAATTATTAAAAATTGTCAACCTCAGACTTTTCAGTAATTCAGAAAAAAATTATTTTAGTAAGATGTTAAACTGTAGCGTTACAGCTCTTAAAAACATTTTTGTTATATTATCGTTTTTAGATCAATTTTTTAATTTTTTTTTTTAACTAATAAAAAATTTAGAATGGATTTTGGGCTGGTCTTGGTTGGTGTGTACTGTTATTCCTTCCCACACTTATCATAAGTATAAAATTGTCAAGTTTATATCAAAAGTCTGATCCATATCCTGGACCATTAGTAGAATCGTAAGTATATTAGTTATTATAATTTTATAAGTTGTTTTTTTTTCTGATTTATTTAATAACTAAATAGAAATTTTTAATTTATTAGGGAAGAAAAATAGGACTTAAAATTTTATACAATTTAAAAATAATTAGATAAGATAAAAAATCTGTGACTAAAAAAAAAAAAACATTTTTGTTTTAAAACTAGATTCTAATATAAATTGTTAGATAAACTTTTTTATTGCGCTTTTTAAGTTTTTGCCAAAAAAAAAAAAATTTGTAATTTAAAAAAAAAAATAGAAATTAATAACAAATTAGTTATTATATACGTCTAATGTGATTAATGTATAATGAGCTTTTTCTTGTAAAAAAAAAAAAACAAAATAAAAATATTTAAAAAAAATTTAGCAAATTATGATAATAAATTTTTAAAATTTTTTGTTTTTGTTTATTTAATTATTTTAAAAACTTTTATATGATTGGTTTATTGAATTATATGTATTTTTTAATTGAATCTTGAACGGAAGGGAACCCAAATATAAAGAACTGGTCTAAAAATACACCATAATTAAAAAATGGTCATTCTGTTATTTAAAAAATTGCATACGAATTTTCCGACCATCTTGTCTTATACTTTTAACCTAACCTTTTTTTTTGTTCACTATATTTTCTATCCAATTCTACATTTTGTTATGTTTTGATACCTTTTGATAATATATATTTTAGCGCTATTGCATTTGCATTTATCTATTTGGTTTTTGACCTCCCAATTTAATGGTTCTGCTAGCAATCACTTGAATATCAGAGAAGAACTATGATACTAAGTTTCAATAAACTGAGAATAAAATTTTCGATACTAGTGTTATATATTCAAGAACTTCAATGTTTTTTTGGAAAATTTACAAAATTGTTTTTCAACAAGGGTGTTTAAACCATTCTTTATAAATTATGCAGTTATATTCAATATATCCTCAAATATGATATCTACCTCAAATATGATATCATGCCCATGGCGCTTTTGCATTAACCACTCACTCAAAACAAATCAAATATTCAAATTTTAATTTTATTGATAAGTGATTGTTTTTTACTAATCAAAACTTCTACTATCAAATAACAAAAAACTTATTAGAAAATTATCATTAATAATTATTATTAATGATAAGTTGTAGTTACAAAATGACACCAACGTCTCATGTTTAAATTAATTAAACACCTGTCAACTTTCTTTATCTGTGAGTTAGAATCCTATTATAAGATTCAAAGCATAATTAATTCCTTTAAGCTGGAAATATTATTGGAACATTTCCAATCATATTTCTTACAAAATAATTTCCCCAAGTTATAGTTTAGTCAAATTTTGATTTAAACTTTAAGTATAACTAGATTAAAATCCCTTTTCTATTTGTTGGGTGAGTAAATTTTCTTAATAAACAACATAGGTGAAAGAAGTGTTTTTGTACATACAGACAAATATATAAAGCTTGTTGTCAATTATGTCCTTGCAAAATTATAATTTAATTATTTTATGTGTATTTTAAATGTATCATATTTTTAAATTTTTAAATATATTAAGCTTACTTTTATTCAGTTACATTTAAATTTGTAAAATAATATTAAATTTAATTTACAAAAAAAAGCTCTTACAAAAATAGTGTTAAAGTGTATGAAATAAGAAAAATTGTAGTGTTGATGATTCAAATTTTAGTATAAGCCAGATTTAAATATTCTAAACGTGAAACTAATTCGTTGAAATTGGTATTATTCATTTAAAACTGAAATTTTTTATATATAACTATTGGATATCGGAACAATAACTTCTTTTGCTCAATAACTCTTTTTATTTCAATAATATGAGGAGAACATTTTTAAAGTCAACTAGAACATATATATAAAATTAAAATTCCTAGCTTTTAGCTGCTATTATTAATTCTAAAAAATTGTTAAATCATATTTACAATATTAAATTTTAGAAGGGCGGGTTATACACCGTGCGGGCGGGTTGAATATCGAAAATACGATGTATTTTGTTTACAATTCCGATTGCGTCAAAATGAAATGTCAAAAATTTAAATATTTTCTACAGAAACAATCTTTGAAAAGTATAAATTAATATTTACTCACTTTTCTTTCATGGTTTTTTTTAAATTAAGGACTTCACCACCATAAAAATAAAATTCAACTGACCTAAATTCAAATTAAAACTTGAAAATTCATATAATTTTTAATTTTTTTATTTGTGTATCCAAAAAATTTTCAACACGATCGTGCGACATTGTATTCACGACGTCGCAAACACATTTACAATGTCAGGGACTCTTGGCACTGAACATTTTTTTCATACACTTTTTTACTACAAAAAAAAAGGTTAGAATAGGATTCTTAATAATAGTAATAATTTAATAATTTAGGCTTACCAATGTACCTGTTATTTTGTTATATGAAAAAAATTAATTATTTTTAAGTTAATCAAACGTTTTTTTAAGTATTGTTTAAGTAAATGTCAAATTGGCGTTGCATGTTATTTTTCAATTTTTAATTTAAATTTTTTCTCAGAATATAAGTTATCTAATTTGCAAAAAAAAACTTATTATTTTAAATATCATGTTTTTTAATATTTTTTTAATATTTTTACAAAATCATTATTATTTATGTACAAAGTTATATAGGATCCATTCACGATACAACGTTGCCAAAATATATCACATATAGTCAGATACCTAATCGAATTAACAAATTCAATAACATATGAATTGTTTAAATTTTTATAAAATAATGTAAGATTTGTTATCCGAATCCTTACGATCTGTGAGAAAAATTTTAAAACTACTTCTACCTTATAATTCATACAATTTTATTTTACAAGTAATTTTAGACTACAAGTGAACTATGATTCCATTTTCCTATTTTGATTAAATTATAAAATTCGAGTACGAGATAAATATTTTTTATAAGCAGCTTTATAAGAATCCACTTTGTAGTACAATTTTTTGTTGGCTGGACTCCCTCTTTCGTCTCCTGGCCTATTGGACAATCTTTATATAAGAAGAATTATTATACGAATTGCTTTACGTTTTAAGTTAGTCCATTAACTTTTTTAACAATAATCACTTTTTTTTTGCTTTCTCTGTGCTCGGTAAATGTTTTTAAATTATTTATAATTATTTTATAAATATTATCAGATTTAATGTCAAAAACTTGCAATTCAATTTAAATAACAGTCAGGTTAAAAAAATGGATATGTCAATGTAAATTCATTAAAAATTAAATGTCATTGTCATATTTTAAAAACTTAAATGACAATCTCATTTTATAAAAACAAATGTCACTGTCACATTATAAAAACGTAAATGTCACTACCAATTAAATTATTTTGTCAATTCATTTAAATATACAATATAATCATATTTTGCTTTTAACCACTAATTAATTACTAATCAGTATCTTCAGCATTCTACTATAAAATATGTATGGGTATGGGTCCTATTCTTTGTGTACATAATATTCATTAATATTTTTTCATTTATTTTAATTTTTTAATTTATATTTAATTTTTTCATACATTAAACAATCATCTTTAAAACAATTTTCAGAGAATACCTTTATGATGCCTACAGTGAACGTGATAATATCCCATTAGCAAAGTAAGTGTATTTTAAATGATTCTATTGTCTTTTTTCTTAGTTTTTTGGTTAAAAACTGTCTTACTATTTCTTTTACAATTTTGATATTACTATTAAAATAATATTAATTTTGCATTTAAATATTATTTTACTCTGTTATTTTTTTTTTTGATAAAATAAAACAAAATTTTCTTATTCTTTAATTTATAATTCGCTTAATATATTAACATTAATTAAATACTAATGAGAATCTTAGAATATATTATTCAATTAAACTTTAAAAGAATTAAAACGTACAAAGACTTGTCTTGAAGTTTTATTTGTGGCAAATTTTGACATTTACCAAAGACATAAACCTTTTAAAACTTAAATAATAAATTTAATAGTGACGAATTTTTAGTACAAATATTAATTTCTCTGCTTAATAGGGAAAATAATATAGGGTATATCTTTAGTAAAATCAATATGATAAAATATAATAATAAATAATTTTAAATCTTTAGTTTCGACCTCTAAAAATTTATTTTAAACACATTTTTTTTATATACAGAATGTTCAGTTTTTTTAGAGTTATTCAAGTCATAAAAAGAGTTGTTATTTTAAAATATTAAAAAAAAATGATTAGCTTAGTTGGAGGTTTGCTCTATAAAATGGTAATTCTTTCAACTTTCGCAAACGATACTAAATAGGAATACAAATAATTTAGACAAAAATGTACGGATCGAATTAGACATTATTAGATATGCAAAAGTATATGTGTTCTTGCTCAGGATTAAATCCTGCCTGGATTTAACTATATAGGAACTGTCTGCCTGATAGTTTGTCCTGACAACAAAAACTATTTAAGTTAGAAGCATAAAATTGAAGCAAAATATATTTGACACTAATTGTAGTTTAGTTGGGATTCGATCGGAACTTCAAGTACCTTCTCAAAAACGAAATTTTGCTTATCAAAATCTATCACATAAACAAAAAAATTTAAAACTTTGAAAATAATATTAAAATCAGAGTTACTGTTTAATGCATTTTAAATACCATCATGCGTTCGTTTAGGTCCCTTAGAGTTGACACAGTCGCCTATACACATCTAGTTGCTTTTAATGCAAATTTTTGTCTTCTAACACTTAGCATTTTTAATTATATTATTAATTTTCTGTAATAATAAACAATTAAAGTTGGCTTTCATTATTTTATAAACCGTTTACCCCATTTTTAGGTACAAACCTCAAACAAATAAACTCTAAAAAAAACTTATTTCCGATTCTCAACGGAAGTTGAAAAAATTACGATTTTATAAAGCACTCCCAATTTAGTTAATAACTTTGATTTGATATTTTACAATAATGACTCTCTTCTCACAATAAAAAAAAAAAACAATCTACATGGTTTGGACCACCCTGTATATCAAAAAAACCGGATAGATTCCTTTTAATTTCACTAAAATTTATTTTTTTTTACAAATTAAGTGTTTTATCTACCGCGTGCAAACTTCTTCAGTGCTAGTACTCGATTCCAGTAATAATAATTGATTCGAAATAATCGATTAGTAAAAATAATTTATTCGAAATACTCGATTCGAGTACTAGCACTGAAAAAGTCTACATGTCGTAAATGAAATACTTGTATTTTTAAAAATAAAGAAATTTTAGTGAAATTGAAAGGAAACTACTCGATTTGTTATTTATTTCATATAATAATTCTTAATTTTTCTATTCGATCTTATTTTTAATCAAATTTTTATTTAATTTTAAATACAAACCAAATTTTTTAATTAATTCATCAATTTAAATAATTATTTCTTTCAACATGAAAATACTTACTTTAAAAACTTTCTGATTTAGTTTTGAGTTTAATTTTTAAATTCATTTATTTTCTTTCAACATATTTAATTTTTCCAAACTTTTTTTGTATTTTTTTTTTTTTTGAAATTAAAAATTTCCTCCAAAAAAAAAAATAAAAAAAAAATCTTAAACCCTTTGAAGTGGACCAAAAAATAAACGAAGGAAAAAGGATCGTACTCGTGGATCACGTGATCGACGTGGAGATTATTATGAAGAATCTAGTTCATCACATGGACAAATTGTTGGTACGGGTGGACGTGATACGCGTTATAATGATATGGCACCAAAGTAAGTAAAAAAAAAACAACAACAATTATTAATCCATAAAAAAAAACTACATAAAAAATAAATAAAATAAACAAATACATAATATAAAAATCATTAAAAATCATTGAAATTATTTTATTATTTTTCAGTTTAATCATTATTATTAAAATTTATAATTTTTATTGCATCGTTGTTTATTAATGAAAAATTATAGTTTTTTATTTTAGAAATTTTTGAAATTAAATTAATTATTTATTTCTAATAATTAAGTTACTTTTAGTTTTAAATTTTAAAATTTGTTTGATTTTATATATAGGTATAAAATTGAAATAAGTGTTTTTTTTAAATTAATTAAAAAAAAACTAGATCTATAACTTATCTTATATGACCTTATTCAATGTAGAATAATAATGACAGAGAACAACTTATATTTATTTTAATTACGATTGATTAAGTTTTAATCAGTATTAGAGAATTTATTATAATAATAATAATAATAGAAAATATAGGAATATTAATTTTCTAGGATTTAAATATTATATTGACATATATTATAAGAATTACTTCTTAAAAAGTTAAGTACACACTTTTCCGTTCTATAAACAAAAAAAAAAATTAAATTATGAATAATGAAGGTTTTTGAATACTTCTAGGTGTTTAATTAAGAATTAATTTTGGAAAATTTTTATTTCTTAAATACTTTCAAAAATTTAGATATAAAAAAATAAGTTAATTTTTGTAATTAACTCAAATAAGTTACACAAAGAATTATTTTAAATTTTAAATTTTTATTTTGCACTTGAAATTACAATTTTAATGTTGGAAATGTTGTTAAAGAAAGGAACAAATTCAATTTGATAAAGGGGGAATCCCGATTTTAAATCGAATTCTAAAAATAATGACATGAAAGGTTTACAGGTTTCCTTCCAAAAGTTTTTAATTTTGATATTTCTCTAATTATATGACACTTCACTTTGTGCTTCACTCAAATTATGCTTAGAACCAAGTATAAAAGTTTGGGAAACGTATTAGTACCTCACTAAAATTTAGCAACATTTTTGGAGGGAAACCTACAAAATGTATGAAATAATGCCAGTTTTGACACCGAGAATTAAATTAAATTAAATAGATTTAAGTTTATTGCAAGTTGTAAAATTAAATTACAGATCTGTACTAATCGTTTGATATGCATAGTATAGAGACTCATCGTCTCAATGCATTCAATAAAAAAAAATAAATAAATAAAATTAGTTATATACACATTAATAATTCTAGGTTCATTACTTTTAAATATATTTTAATAGATAAAAATTAAATTAAAGGTGTGTACTAAACTTTATTTTAAATTAAATACATATTTGTAAATACCTTCAACTAAATTAAAAATCTATATCTTCTTTTTTGAATTAAAAAAAAAAAAAACAAAAAACTAAAATTAAAAAAAAAAACTTTTAATTTAGTGATGAGGGTTCTGATACAAGGCCAAAAGCACTCAAAGGAGATGGTTTCTTTTAGGTACTTGGTTATGATTTCCATTTGATTTTTTTTGTTCGTTTTTCTGTTTGTTTTTTTTGTTTTTTTTTTTTCTTTTTTTTGTATAATTTTTATTTGACTTTGTGTTAATTTAAAAAAAAAAAACCAAAATATATTATATGAAACGCATTTAAGCATTATTTTTTTGTACCTACCGCATAATTTTTTTGTACAGACACAATATTATTTTTATTTATAATATTACAAAATAATTTCCGTTTCTTTTTCAAAAATAAAATTCTTCTGAAAATAATTAAATATCTTTCTATGCTTCTTTTTAATAGTGCGAATAATATTTCAATCAAAATTTGTTTGTATGAATCTCATCAAATACTTTTTAAGCAATATTATATTAATTTTAAATTTAAAAATTAATTCTGTAGGTATAATATTATATTATATAATGAATATAAAAGCAAATTGTTTTGTGATCCTTTCCAAATAAATTCGAGCAAAGTCACGTTTTAAATTTTCAGAAGCAATGTTTTTATTTTTGGCTTAGCTTGTTCTATAACTTTGTCTACTTACACTCTTAATTTCTTAATAAAATTTTCAAAATATATATGTATATTTTGTAATATAAATTAAATTAACAGCATTATTCCAGAAATTGTCATAGCTCAACTCATTCATAAATTCACTATTGTGACTGTTATTCTAAAAATTTAATCATATTTTGACATTTATAAAATGCGTTCGCCAAAAAGGTCCTGTAACAGAGACATTGCGTCCTTTGCAGTGTGGGCTGTGGCTTCATCTTGTTGGAACCACAACTGTGGATGATTTTCTGCCCTGTGCATTTTCAAAGAAATATGGATCAATGATCCTTTCAGATAATACACCGCACCAAACAGCACAATTAAGTGGGTGTAATTGTCGCTGATGAACTGTTCTTGGATTCTCCGTAGCCTCATATCCTGCAATTTTGCTTGTTTACGAAACCATTCAATTGGAAATGGGTTTCATCGCTCATTATCAAATTAAAATTTCAAAATTAAATTCAACATTAGATTTTCAAAATAAAATTCAACAATATTGTTGATCGATGTTCTGTTGTGTACTATTTCCATTTCCAATTCCAAAAGTTTTCTTTACAAAATTCTGAAATAAAAATAAAAAATATAAATAAATTTAAAAAGTTATTAAACATCCAAACCATATCGGTCGTTTTGCGTCACCCTGTAGTTATCAAACTTTTTCTTTATTAATTTCAAATTAACTGTTCATAATTATTCAAATAATTGACATTTAGAACTTTGAAGTCATAAGAACGGCTGTTTGTTAAGTCATAAAAAAAAAAAACTCATAAAAAAATCATAACAAAAGAAAATTATGATTAAAAAATTTAATAAGTTCTGGAATATGGTGGTTTTTTATTTTATTTTAATTTCATATTACAAATTAAAATAATCAATTTTTTCAATGAAATTTTTATATTTTCAATAATGTCAAATGTTATTGCATATTTTTAGGCAAATAGTGTTATTATTCTGATATGAATTTGAAAATTTTACCTATAGAGAGAAAAGAACCAAGGAATGATTTAAATAACATCATACATATTCTAGTTTTTTTTTTTTATTCATTATGTAAATAATAATTTATGTAGAATTTGAATCCATTCTTATAATAATTTATAATATGTAAACATTTAAAAATTTTCCAAATTTAATAAAAAAATAAGAAAAAGTTAAAAAAAAATGATGTTAGCTTTAAAAGATATTTTTCACAAAAAAATATATATATTATGAATAATATATATGTATATATTGATAAAGTGATGCTGCTGAGGAAATATTTGTGTTTTTTTTTATGGGAGTTAAGTTGAGGTTCTTCTAGTTTCCTAGAAATAGGACAAAAGCTTCAAATAATTTATTTTTATGCAATATTATTTCTATTTCTATCTTTTTTGCTTTAAAACTCTAAGCTTCGAAAATATTAAAATGCTTTTTTATTATGTCATCACGTATGTAACATATAAAAGTTTCGAAATCTTTTCATCTTTAAATCTTCAGCTTCAAGTTGCAGTATTTTCTCACTCTCAGCTTTCTGTAGCCTATACAGTTCGGAGTTATCTACTAATTTTTATTTAATCTTAAAAGTAAATTTTAAAATTTAACATGTTTTCTTTTTTATATACACCAGTTAAATATGATAAATAAATTAAAGCAGTGTATTTAATTACTAGACACTTAAAGTTTTTATTCTAATTAGTAATTACACAATTTTAAATTTTACAGAAAATTATTTGTATTATATGAAAGGAGGGGACTTTGCTAGTAGTTTTCCTAAAAATTTTTTTTTTTTGTGTTTTATTGTCCGAAAATCAAAAGTTTCTCTTTTATCTTGACTGCATTCTATTCTTACATTTAAAAAAAATTGGACTTAATATAATTGAAAAAAAGAAATACCCATAATAAAATTAAAAAAATTTATGCAAAAGCCCCTTTTTTTATTTGAAAAATAAAATATTTTTATATTTTAATATTAATTTTGTATTAAAACATAAATATTTATTATAATTTCGTTTTTTAGTGACATTTTAAAACACTTTTCATTAATAAATATTTAATTAAAAAAAAAATATTTCAATTTTTACCTATACTTTTGTATATATATGTATGTATTTGTACGTGTAATATATGTATAATTTTATTTGTTTTTAATTCATGCAATAAGTGTTTATTTGTCAAAAAAAAAATGGTGTTTATTTTTAATTTTATTTATTTTCTTTTGTTTTTATTTTATTTTTATTTAATTTCATCATTTTAAGCTAAAAACACAATTCCGATCGGCGATCGCAGACGAAAATTCGGTACGAAAATAAGTTTTGAAGAGAAATTAATGAAGGAAATGTTTAAATAAATATAATATGAAGTATTAAATCTGTATTTTTTTTAAAAAACATCAAATAAAAAGAGAATAAAGCAAGTCACGAAGTTAAACCATTAGCTAAAATCTTTTAAAATTGAGAATTGGGTGGAACGATGGGTAGAGCGCCGATCTCAAATTGGTGAGGCTCTGGCTAGAATCACAGTGGGAATTCTTCAATATAATTTAATTATACTCCGCCATTCATTAAATTCTCATAATTTTATACCAATAATAAGAGAATAAGATAAAAAATTTAAGCTAGAAATTATATTTACCGTGACCACTAGTCTAGATTGGAAGACTAAAGTGTTTAGTATTTCATTTCATAAGTCGTTGAATTACAATTAAATTCACTATAAAATTGTACTTTATTTGACGGAAAAGAGTTTAACGAATCGAAGACGGTTGTTGGTTGATGGTTGAAATTGTGTTTAGAGCTTTACTTTTTAATTTTTTCTTATGTCACTTTTTTATGTCAAAAAAAATTAAATAAAAAAAACAAATAAATAAATATTCCATTTTGTCTTAGTTTTTTATTTATATTGTGAATATACTAATTGGAAAATTATATTTAAATAATAATTTTTAACCAGTAAATAAAAATAATATGATAAGTTTTATTAAGCAAAAATTTAGATAAGATATTATTAATTAATTGTAGAGAGATAATAATAACTTATAATATTTAATAATATGGGATAATATTAACCAAATATATGAACAGTACTTTTTGTTCCACTGTACGACAAATAGATCTGACCCCAATTCCAACAATTATTTTTCATTAAACAAATAATAATTTTTTTTAATAAGTGAATGTTTCTAATCCGCAATCAAAACCGTATCAAATTGAACGATTATACCAAATATGATTTTGGTGCAAAAAAATCTTATCAAAAATCTTAAACTTATCAAAAATTATTATTTGATTAATATTAAATAAATAGTTGGTGCAAAAGGATCAGGTCCACTTCAAATTTATTTTATTAAAAATTGATTTAAATTTTAATTTTAACTGTTTAAAATTATATTTTCAAAGCCTCATCTATTAAACTACGAGTATATTAATAATCTTATTAAACTTCTAATTTGTTGTACTTTTATTTCTATACAATATATTTTACAAACTTGTACTTATTTCTGGCATTGTAATTGTATTATAACTTACAAGAATGTCATAAGATTGCTTGAGAGAAAAAATTTAATAGAAAACCAACTTTAAGTGTTGCTCAAATCTGTAGATTTTTGTATTAAACTGTATGTATATATTATAAACTCATCATATTACGTTTATTCAAATTGGAAATGCAATGAATATTAAAAAATTATGAATATTTTTTGTTTAAAAAAAAACAATATAACCAAAAGCAAAATAATAATTTTTTTTTTATTATCATCCCTATTCTTGAAAGCTTATCACTTCATACGAAGCGCTTCTCAGCGTGGCTCCTCTAAAAAAAATTATCAAGTTTGGCTATTCTGAAAACTTTTTTTTTTGAGGTGATGTCATTTTTGTAAAGTATGTAGACATTACAAATTTTTTGTTTTTATTTTCGAGTTTTTGTTGTTGTCAAAAGTTATAAAAATAAATACGTATGGGGTTTTTTATTTCTATAATCCTTCTGAATATGAAAAAAAAAAATTAATACAGAATTTTAAAAGAAGTATAAGAAATTATTCAAATCTTTTACACCTTATAAATAAAAATCATGTACCTTTCATTTTCAGATTAATAAGTTTAATCAATATATTTTATATTTTAATCTACATTACAAGTAACTGAAATTAAAATTTATGAAATTCATTATTTTTTTTTCAGGTACCTAAACTTAAATGTTTGTATGTACAATTTATTTTAAAACATGAAAATTGTCAGGTACCCAAATTAAAATGTTCATTCATGTTAAAAATATACTAATGTTTTTAACTAAACAAATTCTATTGCATTTAAATTAATTTAAATTTTTTGCATCTTTGTTTATTAACATTTAAAATTTTAAAGAAAAAACTAGAAGTGATACCGCTTCGTAGGCAAATTTAGAAGTGATACCAAATTGCAATCACTTCGTATGCCTCGCATTCAGGAATAGCCAAACGTAATGATTTTGTCAACTGACATCACGTCAAATTGACAACAGGCTCAATATCACTTTTGAGCCTTTAAGAATAGCTAATAATCACTTTTGTGAAACTCGTCGTATGCTACGTCTTCAAGAATAGGGGTGATATTTATGTTTTATCATCACCTTCAATATATATATATATATATATATATATATCTAACAGTATGTCTCATAATTTTTTTAATTTATATTGTTTTTAATTTTTATTTATACGTAATTCTAATTTTTAATTTTTTTTTTTAAGACACTGGGATGGTGGACCACCACGTTATACAAATCCACCAATGGCACCACCAGCATCAGAATATGAAAGACCACCACCATATTATTATCCTGGGGCATCTGAACAAGAATAAAATAATTGAAGAAAAAACACAGCAAAAAAAAATATACAATTAAAATCCAAATTTTTAATTAAATAAAATTTAACAAAAAAAAAAAAAACAAAATAAAGCCTCTGATTAACGATAATAATAATAAAAAAAAATAATTATGATGATGATAATAATAACGATGATGTTGATATTACAAATTGAAATGAAAATGATATAAATTTAATCAATTTTACATGGTAGTTCAGATAAAAAATTGGTAATACAACAAATTAGACATGATAATGATAATTTAATGTTAATTGATGATGATGATGATAAAATGATGATGATTATAAAAAGATGATAAAAAATGCGCTTAGCCACAAAAAAAAAAAAAAAATTAAAATTAATTAAAAAAACAAATGTTAAATTAATATTTAAAATTGAAATTTAAAAAATTAAAGATTATAAGGAAACATCAAGTTTCCATACAATTTAAAATTTAAAACTGTATCAGAAAAAAAAAATCTAAAGATTGAAAGTAAATTAAAAATGATTATGGAATAATGGATTAAAAACCATCTTTTCTTTTTTAATTTTCAATTTAAAATTAAATTTAAATAAAATAAAAAAAAAATGAATTAAAAAATAAATTAAATAAAAAAAAAAATTAATATTGTCTTTAATATTTTAAGAAATTTTTTGAAAAAAAATAAAATAAAAAACAAATATTAGTTTAATAAAAAAAAAATTATATAAAATAAATCTAAAAATTTTTTTAGTTTATTATAAATTAATTCGACTGTTCATTTTTAAATTAAATTAATTTTTTTAATGTTTATAATATGAATTAATAATAATAAGAATTTTTTTTTAAATAATTATTTAAATAAATGTTTTTTTTTTCTATTATTTAAAAAAAAAAACCTATTAATGTATTTAAATTTTATCCATTTCGATTATTCCAAATCTTCTAAACTGGATATGAAAAATTAAATTTCATATAAAATTATTTGGATCTCTATTGTCTTTAATTTCGTTTTATAGTATGTCAAATTTGTTATAAGATGGTTATCCACCACAAGAAAATGATGTCCTTATTTAAAACTTATTGAAAGTTATTAAGTAATAAAGAATTTAAGGTAGAATGGGGATCTCTTACACAAAAATAATAAATTTTATTCTGATCCTTTTTTTTTTGCTTTTTTTTTGTAGTATAATTTACACCGATAGATTATTAATGAAAAGTTAATTAAAAATTTTGTTGTATATTTTAAAATTTAAATTGAAAGGAATATTTAATAATTAGACATTTGTATTTATTTTACTTCCTTATAGTACTTATTTATAATAGAATTGAAAAAAAAGAATATTAATAAATAATTAAAATGTCATTTAACCGGTTTCGAGTCTTATTTTTAAATAATAAATGTATAACATGACTCAAATCATAGACCTATCTTTTTAAATTTTTTAGAAAATTTTATCTCTAAATGCAAATTAAATGTTTATTTTGTTAAAAAAGAAATTTTTCCACAAATTTAAGCCGTGTATTTACTGATACATATAGAATTTAGTGATCAGATACTTATCTCACTTTGTTTATCTACTTACAATTTTTTTTTTTTTATAAAATTCATTGATTGGGTTGGGCTATTGATTGTGGAACTAATCATTTAACAATGAAATATGAAAGGTTATACAAGTATTTATATTATTAAATATAATAAATATTCTTTCATTGTAAGATAATCACAATTTCAATTCTTAAATCATTTATTAGTGCCATAAAATTAAAAGTTATCTCTCAGATTTAATCGTTATTTAATTTCCAAAATATTTAATATATTTAAGATGTACGTGCATAAAAAAATATTTGAATTTGAAATATTATTCAATTCATATTTTGGAATGTAGTTAACCAATTGATCATTGAAATAACTCAATACACTATTAACTGTATGAGAAAATATCAATTCTGTTTAAATTGAAAAAACAAAAATTAAATTTAACTAATATTTTAACATAAAATTTGTTATATACAAAATTATATAACTAATAAAAATTGTAGTTAAAAGGTGATTTAGAAAAGATGACATGAAAATAAAGAAATTAATACTATATATAAAAAAAAAAACTAATTAATATATTTTTCAAACATAACATGAAACAAAACATTAATAACAATAATAGTAATACCAAACAACAACATTAAATTCTTAATAATATAAATTAATTTTTGCGAAAAAGTTAAATAATAATATAAATATAAATTAACATTATAATCTCAATATATAAAATATATAAATATTCTCAATATCATTTATAATTTTTGCTTAACTATATATAGAAACAAGAAAGTTATTTTTTTTAAATTTCTACATTTTTTAATAGATATTTAAATAAAATTTTTTTAATTTTAAAAAAAAACCAATTAATTTCAGTTTTTTTCATTAGATTAGTCAGTAATATTCTGCTAGAATTAAAGTCTGGAAAAGAATATGTATAATTATTTTCCCCAATTTTTTCTTAAAAGTTTTTTACAACTTATTCAATTATTTTTAAAACCATACACATATTTAAAAAGGTTTTTAAAAAACCAGTTTTTAAATCAATGTTTTAAAAATAAATTTAGTTGACAAAATGATTTGTTCAAATAAATTTAATTGACAAAATGATTTGTTCACAAGAATTCTATAGTATGTCGAAATTTAAACGTATATTTTCAGTTAATCCTAAAAGACGAATCCATACAGCACTAAAATTTAGGTTTTACAAAGAGCTGTTAATCGGAAATTAAAATTTCCGACCAGAATTTTGTACAATTAAAGAATATTCTTAAATCTTTCAATTTAAAGATTAATTTCAGCATTTATTAAACATGAGTTTAATTTAAACAAAATTAATCGAACTTTCGTACGAATGTACTACAAAAGTTCAAGAAAAATATTAAACAAACCATTGTGGTCAGAATGTTCAGAACAACAATGTAAGTTTTTGTTTAATAATTATTTAAAAATTACAGCGAAATTTTTTCAATGTACCACATTCTATTTTTTAATTTTATTTATAAATTTAAATTATAGAAAAATCGCAATAAATAATAAATAAAAATATTTAATAAACTCAATTCCGAAATATATTACAAATACAAATATAACAATGTTACAAATAATAATTTGATCATAATTATATTAATAATAATACTTATATTTATAATAGTTTATTAAAATCAGACGAAAACATATATACATATATATATAAAAAAAATATATTATATTATAATTATAACATAGAAGAATGACATAGATTTTTATAAATTTTAAAAATAAAATAATGACAAAAAAAAAAACAAATTAATAATTAAATTTAAATTTTAAAAAGAGAAATCCAAAAAAAAAAAAATAAAAAAAAAATTAATCAAAATTTAAATAGTTTTACAAAGTTTAAAAATTAAATAAAAAAAAAAAACTTAGAAAAACAAAAAGTTTGCAGTTGAAAAACCTACAAATATTTAAAACTAAATAAATTTTACTTTTTTTCAATGTGGAACATTAATGTAACAAACTGCCAATTAAATGACTGTTAAAACTTTAATAAAAAACAACAAATTTAAACAAAGAAAAACAAAAATAATTAAATTTACATATTATATATATATATATAATTCTTTTATTAACTAAATAATTTAAATGTATACCTAAATTTATGTAATTCTACTCACATTCAAATTTCTTTTAAATGTCTTAACAAACTGCATTTAATTAAATTAATTTAATTTCAATTCAATTCTTTTATTTAATCAAATATTTACATTCAGGAGACATATCCAAATTCTATCTAATCGAAAGTTCAGACTTTATATTCTAATGTCTTTACAACTGAAAAATTTAACTAAATATATTGTTATGTAATTTTAAATGATGTGAGAAAAACTGCATATGTATTTAAAAATTAAATTTCAAAAACTCTTATCTTATAGTTGGTAGTTGATTATTTTTTTAATTCAACAAAATTTGAAAACCCCTAAATTATATTTTATGACATTGAACTTGTATGAAATTTTTTAAAATGTTAGCCAATTCTTAAAAATTTGCATTAAAGGATAAAAATCTTTAAGTATTAGTAGTAGTAGAGTCAACAGTTTTTAGGGTCTAGCAGCAAAACCAAACTAATTAAAGCCTATATATAACTACTAGTTAAATCGAAGTTAAAGAAAAATCATTAAATTTATTGCACATAATTAATTTATGTAGAAAATGTCAAAAAATTAATAAGATTTTAAATTATTAGTATTAATTGTTTAGTTAGGATAATATGAACTTTATTATTGGACGTTTACCGGTAAAAGTAGCATTACATTAGGTAATAACACTTCATAATGTCAAACAAGTTATAATTCTTTGAAAACATTTAATAAGTGCAATCGATTAGGAATTTCTCTGAACGTTATTAAACAAAGCAAAAGTAAATTCCGTTTTTTCAAGGCGCTGCAGAAACTTCATCACCGTTCAGTTTTATTCCAGCATTCTTATGAACGATAATAATATATTCAACATAAGTTTAGACTTAAATAAGTTACATTTATTATTAAATTTTGACAATTTTCAAAGATTTTGACAAAATTTAGTAATGAAACTATTACTTTAGATTTTTTATATTCTTGATATATATATATTTATATATATATACTATACATAATATATACCGTGTGATTCTAAACCAACAAATCTTATTTATAAAGAAAATTTTGGAATGTTATCGTTTATTATTTGATGCAGTCGTCTTCTCTCACTTCAAATTTTGAATTTCTAATTTTCATTTCTAATAATTATTAAAGAAAAATAAAAAGTTAAATTGTATAATTTGTAAATATTGTAAATAGAAAATATGTTTAGAATTGTTGTGTACCTACATATTCTACTTAATATCTATAAGTATACGCGAATTCTTTTTTTACTAAACTCAAAATTTAAAAAATAATTAAGACTTTCGAAGGAATTTGAATAAGAGTACATTTATAAAATTTTATTTTACATATTATTATATAACTCCATTAAAATTTTTCATTTATTCACAAACAAAACATAATTAATATTAAAAAAAAAAAACTTCTATTATTATTTATATATTATATATAATAACATTATATTATTAAATAAATATATTACATTATACATATTAAAATGTGTACTAAAACTTAATTTAACCAAATGATTTTTAATTTTTTTGTTTTTTTATATAAAAAAAAAAATATTAATTGTACTTTAATACTTTTAAAACCAATTAAAAATTTTAAATAATTAAAGAAAAACTAATTACATATATATATTTTTTTTTCTATTTCTATTATAAAAACAAAATACACGATTAAAACAAATCCATATTTGCTCACTTTTTACTCTTCAAAAATGAAAAAAAAAAAAAATTTAAATATATTTATAATTAATTATAAAAAAAAAAAAAATATTAAAGTTATTTATTAAAAAATAAATCAAACAAACATTTTAGTCAATATAATAAGAAAAACAAAAATAGCTCATTTCATTCTATAGTACATTCATTACATATATATATATATATATATATTATATAATATTATTTGTATATGTAATTCTTTTATTTTTTGTTGTAAACCTGGTAAACTTTAAATTAAAATTCATTAGAAATAGACTAGCTCGGACGACATTATGAAAATTATAAACGCAAATTATAGACCTTATACGTTTTATTAACACTAGAATTATACTCGACAATGACGAAGTTGCTGCAATGCTTCAAGATGTCAAACCAATATTATAAAATTATATAAACAACCGATTACTCTGAATAAGACTGACAGTCGTAGATTCATTTTATACATCAAAAACGTTATGTTCACGTTTTTGACATTTCTAAAGCGTCACAGAGATGTTCTTATCGTCGATTATAATACCAGCATTAATTATATAAATAATAGATGGTAGAAAATCCTCTGACCAGCAAACGAACTCTATAAAAAAACTATGGACTACTTTCTATCCTTTTAAAAAATTTAAATTTTGATTAACAGTTCCAAAAGAAGAAAAAAAACCAAAAAATTTAAAACATATGGCTACTTTTTTTTTTACAAATTCAGAAAAGTTCATTTAATATAAATTGTCTTTTATTAACTGCTGTAATTTTGGATTTTATTTAAAAAATAAATTTTTTTTTTATTAGATGTTCCAATGTTTGCATTTTTTTTTATAGATATTTATCATAATAACTTTGTTTTAAAAATTCGATAGTATTTAATTATAAGTAGACTTAATTGATAATTATTAATTTACAATTACATTCACATTTAAATATTTAAAAAATTTATGAAAATGGAATGTTAATATATTAAGTTGAAAAATAAAAATAAAGAAATTTAATTATAATTTGATTGTAGCATATTATATAGTCAATAATCTCATATTAATTTTAAAAAAATTCGTTTGAACCATTATATTTAACCTCTAAATGTAATGCTAAAATATTTAATTAAATTTTTTATCTTGAATTTTAATTCATGTTCTGCTATAGATAAGAAGTTCTTCATTCATTAGCATTTACTAAGTAAGAAAATAATACTTTTCAGATTTTGGAAATTGCTTTATTTGGAATATTAATACTTTTTTAATCTAGTAAATTAACCACATTAATTTAACTCAATGAAAATAAGAATCAATATGGCAAATTTATTAAACTTATAATTTTTAATGCTAGTTACAATAACTAAATTTTATAGTTCCGTTGGGTATAATTACTTCCTTCGTTCTGGACTCTGTTTAAGGTATACGTAAATATTGTATACATTAATTTTTTTAATTTTTAATTCAATATTCCTTATTTTTTCAACTTAATAAAATAGCATTTTAAAAAAAAATATATATATATATTATTATTTGCAAAATAAATAATGAAATATTTTTTTTTTTTATTTAGCAGCATATTAAATAAAGAAAAAATTTTAATTTTTTAATATTAAAAAAAAAATTTAAAAAAATTTAAACAGAAAATGTTAAGATATTTTAAAGTAATTAACTAAAAAATAAAACAATTAAATAACAAAAGAAAAATTTTTTAATTTAATATTGATTAAATCAAATTTATATAAGATAATTATGAAAAAAAAAAACAGATATAAAATATATATATGTAAAATTTAATAATAAATGTGATTTTTTATTTCAATCTTTTTTTTTCCAACGAAAAAAAATTTAAAATAATACAAAAAATTATATTTAAATAAATATAAAAAAAAAAATAAAGAATTAAAATGTATAATATAAAAAAAAAAGTTTTAGAAACACTTCATTAAAAATAAAAATTAATTTTAAAAATAAGAGGAAAAAAATAAAAAAAGAAAAATACAATTAAAAGTTTGTTATTTTTTAAATTTTTTTATTTTAAAAAAATCGTCCATACAGAATTTTGGATACAAATACTTCTTTTTTTATCTTTAAATTGATAAATTTTTAAAATGGATGAAGAAGTTTCGAAATATAGCTTGTATCAGAGATTAAAAAATAAAATACAACTGATAGACAATTTCTTTAAAATTAGCTTTATTCCAATTATTACAATTTAGTGTAAAATGACTCCACACAAGCAAAAGTGTTAAAATAGACTAAAGAGAACATAAACACTGACCTTTCAATAATAGGTTAGCGTATTTTATATGTGAACTAATGCTAATTTACTGAAATAACAAATCTATTTCAACAGTCTATCCGTGTCGAGACAATAATTATTACCGAAGTACTAGAAAGGCTGTCTTCTAAATTACTCATTTATGGGTTATTTTTAGTTTGATTACTTCAATGTTGAAAGAACCACTCTAATACTATGTAGATTATTTTGAGCAGCAGAGAAATATTTTTATACATAAAATAAACATTTTATACACATCACATGCGTATGTAAGCAGAACTTTGTAGATATATTGTGCATCTAAATATATGTTGAATGCTTGATATTGTACTACTAACAGGAAAATATTTAATTTTAATTTAAATATTTTCCTGTTAGTAGTACAATATCAAGCATTAAAAAACTAAAATTATTTTTAATTCTAAAAAAACGTTTTCTAGATAGTACTAGAAAGTAATAATGAATAAGGGTTTTGAAATATATAAAAGTTTATTCTGCCCTAGACCCTAAAAGAATATCTTGAACAATTGGATCACAAAAAAAGTTATAGAACTTGTAAAGACTTTTTTAAGGATACCCACGTGATGATACATATGTATATCTAAATTTTATAATAAAGGGTTAAAAAATTTGTTCATGATCCCCAATAAAAGTTGTAGAACTCATAGCATTATTAATAATATCCTTCATGATGATATAAAAAACTTAAGGTTAAATAATTAGGGCTTTAAAATGATTCAAAACCCAAGTAAGGGGTTATTGGACTATATGTGCCTCGAACAAAATTGACTGAAATAAATTATTTCCATTAAGAATTGAGTTGTATATTATTTGATGCAATTGGGAATAATAAAAAAAATCTTTTTCTTTTTTTTTTGCCCCATAAACCGAAAAGTTGAAATAAAAATAAAATAAAAATTGGTTCAACTTGAGAATAGAAAATTTTTTAAAAAGTTTTGAATTTATTATAAACTATTATTCTTGACGGCGTAGAATATTGTAAGTATAGTATTGCAAAAGTGATGAATGACGATTGACTATTATTGAAGGCTCAAAAGTGATATTGTCATGATGTTGTCAATTTGACGGGATGTCAGTTGGCACAGTTATCACGTTTGGCTATTCTTGAAGGCTTGTCATACGAAGTAATAGCAATTTGGTATCACTTCTAAATTTGCCTACGAACGAAGGGGTATCATGTCTAGTTTTTGCTTTAAAATTTTATATGTTAGAAAACAAAAATGAAAAAACTGGAAATTAATTTAAATGTAATAAAAAGACTAGTATAGGTACCTGAAAACTTTCATATGCTTTAAAAAAAAAATAAAAAAATTCCATAAATTTTAATTTCAGTTACTTGTAATGTTAAACAAATATGTTGATTAAACTTATTTATTTGCAAAATTAAAGGTACATAATAAAAATTTAAGCAAATCAACATCTTTTTTTTATTTAAAAGGTAGTAGGTAAATAAAAAAGACTTGAAATATTTCTTATACTCTAAAATTCAGTATAATTTTTTTTTCATATTCAAAAGAATCATACAAATAAAAAAACTCATACATATAAAAATAAATAACTTTTGACAATAACAAAAACTCAAAAGTAAAAACAAAAAATTGTAATGTCTATACCAACTTTACAAAAATGGCATCACCTCAAAAAAAAATTCTTCAAGAATAGCCAAACATTATAATTTTTTTTAGAGGAGGCGAGCTGAGAAGCGCTTCGTATGAAGTGATGAGCCTTCAAAAATCAGGGTGAATATATCTATTATTAATATTATCTTACTAAATTCTTCTTTTGGAGACATATCTCAAAAGTCTCTAAAAGCACCACCACAATCGTTATTTGTATAATGTACATTTTATTTTTTAAAGAAGTTTATACATTTTATTAAGAGAGGTCTCCATCACTAGCTAATATATTTTAATAAAAATTAAATTAGCACGACTGGTAATCCTCTTGATACTTGACAGATATAACAACTGATCTATTTTTTTTATTCTTGCTGTACTAAATATTTTATCAACAAAAAAAAGGTTTTAAAAATACAATTCTTTGAAAATGAATGTAGTGGAAACAACGGAACAACTTTTAGCATTAAAAGGTAATCAATTTTTGTTTAAATAAATGAAAAAAAATTTTAAAGGATTATTTTTTTTTTCAAAACTTAGTAATGCGTTTAACACGACCAACATTAGTTAGTCCTCAAATAATAACATCAGAAAATAAAGATTTACCTCAAGGTATATTTCAACAAATACTGCAAAATGATGTTACATCAGTTTACGGTGCAGAAACAATAGCAGCCGGTCAATTTATGTTATTACCACAAAGTTTTGGCAACATATATTTGGGAGAAACATTTTCTAGTTATATATGTGTACATAATTGTGCAAATCATCCGGTTGATGGTGTTACAGTTAAAGCTGATTTACAATCAAATTCATCACGTATAAGTTTACCATTAAATGAAAAGCAAAGTAGTCCAGAAACATTGAAACCTGATGAAACATTAGATGATGTTATCCATTATGAAGTTAAAGAAATTGGTACACATATGTAAGGGACCTCTTTTATTATTGTTTATACACCCCTAACTTGCATAACTTGTGCTTTTTTTAGTTTGGTTTGTGAAGTAAATTATACAACTCCAGCAGGTTTCGCTCAATCATTTAGGAAATTTTTTAAATTTCAAGTTTTAAAACCATTAGACGTTAAAACAAAGTTTTATAATGCAGAAATCGATGAAATATATCTTGAGGCTCAGGTTATTTAGTTTAGCAGAATTTTTATAATTTATATTGAAAAAAATTTATTTATATTACTTTAGATACAAAATATTACAGCAGGTCCTATTTGTTTAGAGAAAGTTGAATTAGATAGTTCAGAACAATATACAGGTTAGTAGATAAAAATATTTTTATTTGTTAATTATTTTCAGTTGTGCCTTATATAAAATATAAACTTTAAAATGCCCTAAACACCCCTTACTGTTTATTTAATTTTAGTAACGTCACTGAACACACTCTCAAATGGTGAATCTGTGTTTACAGCAAAGAATATGCTTCAACCTAAAAATAGTTGCCAGTTTTTGTATTGTATTAAAGTAACAACTTTTTTATCAATTAAATTAAAAAACAATATATTATATTTTTTATAGCCTATTCCAGAATTATGTAAAGACATAGCTGCACTTCGAGTTGCAAATAATATAGGAAAACTTGATATTGTTTGGCGGTCAAATTTGGGTGAAAGAGGACGATTACAAACAAGTCAACTTCAAAGAAATGTAATATTTTCAATGTTTTTAAAATTTTTTATTAAAGTTTTATATATTTAGCCAATTGAATATTCTGATTTACGTTTGATTGTAATTGAAGCAAAAAATATTGTTAAAATTGGTGAACCATTTACATTTATTTGCCGGGTTAGTAATACAACAGAAAGACCCATGGAATTAAATGCTAAATTAGATACAAAAACAAGATTTGGCTGTGATTATACCGGTTCAGCTGAATTTAATATTGGTCAAATTGATGCTGGTAAATATAAAGATTTTCCATTAACTGTATTACCAGCGAAATTAGGTTTAATTAAAATAAGTAATTTAGTTATATCAAATGTTATATTAAAAAAAACCTATGAGTTTGATGATTTTGTTCAAGTTTTTGTTATAGATTCAGATTATAGAGATGATGAGGCATTCCAAATGAATAAATTTGTTAGATATGATACAACACAAACTGTTCAATAATACGCTTCTTTAATTTTATAGTTTCACAATAAAATATTTCTTAAGCTCTAAATTTGAAAATAAAAATGTTTAAATTTATAGGTAAAAAAGGTTATTTTTAGAAAGAAATCACTGTAATAGAATATTTTTATATTAAGACCTAAAAATTTTAAATTAATTGTTTTTAATAGAAAAAATTTATTATCCAAAAAAGAAAATATATAATAAATTATATAAAATACGTATATAAAAAAAAAATTTGTAATTTTCTTCATAACAATTTCCAAAATATACATAATTAAATGAAGTACTTTCATTGAGAGGTACAAAAAAAAAATATATAAATAATGATAATTTTAAATAACATGCATTTCGTTTAACATAAACCATTGTTTCTTTGTTTGTTAATACTTTTTATTTTTGAATCAATTCCAGCTACAGAATTGGTGAATAAATTAGTGTAATAAATTAACAATATTATTTTTAATTTTATTGAACAAAAATTCCTTATACATATAAAAAAGACATAAAGAATAACAAATATAAAAAGAAAAGTTAAAAAACTTATATTGAAATTTTACTTTTTACGTTTCTTTGTTGTTTTATCTTCATCATTACTAACATTTCCGAAATTATATTTAATTTTTAATCTTTGTCTTATTAATAAACCTTTAATTAAGCGTTTCCAATTACCATAAATTCTAGCTTCGAATTTTTCTAATTCTTTACGTGCTTGTTCCTGTTGGTCTTCTTCCCAAGCAGCAATAACAGTTTCTTTAAATTCTTCACACACAACAAAACCATCTAATAATGGGTGACATGAACCTTGATGAAAATCAAAACCAATAACAGCTGGAGCACAATCAATACGTAATTTTTTACATACTCTATTTAAACCAGGCACTATAGGACAAAAATAATATGATTAAAAATTAAGATAAAATTTTTTTTAGATGCTTACATTGTAAGTGAACAGTTTTCTTCGGTAACATAGTCGGTTTAAATAATTCAACATTACCATAAGCGTTTCGTGGTACGATACCATTTTCAGCTGTAGGTGGCTCATATTCCATTGTTTGCCAAAAACCAAATATATCTAATGGTTGATCTTTTATAACCGTACTTGTTAACTAATAAAAAAACATATTTTAAAACAAACTTTACTTGTTTATTAAAAAAAGAAATACGAAAAAGTGACTGAAAACTTACTTTGTCCCATTTTGGTCTTGCTTTAACTATTTTATATGGTTTTTCACCTGGTTTAACAACTCTTGCTGCTTTTAACCAAATTTCTCTTGAATGTAATGTATGAATACAATCTCTCGGATATATAGGTTCACCTCTAACAAAACCTAATGTTGGTGCATTCGGTGGATATATTGCTTCAAATTTTAATATATGTCTTTCAAGAGCATAAAGGGGATGATTTTTAAATCTAAACATGGAAAAAAAGGATTTAAAATATTTTAAATTTTGCTCTAGGAGTGTAACCTACTCATTTATTGTTGTTGGTAATGGTTTATCCATATGGATTTTTTCCAATTCCCTATCTTCAGCTATATCTCTCGATGTTTTAGTTCCTAAATATTTTTTAATAGCAGCCTGCAACCATTCTTTTTCAACTCTTTGCTTACGAGTAACTGTATTCCATTGCGGACAATATCTTGGTGAAACATCTTTTAATGTATTATCATTATTCCATGCAAAAACATATGAAACAGGAGCTGTAGCCCCTTTCTAAAATAAAAAGTTATGTTTAAATTTTGTGTCTTATTTTAATTTAATAACTATGGAAACAATTTTTTTAGTCAAGGTTTACCCTCAAATTATCCACACAATGAATTTTTGTTTGAAATAAATCAATTGTAACCCACTGATCCTCAGTTTCTGAATAAACTTCAACCCATATGTCCATGGTATTTTTCTTTTTTGTATTTGTTGAACTCTGACTTTTGTCATCATTGTTATCACGACCAGTTTCATCATCAGTGGATAAAACACGCCGATCTATTTTAACACGTGATAATAATTTTGATTCAATTTTAATTTTTTTAGGTGGTGAAATTTCGAAATCACTATCACTATCGGAATTATCAGCAAAAACTTTTTCTTTTAATGATTTTTTTAATTTTTTCCCTTTCTTTTTTGGCGATGATATACCATCAGCCCCATCTAATTGAGGAATTTTTAGTTTTTCTTTAAGTGATTTTTTCTTATCATTAATTTTATTATCATCTTTATTGGTTGTATTTACTTTCTGAAAAAATTTAGGAGATATATTAAATTTTGGACTAGGACTTCGATGCTTTTTGGTTGTAGTTACTCTTGATTTAGATGCTTTTTCTTCTGAACCTTTTCTTGTAAAGTTGGAACAAGATGATTGTTGTGGTTCAAGTTTTTGTTGTTTTTTGGATTCTTTAATAAAATGAGGTGATATATGAAATTTTGGACTTGGAGAACGTGATTTATTTCGAGAGTTTTGCGAATTATTTTTGCTGGATGATGGTTTATTTATTTTATCGTCGGCTTCTTTTTCATTATTATCTGTTTTAATTTTACTTCGAGTTCTTGTTTTAATAGGGCTAAAAAGTTTTTCTTCTTTTTTAATAATATCATTTTCATTGGAATCAGTTTTTGAGATTTTAATTTCAGGTATAACAGTATTTGCTTTGATTTTATTTGAACTTGATTTTTTCTGTGCAGATTTATTTTTTTCTTCGTTTTTAGAAGTTTCGAGACTATTCTTTGATGATTTAGAACTTTTAGAAATTTTTATATTATCTGTTTTTTTTGATTCAGGAATTTTTTCTTTTATTTTTATTGTTTTCGTAACGGCATTTTCATTTTCAGATATTTTTTTATTGATGATACTTGTACTTGGTTTTTTAGATGACTTATCATCTTGTGGTTTTTTAATTTTTAAAGAGCATAAATCATCTGAACTTGGTCTAATTGGTAATGTTACTAAATTCATAACTAAACGACATTGAATTCCCATTGCTCTTAGTAAAATAATAAATATTAAAATGAAATCTTTTTTACAAATAGCTGTTTTTCTTTGAATTTGTAAAGTTAATGAAACAGGAATTGATGGTTTCTTTTTTAAATTTGAATAAACTGTATCATTTTCTAATTGAATTATTGCTTTATACCATTTTGAAATAGATTCAAAATATTTAATACAAGTTCTACCGTTTGGATAAGATTTTTCACTTGGTAATAATTTTAAAGCTTCTGCCATTAATGATGTATTGTTTATGGCTTTATTTAAATAAGCTCCATGTGCAATATGACATAATAAACTAACTTTATGTAATATAAGGCAATTTTCTTTAATCCAACGATTGAATTTTCTCATAAATCTAGCTTGTTCATCAGTTTGCTTTTTCTCACGTCTTTGATAAGTTTCTGGAAACCCAACAGTAATTTCTATGCCATCTTTAAGCTTTGGAATTTCTTCAAGAGATTGATCCTCTGAAAAATATATGTATAGAAAATATAAAAAAAAAAAAACATTAGGATGAATAGTTAAGACGTTGTTATATTATGTATCCATGTATCCACTATCGTTAGATCTATTCTTACTTATAGAAATTAGAATAAGTAATAAGAATTCGGAAATCTAAACACTGTTTTTTTTTTTTAAATAAAAGACCGATATATTTGTATAAAGATTTACTCTTAACAAAATGATTAATTGTCGTTAAAAAAAATAAAAAATCGAATGGAGTTTTGTACTTTAAGGTTAAAAATAATTCACGTTATTCATAAACATGCTAAATTGAATCTTTTACTTAATTTTAAGTTTTCGTTTTTTACCTTCAACTTCTTCCCATTCAGAATCAGAATTTTTTATTTTAGGCGGTGGTCTATGTGTTTTTTTTAAAACTTTCTTATCTTCTTTGGTCATTGAAGTAGAAGCTTCTCCGAGTGCTAAGAGTGACGATATATCTTCCTGTTTATCATTATTTGATGCTTGTAACTGAATTGACGAACTTTTGTTAACTTGATCAATGGTATTCTTATAATCATAGAATTGCTTAAATGGACTAACATCAACCCCACCTTTGCTTTTTATACCGCTTTTATTATCATCTTCTTCTTCCTCTTCTACATTTTCCATATCGTCAACGTCATCATCTTCGTTATCTTCCACAGTAATACCGGCGTTGCAATCAAAATCGGGTGCGTCATTTTCTTCTTGTTTTGCCGATTCTTTATTAGCTTTGACATCAAAATAACTTGATTGTAAATCAATTTCATCTGGATTTACTAAAAAATTTTCAACGCTACTACCGGAATCAGAGTCATCATTATTACTTGTTGATTTGGAAGTTGAAACCTTTGGTGATTTATTAACAGATTTACTATTGAGAGCTGTTAATGTTTTCGGTGGAGGTTTATATTTTTTAAACATTTTATCTCTCAATGAAGGAGTTTTCATTTTTTGGGTAACTTTCTTAGATTTCTTTGGATTAGATGTTTTTATTTTACTGCCTCTACTAACTGCCGCCCTTAAATATTTAAAAATTTATTTTAAATACAAAACCGCTCATACATATATGAATATTTACTTTTTTTTTTTGTTTGGTGGAGGAATAGCAAAATCATCATCTAGTGCCTCACTTAAAGCTCCTCCTTCTTCTTCTTCATCATCTTCATCTGAATTATCCGCTACAATAAAAGAATTTTTAAATTATTATGAAATTATTGAAATCTTTAATTTATGAAGGAAAAATACCTTTATGTTTAGCCGGAGTCCACTCATCTTCACTAGCTGAGAAATCATCACCAGATTCGCTATTAAAATCTTCATCATCAGACATCGTTTATTTTGTATTCTAAATGTTTTATTTTTTTAACTTTAATTTGTTTAAAAACCCAGATAAATGGGATTTTAACAAGCACTGGCGCAAAATATACCAAACAAACTGCAAGTCTTTCAAAAATAAAATAAATACAAAGCAAAGCGACTTATTATTTAATTAACAAAGGGGGGATTAAATTTTATGAAGCCGGTGCCCGGCGGCTGGATACAAAATTTCTTATTTCATTTTGAAAAATGACACACATTTTAAGGCTCCGTTCAGAAATTACGTTTGATTTAATTTAACTCTACCTTAGTTTATATTTATTGTAAATATAAATGAAAATTCTTCATAAATGCAAATTTAACATTTCATTATTGTATTTTTGTATATTTAAACACTTTTGAGAAAAAAGTTTTTGTTTTTGGTACATGTATGTAAATCTATAAAAGACGATAAACAATTTCTTTTATTATTTAAAGTGACATAATTTTAATTCTGTTATTAATATTAAAATTTTATATTTACTTTTATATAAAATTAATTAGGAATTATCAAAGCTATATTTTTTTTTTTTTTATTATGAATTATTATATTTAAATTCCTATGTTTACTGTTCATATAACAAATAAGATGAAATAGTATTAATTTAAGAAATGGCAACTCATTTTAAATTATCAAACTTTGTTGCCTTTCCTCTCCAAGGTCATTGCTTGTTCCTGTTAATTAATCATAAATAAATAAATAAAAAAAGATATTACGCCTATTGCAATTATAAACAACATTTTTTAAATAAATTGGCTGATGTTTTAAAGCAATTTAATATTTAAATAAAGAATGCGTAACATCACGTATATAATTTATAAAATTATTATAACTCAACCTAATTTTAACGTCATCCTGATGTTGCTAACGCAATGAAAATACTCGTCAGTCGTCAGAATTCGACATAAGAGGAAGAGAAATTTCTATAACTATAAAAATATTTACAAAAATTTTCAAAATATTATTAAAATAAGAAGTCATTATAAATAAAATTTTAATAAAAATATAAAAAAAATAAATCCTTTTGAAAATTTTTAAATTGTTGAAATTAGTTTTGATAAAGTTAAAAATTAGGAATAATTTGAGCGCTAAGAACAAGGACTCAAACTTCAGATTTTTTTAGTTTTTAGTTATTATTTTAGGGGGAGAAAGAAAAAAGCAAAAGAAAAAGGTGAATATTCCATGCTTAATATTAAAAAGTCGGAAATTTGGCATTGTAATAGAAATCAATGTTACAATTAAAGTTCATTTATTTTTCAAAATAAGTTAAGAATTTAAAAGAATTTTTAAAATGAATATGGGAAGTGGAGATGATAGAGTATATGCAGCTGAAAGAATTATATTAAAACGCTTACGCAAGGTAAGTCTATAAAATGATGTTTTAAACTAGCAGAAAATTAATTGAACAGTTGCATGGAATATTAAATTTAATTTTAGAAATAAATAAAAAGTAATTATTTGTTTATTAAAAATAAGAATACTAATTTTTTTAAGCGCGTTTTTTACATTAGTATTCTAAATTACGTCATTAATGTTTTGATTTTTTAAATATATAAATACGTGTTGTTAAAAGTTTTTGGAAAAGTGGATTTTATTTTTATTTAATTACTTGAAAAGTTTTAAACGTTTAAGCATTTCTCAAATAAAATAAATAATATTTTTTGTATTTCAATGTTTATAAACAATGCCCACACAAATTTAATATTTACTCTTAATTTATATTGTATTCATAAATTTAGTACATATTACAACGTATTGCTTAGAAACTATGTGTATATCTTTTTTGATTCAATTACATTTTAGATATACAAATATAAACATGTATATATTATATACGATATACATATATATAATTTTATTACTAGTACTAAAAATTTTTTTTATTTTGAATTATTTTTTATTTTAATTAATAATATATTATTTTGTTGTGCAATATTTTAGGGTAAAGTTGAATATCGTGTTAAATGGAAAGGTTGGAATCAACGATATAATACATGGGAACCGGAAGAAAATATTTTAGACCGCCGGTTGATTGATATTTTTGAGCAAAGTTTAAGAGGTGGATCTGGTACACCATCAAAACGTGGTCCTAAGAAAAAAGAAAAGGAACCAGATCCGGATCCAGCGGAATCAGATGAAGATGATGAAATTGATGGGGAATCAGAACGTGATATGCCTATTATTGAAAAAGAAACAAAGAAAAAAGAATCCAAATCAAAAATTGAAAAATTAAATAATAGTAATTTACTTTCTAGTCGTAGATCTGAATCTCCAATGAATGGAGAAAATGATTCTAATTCAAGTAGCAGTGAAGATCAACCACTAAGTCGAAAAGACTTAGCTATTGGTACTAAACGAAAAGCTGAAGTTTTAAAAGAATCTGGCAAAATAGGTGTAACAATAAAAACATCTCCAGATGGTCCGCCACCTGCAAAATTACATTGTATTGATCAACAACAATCAAATGCAAATTCAACACAACAAACAACAACAACAGCACCAGTTACTGCACCAATACATAATATAGCACCTTTATCACCAGAAACGCCAGCATCAAGACCTGAACAAGATATTCCAATAGAACAAAAAACCGATCCGGATCATTCTTATGTTAAAGAAGAGGAAAATGATGAAAATGAATCATCATTACAAATGCAAAATGATCATCAACAGCATCATCACCATCATCATCACCATCATCATAATCATCATAAAAATAGTGGCATAATAAATCAAAATCTAAGTGATAATAATAATATAACTATAAATGAGAAGAAACCACAACAGCGAGAATCACTTTCTATTATTACAGCACCACCACCACCACATTCACCGAATGTTGCACCACCACGTTTATGGTTACCAAAATGTAAATTTGCTGATCAAGTTTTTATTACTGATGTTACAGTTAATTTAGAAACAGTTACTATACGTGAATGCAAAACAGAACGAGGATTTTTTCGTGAAAGAGATCTAAAAACTGGTGATATTACAAATTAAAGAAAAAAACATAAAATATATGAAATTTATGAAAAGAATATTATTATGAAGATATAAGGCTGATTAAGAATGGAAAAATATTATTAAAAATATATATATCAAAAGACAAAAAAAAAAAAAAAAAATTAAAAAATTAAAGTGATATTTTCACTTTAACTAAAATTGTATATAATATATATAAATACTTACTCCTAGATATAACTTTAATTATCTATATACTTTAATTATTCTTTTCTGAGCTGAGCTTAAGTTTTTTTTATACCTATAATTTTATTTTATGTTAATATAACATATACATCTTTAATTATTTCTATATTGTTTACTCATTTGTACTTGATTAATTTAAGATTGTAATTTTCATTTATCAATTTGTATTTTATTTTTTATTTTATTTATATATATTTTTAAATATTTTAATTAAAAATAATTTTTTAATAAAATGTTTACAAATTTATATAAATAAATATGGAAATAAAATTGTATTTCAATTCTTTTTTTTATTTTGTGATTTGCATTGCTTCATATTTTATAATTATAGTTTAGAATTAGAAATACTAATTTAAAAAAAAAAGTTAAAGAGTTATAAAAATTAATATAGAATGAATCGTATGTTTTGCTTTCCAGTGAATTAATACATTTTGATGTTTTATAAGTAATTGATGTTTTAACAATAATTTTTAAATATCTTTAAGTATATAAGTTATATGACACATCTTTCTCTCATTTTTTGATTAATAATAACATAATATAAACAAAATGATTCATTTTATTTTAATGCTTATTTTTACCGGTGGTCAAAAAATAATATAATTTTTATATTAAAGAATCTCATAACCTGTTCAGAAGTATTTTTTTAATCAATTTTGCATTAATTTTTCATTACTTATCTTAAATTTTTATTTTGTTTTTTTTTTAATAAGTTAAGATTTATTAAAAGCTTAACTCATATATTTTATGTGGAAAAAAAACTTTTGAGTTTTACATTAAAGAACAAGATAAAAATTAACTGGCAATTCAAAATTCATTATTTAAATACAATTAAATGAATATCTATTTACAATATTCTTATCCTTTTATTATAAATTATTATAGTTTCTTTGAGAAGAACAGTTAAAGATTTAAAATTAGAACCCCGGTTAATTTTTGTATACATATTACTTATATTTTTCACAAAAAAAAAAAATAAATCATATTTATTCTTCACTTTCACAAATCAAATTTAGAGGCTATTTAAAAAAAAAAAAACAAATATTTAATTTTTTTAATTTAATATATAAATATGTATATTTTTATAATTAAACTTTCGTAATTTACATTGTATTGTTTTTTCTCATCTTATCTACCATTAAAAATATTTTTTTTTTTTTTTGAAAATTATAAGTAATTTTTAACAAAAACAGGAAAGTGTTAGAGACATTTTCTTTAGATACGAATTATTTTATAGTTTTAATAAGTAAGTAAAACATCATACATATTTAGTTACTGAGACAAAGCAATTTTTAAATAATTTCAAACATTTGATGATGTTTAATAAAATTTGTTATCAATACTATTTAAAAATGTTTTACTTTTAGGCAATTTTTCAAATAATTTTTTTTACTCTTGCATTTAAGTTTCCTGTCTCAACTTTCTGGGAAATAAAATTAAAATAATTATTAAATTTACATAACTTTTTAACATTTTAATTCAATAAAAAAACATTTAAAAAAAAAAAATTATATAAAAGTAAAAAACCAGAATAAAAAAATAACTATGTTTTTTGCATTTTAATGTCGTTTAAAAGAATTTTAAATGTAATTAGTATTTAAAAAAGTAAAAAAAAAAAACAAATATGAAATTGAATTGGGATTTGTTTTCATTGGTTCCTGAATTTATATTTACACAAGTAATTAAATATTTAAAATAGAATAGAATTTACACTTTTTTTGAAGATAATAAAAAATAATTAATTCAATATTGAAAATAAATACAAATTTTGAAAATTACGTATTTTCTAAAAATATTTACAGAAAACTAAACTTTTTTAAACAAAAAAATCAAATTCCCTTTTTTAATGTTTTATTAATTGCTAATTATTTTTTTAAATGTTATATTAAAACAAATTGAAAATAAAAAGTAATACAAAATAAATTTTAGTCAATATATCGTATAAAATAAATTAAAAGAAATAAAAATAAATTTATAATTCTAATATTTATTAATGTTATAAAAATTATATCTACATTAAACAAGTCAAAAAATATTTTTTAAAAGTACAAAACATCAAAACATGATAATTGCATAATATCAATAACTTTGAAATTTTAAAAACGACAGAGTAGATTAAAAAAACGGCAGAGTATGTTCTACATACTATGTTTAATAATTAACTGATTGATTGATTTTCACAGGTTTTACACAGGTATATTATTAATTATGAGATTTTTGAATTTGCTCTTATAATGTTTTTGGTATTTATAATTATTTTGTTTTCTTTATTGCATGTTTTGATTTAAAAAAAGAACTTATGGAATCAAATATTTTAAAAGGGTTGTTCTAATCTTCACAAAAAAACTATATCTTTAACTAACTCTTTTATTGTGAAAAGTAGAATGACTTTAATTAAAATAAAATAAAACAAGTAACAATGGTTGCCAGAAGAAACTACTAAAGTTAAATGATCTATAAGTTTCTCTTTTATTGTGAAAAATAAAATGACTTTAATTAAAATACAATATAATAAGTAAAAATTGTTGACAGAAGATTAATTATACAATGACAAAAGAGAATAAACATGATTAGTACTTTTAAAAATTAATTTGTCCAATTTTAATTAATAATTAATTTCTTAAAAAAAAAATTAAATCAATAAAAGAATAAATTTTTAACAATAGTTTAATATAAAGATAAAATAATTTTAAATATGCTGTAAATAAATGCTCCAAAAAAAAAAAAAATATAAAAATTTTAATTCTAAAAAAGCAATTAATTTTTCATTTGTTTAGTTTTTACATTTAAAATGTAAAAAAAAAATTGTTTAAATTGATATTCAAAATTATTTTAGGGAGAAAACATAAAATAATTTTAATATTGCAAGTATTTTTATTGATAATTAATTACATGTTCTAAAACTCGTTTTAGTAAAAATGAAACATTATATGTATTTCCATTTTTTTTTTTTTGTGTTGAAATTAAAACACTCCGGGATCGAAATTATACTCCGTTTTATCTTAATTTTTTTTTAAATGAATGCAATAAAATGAATAAAATTAGGATAAAAATTTACCTATACGCTTGTCAATATCATCAATAAAAAATTAATTAAGATATGTAAAACTAAAAAAATTTACTTATCATATTTAAATTATTATAAGAAGAGAAAACAAATGGAATAAAATATATTTAATTATAATTAATTGCACAATAATTTAAAATTCAAAAGATAAACACTAACTACATACATCATTTTTATTATTATAAGATTTTTATTTGTTCAAAAATTAGATTATTTTAATTATATGATTTTAATTAATATACAATAGTATATAATTTTATAAACAAATTAAAAGTAATATTCACAAGAAGGTTGAAGTTTAAAAAACAAAGAGAAAGCAAATAATTATATCTTCTTAACGTTCATGATCTACTATAATATAAGAATACTTTGAATTGTAGTATTGGATAAAGGAAACTGTTTGATTTAGTTAAAAAAATAATATAAATATATTTTGGATTTATTTTTCATTAATAATGAAAGAATCACTTATTAATAAAAAATTATGGTTTTTTATTGAAATGAGAACAACATATAAATAAAATAAAATAAAAATATCAAAAAAAAAAAAAAAAAAACAAAAATATTACTAAAAGTGATACATAAAACTTATATGAAACATTCCATCTTAATTTAAACTTTGCAGATATTAATTTAAACTCTATAGTTGTTGCTTTGTTTATATTTTTGAAAAGATTTTAAATAGAAAATTTAAACCTCTATCTAACTTAAGTTTAATTATTACTGAAACAGAGCTTAAACAATAGTTATTATATCATCACTGTTAATTTTTAAATAACGAATTAATCGATTTGTTTTCTTTATTTAAGTTATTAAAGTTGTTCTGATTTTGATGAAAAACAAAAAAAAATCAAAATAATTATTTTATATTTTGAGAATCTCAAAAAACAAAAAAAAAAATTAAAAATAAAAGTTCAGTTCACATTTTATTGTAAATATAAATTATTTTAAGAATAATCAGAAACTTGTCTGAAAAAAATGGATGGCAAAATAAAAGGTTAGAAGTGATCAAAACATCTTAACAAATAAAAAGATACTCTTTATTTTGATAGTTTTGAAATACTTCCCCACCTTGTTTGGTATCAGTTTTTACAAATTAGACTCTATATATATATATATATATTTTTTTTTATGTGAATTAGTATTCACATTTAACTTATAAGATAATTTATATGAAATTATAATTATAAAGTTTTGAATATTGTTTTTAATGTACTTTAGAATAAGTTTTTTTTTAAATTTAAGTTTTAAAAACTTAAAATTTAAATGAATGGCAACCCCAAAATAACAAAATTTAAAAGAAGGGTTCTTTAAATATTCTTGAAAAAATTAACAATGATTTTTTTTTCTTTTGGCATACCAAATTTATATTTTAAAATAAAACCACTAATATTTTTTTAGCAATTAAAACGAATTTATTTATTTAAATAAAAACAAAAATTTAAATTAGTTTAAAAATTTCACATATTTTTATTTTATTAATTTAAAATCAACTTAAGCCTATATTTAATTTTAAATTATTTATTACAATAATTAATTATATATATTTATTAATAAAAAAATTATATTTCTTTTTAATAACATTTAAAAAAAAATTTTAATATTTTGTAATCTAGTATTTTACTCTTTAATTTTTATAAAAATTTATATTAGAAATTTTAAGTACCATAAACAAGAAACATAAAATATAATAAATTAAAAATTATCGCAAATATTTCGATAATGAATTTAATTAAATATTAATATTGCTTAATATTCTATGGTACATACATATATACATTCATATAAATAAATAATTATATATTTATGTAAACTAATTTGTTAGACTTTAGAAAAAATAAAACTTAGTTGAGTGGACATTTTTAAGAATTATCCACATACATATACATACAACACAAATTAAAAAGATTAAAAATAATCTAAAATGAAAATTAAAAAAAAAAATTTATTTTTATATCCATATAGAAAAAAAACTAAAAAATAAAAAAAAAATAAAAGTTAATTCCTATGATAAAAATAATTTTGTTAATTATATATGAATATTAACAAAATAAAACTAAAATACTACTTCTATATAAATTATTTTAAGCCTAAGAATTGTAAATTAATTATTATTAAATAATATTAAAAAAAAAAAGAAAATAATATTAGTTTTCAAAAATAAGAACTGATGTTTCACTTTTTATATTGTTGTCAATTTTCAGATATACAAATAGAACCTATAATAATTTGCACTAAATCTCTATTGATTTTAAATACTTTTCAAAACAAAATGAAAGAACATAGACAAGAATTTTAGTACATACAGTAAGTAAAGCAACATTTATTAGTGGAAAATCATTAAATGATCATCAAGTTATATTCATATCTTAAAACATATTATATTATCAATGAAGAAGTCTGCATGTCGTAGATAAAATTGTGGTATTTTGAAACTACTCCTTTTATATTTCTTTCAAAACGAAATTGTTTTTGAAAGGTCCTTTCAAAATCTTCATAATATTTAATAAACTTATTTGTATTTTTATTAAAACTTAAAAAATGCTATATAACTCTGAAAATTTCTCCGATATTCTTTTTCCCAAACAGCATTAAAAATTTCCTTAAACTGTAAATTTGCATTTCCACGTTTTTTAAAATTTAGCAGTTTTAATTATGCAAAAGTGTTATAATATGTTATAAAACATTTCGATAATTCTCAATATTTCAGCTCAAAAGGTTTAATATAAATACTTTAAAGGGTTGTAATATTGATAAGACACTGATTTATCTACTTTCCTTTGTAGTTATACACTTATACACCGCTGTAAAATTATTTGTAAAGAAATTAATGTTAAATGAATAATGTATATAAATTTCAATCTGGAAAAAGGCAGGTCAATATATTAATTTAAACACGAGTCATATAAATTGTCTTGTTACACTAAAGAAATGGTACAATTATAACAGGAAGCATAGCAATATTCACAGATGACAAAAATCTCAAAACTTGAACACATTAATTTGAAACTTTTTTTTTTTAATTTTTTCTTTATTTTCAATAATTTGAGATTACTTCAAAGCAAAAAGGCCATGTGTATTTTGTATAATTTTTTAACATATATATTAGTAAACTTATAATTAACCAAAATATATAATATTGTTTTTCATTATTTATCTTACTTATTTTTTAAAATTTATAATATTTGCAATAAATTTATATGAAAAATTAATAAAAAATATAAAAATAATTAAAAAAATTAACAAGGTATATATTAGTTTGCGTATTTGGATATTTTATATTGAGAATAAACTCATTTTTATTATTATTTATTCAAATGAACATAATATTATCTAAATATTACCTTTTATAATTATTTAAATAAAAATCGAAACAAAATGAATATATTTTTAAGCTTTTTCTTCTTAATAATGAATTGTTCAAATAATTTATCTATCTTATTTCTTTACGTTATGTTATACTTTCCATTTATATTACATATTTAATAATTAGGAAGGACACATTTTCTACGATTTTTTTGTAATTTTTCAATTTTTTCTTTAATTGGTATTGCATGTGAAAAAAATTGTTCAATTGAGTTAACAGTTAAAACTGTTCCCAAAAATTGTCTCATACTTATTTCCCATTTATCATCCCCATCAGCTGTAGTAGCTGCAGAGGGTGGTGATGGTGTTGTACTTAATGATATTTTATCTTGTTCAATATTTGTAAATGATGATGCAGCACTTGTACTTGGTACTCCAAAAATTGTTTCGCTATTTGTGAATATTCCTCGGGATGTATTTCCGTTAGCATCAGTCTAAAATTAGACAAAATTAATATAAAGAAGATATTTCTTTCGTGTTAAGATAAATACAAAAAATTACCTCTCCCATTGCTAATTGCGTAAAACTTCCTAAACTATTACCCCGGCTGGTTTTATTTTGATTCTCACCCATTTCTATTAAATTATTATCTTAAAAAATTAAAGGTAAGAAATAAGAGGTAAGAAAGAAATAAATATAAATTAAATTTTGAGTACTTACAAGCAGTTTTCATTTGTTCATCATTAATACCCATAATTTCTATTAAACTGTTCCATAATGCTTCAAAATTTAACCGTTTCATATTTGGAATAAATTTTTGTTGCTGTCCAGAGATACCACATCCATTTGTAGAATCTGTTTGATCTAAAAAGCATCTTAAGCTACTTAAACTTTTTGTATCAGATGATTCAGTTGTCTCCAATTTCATTAAATGTGAATCACTAATTCGGGAACAATTTGAAATAGATTCACCATTAGATTGTTTATCCAAATTTTTTGTTACACCTAAATCACTTATATCTGAAAATGTTTCAATTGATTCGTATGGTTCTTGACCACAATTAGCACTGCCGCTACCACCAACCCCAATAGAATTTATATCTATTGGTAAATCAACATAAAATGTTGATTGTCTAATATTATTACCCATAATTTGTGATGTAATTGAATTATTTGTATTTGAATTTGTTGTTGAATCTGTATCAGATTGTATTGTGGTTGTTGAATTTTTATTATTTAAATTTTGCAAATCTTTTATACTAAAATCAATAAAGTTTGTATCTGTTGGTGATGGTAATGCTTCAATTGATTCAGAAGGATCATCAGCACAAAAAAAATCTTCAGCTTCTATACCAACTTCTGTACCATCTTTAATTTTTTCTTGTTTTTTAGTTTGTTCAATTTCTGATTTTGTAACTAATGGCGATAAATGTAGAATATATAGTAATTTCAGCTTTTCCAAATTTTTATTTGAACAAATTACACCAATTGACTTAATAACCTGATAAAAATCTAAAGTACCTGTATTTTTTTTATCGGTTAACTGTAAAAATGTAAAAAATTTTAATTAATTATGTTTTTATTATTTTCTTACTTACTCTAAAAAGTTTTTCAGCTAAATCAATTGTAACACATTTATTCCAATCAGTAATTTCATAAAATAAAACTCGATATATATCAAAATCGGTTTTGTATGCATATAATTTGTTATATGGATCACGTGTTGATGATGTTTCCAATGTTAATTCATTATTTGGTAATAAAATAGGATCTTCAATTGATATAATACCTTGTTTATTAATATGTTTGCGACGTATGGTTTTCTCTTCTCTAATAACCATTAAAAATAAACGTAATTCTTCAGATGTAAAAATAGTATTATCTTTAAAATTTTTAATAATACTGTTTTCATTATCAATTTCAAATTGATGAATAGTTAAACGTCGATGTTTATTACGCAGTTCTTCAATTTTTTGTAATGATATATATTCTCCGAATTTTGTATAAGCTTCATGTATTAATGTATAAACTGATTGGCTCTAAAAAAAAAAATAAATAAATTGAAAACTTATATCTTAACAAAATCATACTTTCGGTTTTGGATCTGGCCTATTTAACATTAATTGATAATCAGGATTAAAAATTCCACCTAAATAATCACCCAATAATTGCATTGCTTCACCATCATCTTTACAACTAATTAGTTTTTCACGGTTCCATTCTAATATTTGTAAAGCAATCTAGAAATGTTTATAGTTATAATTAATAATATTATTTTATAATTTGTTAATGCTTCAAATTTTTACCAAAAAAATTACTTTAGCTCCATCAAAGAAAAAACAATCGATTATATGTAATGTACTTTCAAATGGTATTACACTCAAAAATATTGTTAGAAACCATGATAATGAAATCATTTTGATAATACCAAGTTTATCAAGATGCTTGTGCAATTCAGGAATATATGTTGCAATTAATTCATTTAAAACTCCTTGATCAATCTTATTAAATAAATAAAAAATTTAATTTAATTAAAAACAAATTTTAATACTTACTTGTGCTCCAACAACTTTGTCATTATAATAATCGGGTAATAAATTTTCGCATAAACTAGCCAACATCCAAAACGCATTCTCTTCGTCACAATATATTAAAAAAGCAGATGACACAATATTCATTGCTTGGCAATAGCCAACTTGTGCATTCCTTAATGCATATGCTTGCAATACTCTTCTTAAAGCGTTTATACCTTCTTTATTTTGAAAAGCCGGATGTTCTGGTAATGATCTATGAAGATCTCTTTCTATCTCTTCGTGAATTGTTGTATGTTTGGTAGCAGACTTTAAACAAATATATATTTAAATATTGTAATAATTTATAATTATGAAAATTTTGGCAATGTTACTTTTTCAACAAGATCTTCATATAAACCTGGATTCATTTCTTTTTCATGTATAGCTCCCGAAAAAATCAACCAAATTTCTTGACGTAATTCTTCTGGTATACCTTTAACAATTAAATTTATTACTTCGGTTGTTCGAAACATCGAAACTCCACGACCAAAATCACGAAAATGAGCTTCCCACTTATTCATCTAAAAAATAAAAAATTTATAATATAAAAAGTATTTTTTTTTTACAATAATATACTAATAGTTTTTGTTTTAAAATCATTTCTTCGCTTAAACCTCCTGTTTTAAAACAATTCATTAAAGCTACTTGTTTACTCCAGGAAATATCATATTTAGCTCGCTCTTTATTCACTGGTCTAAAAATAATACATTTATATAAATTAGTTATGTATTGAACCATTAAAAACATTTAATTTTCTATATTTTGTTTATATAAAATTCACATAAACTTTGGTAATTATAAGACTAAGTGCTACACGGTGATATAGAATTACCTCTTGATTCCTTTTAAAAAATATTTACTTACATTTGAATTTTAGATAACAATTCTGAAATTTTCTGTAATAAAAAATCTCTATCACTTATATTTGAAAATTGAAATATGCCATTATTTGATGTTGAAATAACAATTTGATTTTCAAATCTGCTCATACCATCATCCTTTTTTTCCGCACTCTGAAATTAAAAAACAGAAATAAGGAATAATTACGTATAATGTTTGAAATTGACTTCAAAAATACTCCACCTTTATAATCTTGAACGGTACCACCAGACTAACTAAATCTTTTACATCGCTTCGAAAACATAAAAAATTTGGTGATAAAAATATGAAACCTGGAGCATATTTTTTATTATATGGCATCCAAACATTTGCTTTAATTTTTCCGTCTAAAATTTCATACTGAGGTAAACGAAAAAATATTTTATATTCTTCAGAATTTTGTCTTGCGGTTAAATCTCGTAGTAGTATAGACTTTTTGGATTTTTTATTATTTAAAGTTTTTTTAAATAAGGATACATCATGATCTAGTACGGGACTGTCAGGATCCTTTAGTAAAAAATATTAAATTATTCTTAAGTTTCGCCTTCAATTATATAATTTTTACCTGAATCAATTGTTGCAAAGCCATTTTATTTAACTGTTCAATTAATTTATATGCTTCATCAAATTTTAAAAATATAACAAAATTATAATCCATTTTATTTGCAGTTTTTAGATACAATGTTGTATTACCATACTTTTGCATATCAATAATTTCAGAAAATCTAAAATATTAATTTTGTTAAATGATAATTTCCAAAAATATAATAAATTTATTAAGGAATAACCTAATACTTAATTTTGTTTCTTTTCCCCACATAAATGAATAGAAACATATATGATTAAGTGATAAATAAAGGTGACCTTGTCGCGGAATTTTATTTTTTACATAACTAAAAAGTTAAAACATATAAAATTTTAATTTTATTATTATTTTTATTATAGTAACTTTTAATTAACCTGCAATTGTAATAATTTACAAGTTGTTCTTCTTCAGGTAAATTAAAATCTTGTCGAAATTTTGTTGCTAAAATTTTAAAATTAACTGAATCGCCCGTTTCTTCAACTCCTTGATGAGCATGTGCATATAGAGATTCAATTTTACATATTGTAAAATTAGTAATTTCTTCCTCGTTTTCCATTTCATTAAGAACATTAAATAAATTCTCTTGTAACCAATCCCAATCTTTAATAATTTCATCTTGTTCTAGCCCAACAGCAATTTCTAATTAATTTAAAGAAATTCACATTAATAAATGTTTTAAAAATTCATTTGTATAGTTATTATTCATATATAATATAAAAACAAAAACCAAGAAATAAAATTAAAATATTATGTCTTTCGCTAAAAGTCATTGCTTCCTTTATTTATCAACTATAGGTCAATTAATTTAAATTATTGTATACGGGCATACGACACTAAAAAATTGTAAAAAAAAAAAGTGAAAACAAATATAAATCTGTTTTTTTGTATTCAAAGATAAGAAAATCAAATTATTTAATATACAACTGCACAGAAAAGTTTGTGAAATATTCAATAACATTTTTATATAAAAAAAAAATAAATAAGAAAAAAGAATGAATCAGAGCAGATAAAAAACAGCAATTCCCAAATGGATTTGCTTCGTTAAATACTTATATATTATATTTTGCTAATAGAAATTCAAAAAAAAGAAACCACTTTATTACTTTATTTAGAGATAAAGGCAAATAAAAGCTAAGCGTAATTGACGAACAAAGTTTTAATTAAAATTTTTAATATTGAATATATGATATATTATATATATATATATATATATATATTTTAAATGATATATGGAAAAATTGATTTGTATATATGTACATATGTATATACATGCTAATAAAAATGTTTAGTGATCACTTGCATAAATTATGTACCTACCATAATAAACTTCAGAAGAAGGTGTTTGATGAATAATCCGATATGGTGCAGGTTTATCAAATACACTATCAAAAGTTTCAACAAACAAAGAAGACCAAGAATTTTGTCCATGTCCTCGTCGTTTTTGCAATATGAAATACTTTGATATTTTTTCATTCACCCTTTAAAAAAACGGGAAATTTATGTAAACAAAGACTAAGTAAATGTTTTTCTTTTAATAAAATTATGTGACGTAATTTAAACATTATTGTTTTTGTTAATATTTACCATAATGCTGGTGGAATTAAATGTTCTTTTGGATGAATCCACATTTTTTAAAATTTTATGTAAGATTTTAAGATTTTTTTTAGGTAGTATTAGTTTTTTCTTTACACAAAAAATTGTTTTACTTCATTTTGTTCAGAACTTTTAAAATTTCTACTTCTATCTAACTTGATAAAGACAAAAATATTAACAAATGTCGTCAATGTAATATGACAGCTGATACTAATCAAATTTATGTGTTCCTTTTTATAGATTTCTTTGAATAATTTTTCCAATGATACACTTAACTACGCTTGGAGTAAAGAAAAAATCCTCAAAAATTTTGTGTATTTCTGTAATTAAGTAATAAATGTTAAAGTGCCAAAAATCCTTTTTTTGACAATTAGGGTGGTTAAAGAGGGAGGACGTACAAGGGGAGGATTTTAAGTATCAACATTCATCTGAAGGGAAAAACACCCCATAGCAATATTTAAAAAATGAATATGAAATTTGGTAATGGGTTGAAACTCGCAAGTCCTATAATAAAACAACATCAGCAATAAACATAATTTAATGATAAATAAATATTTTATTATTTTACAAATTTTCAAAGTTACACCATACTTTGCTTCTTGCAGTATAATTATTAATGAAAATTCATAAAAATCGTTATTTTACTATTAATACATTCAATTTCATTCTCATATTAACTAAACATCAATTAAGTCATTTATAGGTTTGTTAATTAGTTTTCAGAACAAGACAGAACAGTATAAGGCAACACACAATTAAACGTCAAACACTTTAGGACTGCCTAGAGCAGAAAAGTCAAAAACGCTTTTTTGTACTTTTCTGTTCTACATTTTTAGTTTCAAAATTGACAAATAATTCTTTCTTTGTTTTGTTAAATTTTCATATTTTTAGTTGTTTTTTTGTTAAATGTTTTAAAATTTTTACCTGAAAAACAAATAGAAATTTATAAACAATTGTAAAAATAAAAAAAAATGTAGATAGTACAACTAAGAACAGCTTTGAAAAACTAATGAACAAAAAAGTAAAACACTTTCGGTGTTTTTTAGAACTTACTAATAAACAAACCTTATATCATATGTTTTCCTTCGGTTTTTCTAATAAGGTTTGTTTCATTCCAGTTCCTTTCCTATCGTTCCCTGTTTTGAAAATTCTAGTTTTTGCTTGAATCGCAAAAGAGCAAAACAAAAATTTGTTTACATAATTTATTTTAAATGTCAAGTTTGTTTTGATTTTTATTGACATTTTCTCTCAGCAGTTCCAAAAAAAAAAAAAGAGCGAAAAAAAATATTCTAAATAAATAAATTGAATTGAAATTTGATTTGATTGTTGAGTTGAATTGAACTTTGAAGGTTGGTTTAAGGAGAAAAAAAAATAATACATACATTGCACAAATAAAATTTTTACCCAGGCATCCATCTACATTTGATATTAAATAGAAAACCTTATTTTTCAGAAAAAAAAATATATAATAATAATTCAATAATGCTTGAAAAAAAAGAAGCGTAAGTATTTATTGATATAAAATAAAAGACGTTTATAATTATTTAATTTTTGATTAAATATAGTAAGAATGCACCACCGAAACCTCCACTGGAATCAAGAAAAAGCAGTTTAGATGATATTAATTTAGATCAATTTTTAAAAACAACAAATTATGAAGATACAGTCAAACAATTAGATATTTATTATGGCATTGGTAAATAGAATTTTTTATTTAAATTTAATATTGTGCTTCTTATAAAAAATTATGTAAGAATAGTATAAAAAATATTGACATTTGCCATTCTAGTTAAAAGGCAACTTTTGCGTTATCAGAGTCCTATTACAGGAATGTTTCCAGTTATGTCAACAAACACGGTCAGTATATTCGTAGTTGATTGAATTTTAATTCTTTTAACTAAAGTTATTTTTGCTAATTAAAATGATTTTATTGTAGGATGTTGCCAGTGTAAGAGATAGTATTTATTGTTGTGCTGCAGTATGGAGTTTATGTAATCTCTTATTATTGCAGATAATTTATTAAACTAAACCATTATTATTTTTTTTTTTAGATCAAGCATACAGAAGAATAGACGATGATCGTGGAAAATCATATGAATTGGGCCAATCAACCGTAAAATGTATGAGAGGTATATTAGAATGTTGGATCAAACAAGCACCACGTGTAGAACTATTTAAAAAAAGACAATCAAATCAACATGCACTTCACAGCAAATTCCATTTACACAATGGTTCGTTAATAATATTTATGTGGATCTCATTAATTTTATTTTATTTTCAATTTAGGTGAAGAAATGTATTCAGATGATTTATACAATCATTTACAAATTGATGTTATATCTTTGTATTTAATATTTTTGGTTCAAATGATTACATCAGGACTTCAAATCATTTATACTCAAGTAAACGAAGGAAAAAAAAAAACCCAAAAAAAATTAATTTATATGTTTTTTTAGGATGAAGTAGCTTTTGTACAAAATTTGGTATATTATGTTGAACGCGCGTATCGTACACCAGATTTTGGAATGTGGGAACGTGGTTCGAAATATAATAACGGAACTCCTGAAATTCACGCATCGTCAATTGGTATAAAATTTTTTTAAAACGAAAATTCTTAAAAGGCTTGAGTTTTAATTTTTAATTTTAAGGAATGGCGAAATCAGCTTTAGAAGCTATTAATGGTTGTAATTTATTTGGTGAAAAAGGAGCTTCATGGAGCGTCGTTTATGTTGACATTGATGCTCATAACAGAAATAGAAGTATTTTTGAAACAATGCTTCCAAGAGAATCGAGCTCAAAGGTTAAAAAACCAAAAATTGATTTTTTTTTTTATTAAAATATTAAATAAAATTATTTTTTAGGGAGTTGATTCCTCATTATTAATAACATTATCATTTCCGGCTTTTGCAAGTCATGAAGAGAGACTTGTTGAACAAACAAAATCTAATATTGTTAAAAGATTAAGAGGTAGACATGGATTTAAAAGATTCAGTCGTGACGGTTACTTAAGTCGTGTTGAAGATAAAACAAGACGGTAACTTCGATTCAATAAACAAAATTAAGTTGTTTTAGAAAAATGTTTTGGTTATAGGTATTATCATCAAGGTGAAATAAAAGATTTTGAAGGAAATGAAGTTGAATGGCCAATTTTTTATATATATATGATAATTGACGGCGTTTTTAAAAATAATATTGAACAAATTGAAGAATATCAATCATTATTAAGACGTTGCATGTATTTTGATTCAAATAATGACCCAGTTGTAACAACATTTTATTCACCCGATGGTAAAGGTTCATATGAAAAAGCATCAGCTAAAGCAATCTTTTTATGGGGCCAAGCAATGTTCATTATTTCTCAATTGCTTACAGCTAGTCTTTTACATATTAATGAATTAGATCCAATCAGACGCTATTTGCCTAGTTACAATCGTCCACGCAAAGCAGGAAGGTATTCAGCTTTTCAAGTAAGTAAAACGTTTAGAATATTAAATTTTTTTATTTCTTATATAATGTATATATATAAATTATTTTAATAAATATGAATTCAAGTGAGAAAAAGTCGATAAAGGATTTTCCTTTAAATTTTAAGTGATAGAATTTTCCTTTCACATATAATGGAATATGGTTTTATCTTTGAATCAAAAATAAAAATTCCTATTACAATTCATTTAAAATTTTGTTTTTGATTTAATATATTTAAACAAAGTAATAATATCGTAGTATTCATAATTAAATTATACACTTTTTTTTAAATGCAATTGATTTTTAAATAAAATATCCATATTAAAACGTAAATAATCTTAATCATTCATTTTAGATATTTAAAATTTTACCCAACAGTTTTTGCGAAAAACAAATAAAATAACATTTTTTTGAATAAAAACGATTTTTAAACACAGAATTTTCATTATCTGTAATTATGTAATTATAACCAATATGTAATTGGTTAATAAAATTCTGGCTTAAATAAAATAAACATGTAAATGTATTATAATTTATAATATATCTACGTGTATACTATATGTTTGTAAAATTTTTTTTAATTATAATTGTTTTTTTATATTAATATTTAATTAAATTCAAAATTAAAAAAAAAAAAATTTAATTGGAAATCATATTAATAACAACAAAATATATATTTTTTGTTGCTGTACAGGGCAAACCAGATGATGTAAGTTCTGCAATAATAAAAATGCAATAAAATCAAAATGACAATTTTCAGTTTTTTATATTAATTTATACTATAAAATTAACATTATGTTTTTTTTTAAAGTTTGCTTGGAGCTTTGCTTTACCAGCAAACAGTTTTTAATTTATGTTATATATATTTTTTTTTAATAAATTAACTTATTTGTTTTTATAATTTTACATAAATCATTTAATATAAAACAAAATTTCAGAAAACGATTTTTATTTCTTATTTACTTACACAAATTATATTTTTTATATTATGTGGTTATTTTTATATGTTTTTTAATATTTATCTTGTTAAATTTTCAAACTAAAACCAAATTGAATTTGCTTATTAAACATTTTAAATGGAAAAGTTCTTTCCGGTCTATCCTTTTTTTTAAATCTTTATGTGATTTACCATAATTCATAAAGGACATTTTCAATTGCTATTAATATTATTTGTTACAATTTAAACCAAAATAATTAAATTTAGTCAGAAACAGGTGTTAAAAATGTGTAAATTTATAGAATAATTTTTCATAAGGTATTTTTCTAAATTGTTATAAAAAATAAATTGTTTTAATAAGTAACAAATTTGTAAAGTATTTTATAAAACTCCATTTGAAACTCTAAAATTATTTGATTTTAAAAATTGTTTAGAAGAAAAATTATAGGTCTTATTTTGTACCTACCCATTAATTGATTTATGTCATCAGAAACAAAGCAAATATATTATTCTGTAAATATTGTGTGGACTCGCAGTCAAAATAGGGAACAAATTTTATATGGCAATAGTTTCTCTATATATACAAGTTGCAACAATTATCTCGGATATAAATGTATCTTGGCTAATTATTATACTTTGCATTTAATTGATATAACAATTTTTTTAGTTTGAAAAATACAAAATTTATCTAATTTTTTATCTCTATTTTTTTTTAACTATAAATTGTTTATCTTTTTTTGTGTTATTTCGTTGTTGTACTGAATGTTAAAATGGGTTGTTAATATTTTTAATAGGAAGATAAAAATTAATTAATTGTATACATATTCCATTCCATGTTTTGGTTAAAATTTTCTTTTTAATATATATATATATATTTAATTTTTTTAATTAAAAAGAAAAAATAAATAAATTCACTCAAAATTATTTGTTTTACCTATTTTTTTTTATACGATGAACAAAACAGGCGAAACCAGGCACTGTAAGTTCCATTCAAATTTCCTAATCCATCACAAGGAAAAAGTTTTAATTGTATTAATTTTTCCAAAACAATGTTTTCTTCATAATTTTTTTTTTAGATTTTTAGAAGTTTATTAAAAGAAATAAAGCATGTTTTAAAAGAAAGAAATAGAATATATATAGTGTTTCTATTAATGATTGGTTATAATTGATTGGAAAACACAAACGATGAACCAGTGCATGCATTCACAATACAAAATAAAATTTGTAAATTTGCCTGTAAATAGTTTAATGTTTTAATAAAAAAAAAAAACCAAATCTTTTTCTTTCTTGCAAAGTCAATAATTTCTTAACATATTTTTTCTAAACCTAATAATAATGATTTCAAACATATGTATGTAAATATAAATATTCTGTTTTCCATTTAAAACTCTACCAAATGTAACTAAAATACTAATTATTTTTTTTTTTGTATTATTATTTTAATTGTAAATGTTGTGTTTATTATTAGTTATTTTTTGAAATTTTTATATTTTGTACTCAATATTTGATTTATATGATTTTCTTATAAAAATCTTAATATGTGTAGGTACATATTTATTAGCATATGTATTTGTAATCTCGTTAATATCCTTGAAATTTAACTCTTACTAACATTTAAAAGTATTACTAAACTCTCTTAATGGTTTATTTAATTAAATTAAATTATTCAACTAGGTATTTTCAAAGGCTTAAAATAATCCAACCTGAAGATTTGTAATGGTAAAGCCATTTTTTTTTTTAATTTAACATATTTAAATCAACCGTTGTGGTTAAATACTTCAATACAAAAATATACCAGAAATAAAATATAAAAAAATCCACTGTTTAAAGATTTTAAATATGTATTATTTAACTTATTTAGTATAAAAAGAATATTTAATTAAAGTATGCTTTTTTAAATTGTAGAAAAATCTTGTTCTTCCGTAATTCTAAATTCACTATTTACTTTTTTAACAATTTGAATATGAATTTTAACTGTCAATATTTAAAACAATAAAAATTCTAATTAGAAAATAGAATTTGAAGAGTGATAATTAGGAATTTTTATTTAAATTAAGAATATATGATTTACATATTATAAATTAAAAACAAAAAGTTCGTTCTCTAGCACTATCCAAGAAGCTTATTTATATACCCGATTTTATTAAGAATCCCTTTTGAAGAGATTTTATAATATTGATTATTATGTCCATTTATAGTGCTGTTAATATTCAAAGTGTACGCCACAAAACTTTAATTTTAGGCTACAATTAATATATTTTTTTTTATAATGGAACATAAATAAGTTTCTTTTTTTTACAGTTAAATGTTCTACTACCAGTTTTTATTTATTTAAATTTTAAATATTGTTATATCCTGATACAAACAACCTGCATAAACTTTAATTAACCATCACCTCTATTCTAAATTCCCTCGTACGGCTAAGTCGGAGATAATCTACGAAAAAGTGATTCTTAATTCTGACTTAACGTTACGAAAAGTGCAAAAGTCTACGAAAGAAATATTCATTCGTAGCATATTCATACTTCATATATTAAAATATTTAAGGGTAGAATAACGAAAGAACGACATAACAAAATATTAATGAAATGATATGAAATATCTTACTATTTTTTTTTATTTATAATTAATCTTAAAATACTTTTTTCTCAAAATAAAATTCAAAAATTATTAGGTACCACCTACTACAAATTTGAAAAAAAATATCATTATTTTTACTTAGAAATATGAATTCAAACGTCAAAGTTGCCAATGCAGATTTAATTGTCTACGAGGGAATTGAGAATCGCGAAAACTTTTTTTTCTTAGCGTAGCTAATTTTTGGTACAAAGTCTACGAGGGAATTTGGAATAGGTGTGCATTTTTGAATTATTTTCAAATTTTATCGTAATATATTAGAAAAAAAATTTCTGTATGTGTTTAAATTGCAGATTTTATTAGTTTCGTTTGGTGTTGTTAGTAAAAATTTGATATATTTTGCTTTAAATGATATATAGGATGTATATATTTAATAGATTTTAGAATTATTTAATATTTCGCATTATTATTTAAATTTATTTAATACATATTTTATTATGTTATTAAGTACATTTATTTTTAAAACATTAACATATTTTTTTTTAAAAGATTTATATTTAATTTTTGAGTTTAGTTTTATTATTATATTTTATTGACATTATAGTTTTATATTTGGTTTGATTATTAATTGATTTTGTATAATATTTTTATTTTAATTATACCCTTTCCACATGAATTTTGTCATAAAATAAATATTGTCTTTTTTCAAATTAAAGTAATCTCAAATTTTTAAATGAAATTGATATTTTTTTAATCGTCTTGGTTTCTTGTAAATCTGTATTTAAAATGCAGTATGAATAAGAAATAAAATAGGTTAGACTGTGTCAACTCCAGGATACCCGCACGAACATATAATAAATGTTATATCAGTTATATAAAATAAAATTTCTTTAATTTTAGATCCTTAGATATTAAGCTCTAATTAAGAAAAAATTTGTTTTCCTTCCAAAGGTCATAAAACTCAACTACTTTTAGAAAAATTGCCAAAAAAAATATGGAGTTATACTCATATAAAAAAAGTATCGCTGCTTCTCGAATCCGTTATGCCAACTGGTTGATTTCAATAGCAAAGACGCCTTTTGTACAAAAACAAATTTATGAAAATTTCAGGTTTCTAAGCCCTTTGTTTTTTGACTCATTTCGACTCATTTACGATCCATACACACGGTTAATTGAGTATTGTGTTACAACTATATTTGTACGAGTATAAAAAGATACTCATTGATTTTATAGTAGACAAAAGAAGTTAAAAATATTCAACTTTTAAAGCCGCATTTCCTACCATTTGGGGATTTAGATTTTTAAAATCATGTCAGTTCGGAAAACAAAATTCATGTGAAAAGAGTATAGAGTGTTTTTTTAACGGTTTATTTTATATTTACTTAACATTTATAACAATAATAATTTTAAATAAATCAAATAAAGGGAACTGCAACAGATTTGGTTGTTCAAATTGTATTAATTGCCGAATCAATGAGACTTCAAGCTATGATGGCAACATATGGTATTCAAACACAAACGCCTCATGAGGTATATTAAAAAAATATTAGAAAAAAATAAAATAAACTTTAATATATGAAAAACATTAGGTAGAACCTGTTCAAATATGGTCATCAATGGAATTAATTAAAGTATATTCACATTTGGGTGTTAATAAAAAAATTGGTTTAACTGGTCGTCCTGGTAGACCAGTCGGTTCATTAGGTACCAGTAAAGTATATCGTATTTGTGGAATGACTGTTTTGGCATATCCATTAATATTTGAAGTATCTGATTTTTATTTATATCGTGATATGGCATTATTAATTGATGACATTAAAACTGAATTACAATTCGTTGGTAAATATTGGCGTTTATCTGGACGTCCAACTGCATGTTTATTAATACGTGAGGAGCACATGAGAGATCCACAATTTAAGGAAATGTTAGATTTATTAGCAATGTTAAAAAAAGGTTATTGTGATGGTATTAAAGTTCGTATTGGTCGTTTGCAGAATTTAATTTCAAGTTCTTGTATTGGTAAGGGGTATTTTTTTAAATATACATTCTAATTCCAAAAAATTTTATATTACTTTTCGTGTTTTATAGAACATTTGGATTTTATGAATCAAAGTGATTTGCCAGAAAATGAAAATGCTTTTGCACAAATCAATCATGAATATATTGGTTATCAGAGTTTAACAGATGTTCCTAAAGCTCAAAATTATGCTGAAGAAAAAACAAATTTAAGTGTAAATAATTAATTACAAAATTGATTTATTTATTATTTAATTAAATATTACTTGTTCTTTAATTTTTTTTTTATAGTCTTGTAAAAATAAACCAACTTATGAAATAGTTGAAATGTTAAGAAAAACTGAATCAATTTATTGTCAATGCCAATTGTGGGGAATATTACTTCATCGTGAAGGATCACATTATGAAATTAATGGTTTAACAGTGGATCAAGCTTTGCATCAATTATATAATCGATCTGGTACATTACGTTATTGGAGGGCTGTTCGATATTGTAGTTCATTATTACGACATATTGTTGATTCAATAAGTCCATTTATTACAACAGTATTAGTAAATGGTAAACAAATTACTGTTGGTGTAATTGGACAAAAAGAAACTGTTTTTGATAAGCCAATGACACCAGCTGAAATTCAAGATTGTATGTATACACATGTTCAACCATATGATGTTGTACAAGCAGTACTCCAACAAGAAGTTGTTCTTTATTGTGGTCGTTTAATTGCTACAAGCCCTGATATGTATAATGGAATTCTAAAGGTTAGTTTAAAAAAATTTCAATTTTTAGAAAAGTAAATAATAATTAATTTATTTTTATTTTAGATTCGTGTTGGTTGGGTTTTGGAAGCTATGAGAATTTATTTACAAATTTCTGGCCAATCTAATATTGATCTTGATAATTTATCACCATTTCAAATACGTGTTTTGTTACAAAAAATTTTAACCGTAAGAGATTGGGCTCATGATGAGAAGTAATGATGTTATATTCCAAATTAAATAATTTTTAGTTATGAAAAAATTTTTTAATCCATTTTAAGATTAACAACATTTCAACGACGGCAGCTAGAAGGATGCCTTTGTCGTGTACCAAAAAATTTTTATAACATGGTTTGGGATATATTAATTAAAACACCCCAAGGTATAAAAACACAAAATTATCATCTTCCTGCTGCACCAACTTTAACAAATATGAGTCGAGGTGAATTATCGTTTTCATTATTGGTTGAAGAAATTTTAATTTGTATACCAAAACCTGAAAGACGACAAATTACTGTTGAGTTACTTTGCATAATTGCAACTATTTTAAGCAGGTATGCTATTTGTTCCAATATGAATTTAAAAGGTTTTGTCTGCATTTTAATTATTTTATTTTTGTTTATACAGAAACCCTGAATTATGTTTTCAACAAGCTTTAGATTTAGATGATATCTTATTAGAAGCTCTCTCCATGTATTGTAAAGTAAGTTTAATTAAAACAAAAATTATATACATTTTTTATTACAGATATTTTATATTTTGTAATTTAGGACATTAAACTAAATTATATGCATATAAAATTTATATACAAACAAAAGGTTTAGGATATTTTTTAAGTTATATAACAATAGTGTACACTTCGCAGATATGGAAAAATTCCATTTTTAAATAAGACTATAACAAAGCCAGAGCCTATAGTCCAATAAGCCTGATCTCATTCTTCTTAAAGGGATTAGAAATTATAAATAAGAAATCAGTTAAACTCGGAACTCTATTTTGTGGATTTGTGATTAAGTTCCAAAAGAACGTTTTAAAAATTTACTTTGAATAAAGTAACGAAGAAAATCGGTTCAATATTTTTTTTAGTTTCGAAATAAATACCGTTTCGGAACGTTTCATTTTTTTTCGTTTCGTTTCGGACGACTGGGAAATACAAATGATTTTAATATTAAAATTTAATTTTGATAAATAACAAATATCTCCAAAATGATTATGAAGAAGCTCGTGATGGAGCAAACTCTTACCTCAAGAAAATTATTTTTATCATTTAAGCTTCCTAGGGATTCCAATCCCTTTAAACTAGATCACCTGTTTTTTGCCTAAGCCGGTGTTTTATCCATTAAATATGGATACATCAAAGTTCAAAAAAATTTTCTTGTTCTAAAATTGATTTTCTTTATATAATTTGTTTTTCTTGATAGAATTGCAATTTTTTCTTTTATTATTTACTTTTTATAAATAACTATAAATTATTATAACTTTGATGCTGGAATTTTAAATATGAAGTGTGATAATAAGCACACTCAACTATTATTGAGTGTTTATTCATTCATTAAAATGGAGAATTCTCTCAAATATCAAAATTTCTCAAAAGAGATGTATATCGATTAGCTTACCTACTTTTTTTTATTCACCTTGAATTAAGTGTTCTCTCAAAAAATTCTCACTTACATTAAATTTTTATTCACACTACCCAATGACAATGCACAAATCTTATTACATTCATAATAAAAAATTGTCCCGACTGTTAACCAGTTGACGAAGGGACAAAAGGCTAGATTAGCGATGTATTTAACAAGAAGAATTGATAATGATTCATTTATAACCTATGAGCAAACCCAAAATTAAAATCTTGAACAGACTGGCATTCCACCCTCGGGTTCACAAACTTGCCAAAGAGGCAATTCGAGAATCTAGAATGAGTCGCATTAGACTCTCACTCTACACACTCGATGGTCAAAAGAACTATAAAATCCTGGGAAAAAATCAAGAAAAGGTATACTGTCAATGTCAAATATATATGGAATGAGTGCTGAATCCTGTTAAAAAGGAAGAATTAGAAACGGATTCGGAGTTAAAAACAACAACAGGGTTCCCCTTTTTATATCCGTATGACTATTGGGTATACTAAATTTGCCATTACGTTTGTGACGCAGAGAAGGACGGAGGAACGTTATTGAAATCCAGCCATTTTGGTCCACGGGTTCGAGTACCTGCTATACAACTTATTTTTTTATATGAGCATTATACCTATTGAAGCTGGTCATACACCAATTTTGCCAAAAGTAGTTTAATTTTATGGCAATTAGAATGTTTATATTACAGTCATACGGGTATCCCAAAGTTGACACAGTCTACTATACTACACTCTTCCTAGTTTTGTGTATATTTTTATATGCGAAATTTGGAAATATAAGAGATTTAACAGGTGAACTCAAAACAAAGAATTTTTATTTTGTGAAGAGAAATTTTCATCGTCCAAATATAAAAATTTTTAAGAAAAAGATATTTTAAAATTATATTAAATTTTGTTTAAAAAAATAATAATTAGGTTTTTTATTCAATCGCCTTGCCTGATAATGGAATTTCTCGTGTTGGGATTAATTTCTTACTTGTAATGGGAATAACTACAATTTACAGACATCAACTTTTATTGTAAAATATTGCTTATTTTCTATACCAAATGACTATTGCTAGAACAATTTCTATAAAATAAAAAATTTTATTTTATAGATATATGTAGATATAAAAAAATATAAGTTTTTCAACTTTTCTTCAGTCAGTTGAAATTGGCCCACTCTGTATATATTGACAGTTTTACAAAAGAACAATAATACGATAGATTTGATTTTATAAAACTAAACCTATGGTAATCTTTTTATCCTCACACGTAATATTAGGGAAATTTTAAATTACACTCTTTGTTCTACGTGAATACTTTATGTATATGATCGCTTTATGATAATTCATTAAATTTTTTCAGGACAATAAAATTGAAACGAAGGAGAATGATATGTTATCATTATACTCTTTACCATACTCTGAAACCATGGGATATTTGGCGCGCGCTGCAGTTAATAAAGTTTTACAAGGTGGAGTTTTAACAAAACTTGAAGATGAATTGCAAGATGAGGAAACTTGTAAAATATCTTAATATAAAAAGATTTGTTAGATTTCATTCAAAACATAAAATTTTGCTAAATGATTTTTGTTAAAATTCAATTTCAGAATATGGAAATTAATTTTTCATTTATTTATTAAGAAAAAAGTAGAAAAAAAAATTAAATGATTAAAAAATATTTTAGTATGCAATCAGTAAAAACAATGCCGACGTTTTTAAAATAAAATCCTGCAAAATAATTTTCAACTTTTTTTTATTGTATAAAAAAGTTTTAATATTTTTATTAAAAATTATATTAAAAAACGAGAAATTCTCAAATAACTTAACGTATGGTTTTGTTTTTTTTTTTTAAATGTTTGCAAAAAATTTATTTTAACTTGCATAAAAAATATTCAGAATTTAAAAGCTGTCAACTCGAATTTATTAGATTTTTTTTATTGTTAATTTATTTTTATAACATTTGTTAAATTCACACACTAAAATTGTAAAATATTTAATTATTATATAATAAATCAATTGTTGAATGTAAATAAGAAAATTAAATCTCTTTATTTTTAAAAATGATTTTATCGAATTTTATTTTATTTAAATTTTAAATTTGATTAATTCACTTTTTTTTTAAAACTACAGGAAAAAGTAATCAAAAAAATTTTTCATCCTTATTTAAAAATTTATTTTTTGCGTTTTCTTTACAATTTTTTGGTCATTAAATTTAAAAGTATGAAAAAAAACTAAATTTTCACATTTTGGTTTAAAAATTATAATTACCAACTTAAATAATAAACAGAAGCTTTTAGTTTGAAAAAAGTGCTAAATTTTAAAATTCGTTTTGATCAATAATAAGAATAATGGATGAAAACAGTTGCCTAGTTATATCACACGGAAAATTAATTCCCAAGTCGAGAGATTGTGAAAATTCCATATGCAATAATGTAAGAGGCAGACGCACAAAAAAGAACAAAAGAAAACCAAAGTTAACTAAATATAAAACCAAAATTAAAATAAAATATAAATCAAGTAGTAGAAAGAAAGCCAGAAGTCAATTCTCAAGTAAAATATGTGTTTGTGAAGGATATAAAGTTGATGAAGATATTTGTTCATTGAATGAATCCAAATTAGACGAACAACGTGATATGCTTATTATAATTCCTGAGGGTGAAGATGGTCTTCCTCTTAATTTTTTCGAAAAGAAAAAGAAGATGAGAAAACAAGGTAAAAGAAGGAAAAAGAAAATCAAGATGAAAAAAAAACAGGATGATGAAAAGGAAGATGAGGAGGGTGATTTGATGAAAAAAAAACAAGATGATGAAAAGGAAGACAATTATATAGAAGATGGTGACAATTATTCTTATCTTCCAACTGATAAATCTAAGCAATTTTCTAAAATTGATGCTGCAGCTGACGATAAAAAAACTGATCTTATTGATAGTGAAAGTAAAACAAAATTAAAGCAAGGAAATGAAAGTGATAGTGATGAAAAAACCAGTAGTGATGATGATGAAAGAAAAAAAGATAAAGAAAATAAATTGAGTAATCTTTATAACAATATATTATCTAAAACATTTTGCTGGGATAAAAAAAGAATTCCACCAAGTTTTGGAAAAATTGAAAAACATATTAAAAAACTACCAGTGCCTGTATGTAAAATAAAAAAACCTCGCGGACTTGATGTTAATTACAATTTAAATAAAGATGTAAGTTTTAATATTCTTTTTAATAATTTTTAAAATCATTTAAAACTTTTATCTTCTATATAGTATTTGGACGTAAAAGAAAATAAAAACACAATATTCGCTAAGAAATTTGATAAAGACAACTTTCAAAATACAAATTTTGAAAACAATAAAGTTCCAACAGCTTATATAAATAACCTAGACAAACATTTTAATAAAATTTTCAAGGAAGTAAACAAAAAAATGAAAATAAAAACATATGGTAAGCTTATTTTAATTTAATATAAAACTTTTATTAACTTAAAAAAATTTCATAAATTAAAACTAATGAAAGAATTTGATCGGTATATAGAAATACACCCAAAAAAATTATTTCGCTTCCTTAGTTCATTTCACATCGTCCTTAGTTCAAAAAAACATTAGTCCGCCTCCTAATTAAATAAAACATCAAATACAGTCGTCTCTCATTTAGTTATTATTATTAATGTCCCATATATATTGTTCTAACTTCAAAGCACCACTGGTAACGTGTTAATCAACAAGAGTTACAAAAATTATTCAAATGATTCAACATTCAAGTAAGAACATCAATTAATTTAAAATGTCTATATTTGTAGATCTATAAAAATATAATGATTTTCTATAATTTTAAATTGAAAATATCGAGTAAATTTAAAATTTCTTTTTAATCTGTTTTAATTTATGTTATCTGATATTTTTGATTGTGCAATTATTTTAAAAAATAATATACAATCATATAAAGGTTTAATTTTAAAAATAAAAAAAGTTATTTATTTATATAGTTTCTGAAATGGATTATCATTATTTTGGTATAATGATTGATTCCTATACATATCCAAATTCAAAACATTTATCTAAGGGCTATAAACCAATTGTTGTACAAGGAAATGATAGCGCACCAAAGGAAACTTTTGATTATAGAGATTATTCGTAAATTATTTATATTATATTTTTTCTTAATAAAATAAAATCTTTTGTTCTTTAAGAAAAAATCGTTTATTATCTATTGCCACTATATTTTATGCAGTTGTGTTGACACTTAATGTGCCTATGGAAAATTGGGATTCAAATCTAATTGATAAAATTATTGAGAAAGGAATGAAAATTCAAAATGAAAGTTATGACCAAGACTTTATTATCACAAATGGAATTAATATAGTGCATGATATACCAGATACACCAATATCAATTAGATTAACACCAATTATTGAAGGTTTTATTGATGGATCTCCAACTTTAATTCAAACATTATGCCATTCAGTAATGGATAGTTCGTTATTATTATTCATACACAGAAAAACATATTTATATATAGTATGTGTAAAAGGAATGGATTTTTATATTTTTGATCCAAATGGTCGACAAAAAGAAACATTACGTGATTTTTTTAACGGAAAAGCTAGTCTTATACATGGTATTTATTCATATGAATATCAATTTTAAAAAATATACCAATACTTTTATAAAAAATGTTTTATATATTTTACCTCTTTTTCTAAAGTTCTAAAGAAATATATTATAATATATATTTAACATTATTATTATATTTATAAAATAATTAAAAGAATTTTTTAAAAGAATTTATTAAATACTAATAAATTTATATATTTCTGGATTTTTAGAATAGGTATATGTACACATGTACCTAAAAGTAAGAAGATAGTTGTATTGCTTTGATATAAAAAGTTATGCATAAAAAAAATTACATCAAAAACTATATTATTAATAATTAGTATTTAAAGATAATTCTAAAGTTATTAAAAAACCATTTTACTAAATAATTACAAAACAGATTCAATGAAAGAAAAGTGAAAGATTGTCTTTTTGTTTATCTTTCTTTGATTTTTGATGTTCTCTTTTATTATAATTATTATAACCATAATTAACTTTTTGTATCATCAGTAATAATTATCCTGATTTAATAAAACACTTACCTTTGATTATATTTTATAATATGTTTTTTTCTTTTTTAAGTTCATGGAATTAATAGTGTAATCTACTTAATTCTATTTAGGAGTAATATTATTCCACAAGATTTTAGTTATCCATACAAATTTTTTCGTGTTTCAATTGGTGA